>JASPKZ010007902.1:0-347500 GCA_030220185.1 Diploptera punctata | reverse complement strand
AATGGGGCTTTTTGCAAATTATCAGGAGATTCCGGGGATGGTTATACGCTATAAGAGAGTTGTGATACTCAACTGCTACACCATTAAAATCACCCTCTGTAAAAGTCGCTTTTGGACGCTTAAATGTCTACCTAAACCATAACAAATACACAAAAGTAATGTACATATAATTGTATATATAAAAACAACTACAAAAATTGCGGAGCAGCATATATTTATCTTTTACGGATAATTCACAATAACCATTTTAGTCTTTGCTAAGAAGATCGGGATACTGTAAATATATTCCTGGGCAAGAGTAGCAGCTCACGGCGGGTAATTATTTATGGATTACTGGCAACAACGTATTTTGTCTTTCAGTTCATTTATGCCAAGAAGATCGGGATAAGTATGGTCTATTTCAAATGAGTTGGTAGAGATGCTCTCTTCAATCACTCCACTAGCAGGTCCAAGCAGCCTAGAAGGGGAAGGTACTACTCTCTGTTGCAAAACAATTAGTCTTCACAGTTATGAAAATATAGACCTACATTATTATATTCATTTATTAAATATTCTCTGTCTCTCCCCTCCCTCACGTCACGCGGCCTACTGAAGACAACTCAACATGGTATATTTATAATTGCTGTTATGGCAACTCCTTGACCACCGAGATCGCTACTTATATATTAACTAACTCACTGGCTAATTGCTTCGCAGACATAAGCTCTCCATACATCCACATCCTGACCTAATGTTTTACAATTATGCCTGTATAGTCTATTTCCTTCAAATCATGGTTAATATTATTTTCTCATCTCATTCTTGGCCTGCCTACTGGAATCTTTCCCTCCAGTTTTCCTAAAGGAGTTTCCATGCTCCTCCTTCATTCTCCATTCGTGTCACATGTCCTGCAAATTGCAATATATGAGACTTATATATTCTTATTATATCTGCTTTCCCATAAAGATCGTGTAGTTCATTATTAAGCAATATTCTGCGTTCGCCTGTCTGTTCATCTCTCTTTGGTCCAAAACATTTTCCTAAGAACTTTATTCTCATAGGCCTAATATTTTCTCCTCTAAAAGTAACAGTCCATGTTTCGGATCCATGGTATCTGGGAAAATGTCCCGCGCCGTAGCCGAGTGGTTAAGGCAAGAAGCCTTGGCGCATAGTTACGGGACTTGCACTGGTTCGAGTCTCCACGGGGGAAGACATTTTCTCATGGTATTTCGACCAATATGGGACCGGTGCCCACCCAGCATCGTGAGACATTTAGGTAGCTACAATAAGTAGTGACTCCAGGTAGAGAAGATCAGCTATAATAGATGGGGGACCCGACATGCTGCCCATATAATCCCTACATTGGCTAGATGATCTTCTAAATCTGTGATTAACACGTATGGATGTGAGGCCAGCGGCCGACTGATAGGCCAAGGGCCTTCTAGGCCTGTCGCGCTTCGAGTAAAGTAAAAATAACTGGGAGAATAACAGTTTTATATATTTTGATATCCTATATTTACTTACTTACTTACTCACTGGCACTATCGAACCCGTAGGTTCATGGATGCACGGACATAAGCTCTCCAAACATCCCTATCCTGAGCTAATGCTTTCCAATCATTCCCTGTATAATCTACTTCCCTCAAATCATAGTTAATGTTATTCTCCCACCTCATTCTTGGTCTACCAACTAGGCGTTTTTCCTCTGGCTTTTCTACAAGAAGCTTCCATGCAAGTCTTTCATTCCCCATACGTGCAACATGCCCTGCCCATCGCAGCCTACGAGACTTAACTGTTCTTATTATATCTGGCTTCCTATAAAGACCATGTAGTTCATTGTTAAGTACTCTTCTCCATTCACCTGTCTCTTCATCTCTCTTTGGTCCAAAAAATTTCCTAAGTACTTTATTCTCAAATACTTTCAATCTCCTTTCCTCCCTTAAAGTAAGAGTCCATGTTTCGCATCCACATAATATAACTAGTAGAATAATCATCATCATCATCATAGTACATTCACGAATTTAGGCCATTTGTTGACCTGTTTCGGCCTCAAGAGAAACACCATCCAGAAGTCTTTTGAGTGGACGTCCTGGTCTTCTTCTTCCTGCAGGTTGATATCTTAACATTAGTTTGGGTATTCTGTGATCTTCCATTCGATGAACATGTTGTATCCATCTTGACTTATAATCAGAAATTTTGTTTTCTAAAGATTCCATGTGTAATTCTTCTAAGATGTCTTCATTTTTTTTGTGATCTAGTAGTGTGTATCCTGCAGTCCTCCGAAGATATCTCATTTCAGCAGATCTAAGTCTCTGTATATCCTTCTGTTTCAACGTCCATACTTCGCTACCATACAAAAGAGTTGGAAGAGCCAGTGTTTTATACACTTTCAGTCTTGAATGCTTTTGGACTAACTGTGGCTTGAAGATAGAATTTATTAACCCTAAAATTCTTAAAAATTTAGATATTTTTGCATTTACATCCTTTTCTTCTTCATATGAGATATTGCATCCTAGATATGTAAAATTATTCACCTGCTCCAAAATTTTATTGTCCAGTACAATTTTACTTCTGACAGGATCTACACCTTGAAATGCCATAATTTTTGTTTTTTCTGTAGATATCTTTAATCCATATTCTTCTGTAATTTTGTTAAGTTCATACAGACCTTTCTGTAGATTATCTTCGGAATTTGCTATTATTATTTGGTCATCTGCAAACAGTAGGGTGTTTAATTTTCTATTTTCTGATATTCTTATTCCAAATTTATATGTTTTGTTCCAGCATAGTAGAATAATAGTTTTATATATTTTCAGTTTAATGTTTTTTGAAAGGATTTGGGACATCAAGTGTCTCTGCAATGCATAATAGCACGCATTTCCAGAATTGAACCTATGTTTAATTTCTTTGTGCATCTCATTCCGACTTGCGATTATTCTTCCTAGGTATTTGAATTCAGCCACCTCCTCAAAATTTCCCTCATTTGTCATTAGCTGTCCATTTCCATTATTTAATGAATTTCAACGTGTGACAATATATTTAGTTTTATTGATATTTACTTCCAATCCTAATTTCTTAGTGTTACTCAACAGTGTGTGCATATTGTCCTTTAGTATCTCCTCGCTATCGGCCAGTAGTACTACATCATCAGCATAAACTAACAGCTTATTAATACACTTCAGTTGTAAGCCTTCCTCATTCTCTAAAGATTTAATGGCATGCTCTAGTACAAAATTAAATAGCAGAGGAGATAGTGCATTTCCTTGCTTCAACCCATTTTGGATTTCAAAAGTATCCGAAAATTATTTGCCTACACGCACCCTACTCTTTTTGCCATTTAGACACATTCGTATAAGTCTAACTAACGTTTTAGGAATTCCGAACTCCAGCAGGATACTATATAACTTCTCCCTCTTAATTGAATCATATGCTTTTTTGAAGTCTACATATAGTTGATGTACAGTACCATTATATTCCCATTTCTTTTCTAAAATCTGTCTTATACTAAAAATCTGATCTGTTGTAGACCTGTTTCTTCTAAATGCACATTGATGATCTCCTAGAATGTCATCAATATAGGGAGTAAGTCTGCTTACTTATATATTTGTTAGAATTTTGTACGAAGTTGAAAGTAATGAGATGCCCCTGTAGTTGTTGCAATCAGTTTTATCTCCTTTCTTATAAATTGCTACGATAATTGATTCCTTCCATTCATCTGGAAGAGCTTCTTTTTCCTAAATCATACTAAGCAACCAGCGTATCTTGTCCATCAATTTTTCTCCCCCTGATTTTATCAGTACTCCTGGGATCTCATCTGAACCTGATGCTTCATACATCTTCAATTTCTCAATCGCCATTTCAACCTCTAACGTACTTGGCTCTGCGACTAGCATTTCTGCTGTTATCCTATACACTATAATATACCAATGCTTAAATATTGTGTTTCTTGTAACTATCGAAAATAACTAAACAGTAAATTAAACATGGTACATTTTAACTGAACACTCCGAAAGTAAAATATAAAAACTATCCACGCTGGACAGAATGTATCGAGAGGAAGATACATGTTTTCTTTACTGTCAGAACTGAACAACAGATGACTTAGCATCGTCCTTCTTACGGTAGGTAGAGGGGAAAGAAAACCCTTCGTCCTCTATCAAGTCCTTTGGAATATGGTTATAGATTAACGGGCAACGCCGGGTAATCAGCACGAGGTATCTTAAAATAAATACTATATAAATTTATAATCATTTTTCCTTTTGCTTATTCACTTAAACCTAACAATAAATTAAAATTCGACTTTCAACTCTTTTATGCCAAGAAGATCAGGATTCCCGGGCAACGCCGGGTAATTAGCACGGGGTATCTAAATATAATTACGACACACATTTTTCCTTTCACTTATTCAACTAAACATAAAAACACATCATTTTTCGTCTTGCAGATCATTTATGCCAAGAAGATCGGGATAAGTGGTCCTAGATTCCCGGGCAACGTCGGGTAATCAGCACGGGGTTTCTAAAACTAATTACTAATATAATTCTTTTCCATTCAGTTATTCAATTAAACACAAAAACACATTAATTTTCGTCTTTCAGCTCACTTTTGCCATGAAGATCAGGATAGGTAGATTCCCGGGCAATGACGGATTATCAGCACGAGGTATCTAAAAATAATTACGATATAAATTTATAATTATTTATCCTTACACTTATTCAAGTAAACATCAGAACATATTTTCATTCATTAAGGGCAGGTTTCACCAACAGAGGTAACCGTATTACGCCAGTTTTCCCCATGTATAATGCATAGCTTAAACTGGCGTAATACAGTTACCTCTGTTGGTGAAACCGGCCCTTAGGCGTAGCAGCGCACGCCGGGTATTAGCTAGGGTTTTATACAATCTGGTTTTTGTTTCACGTGTCGAATATTTTGAATTTAAGTATTTTATTTATTGAAAAATAACATTTCTTAGCATTTTTATTATTTTATTTGTCTTCCTGGATAATATGTTTATATAGTCTCTTTAAACAGAAGTTCATAAATTAATCAGTTAAAATGAAGTAATGTTAGTTTTACTCTTTGGGACTTGCCGATAGTGTCAATTCTAACAAAACCACCACAGTCTTATTCAATTAGGCGATCAACCAGATCCAGATATTGTCCTAACCTTAAATTGGCCAAAACAAATTTACCCTGCCACTTATTTAAATGTTCCGGACCGCAAAGAAAACAAGATCATATAAAACTCTAAGTTATTATTGTACATTATTATATAATTTGATGATATTGTAAATAATTTCAACTCATTTGTTTTTCTATACACAAACGAATGTATGTCTGTCCTTATATAGACTTCTAAACCGTTCAACCGATCTTCGTGAAAATTTGTATATATAGGGTTTCAGATGCGGCGAGTGTTTAGCCGTTGTATGTTATGTTCTAAAATCATTAGGCGTGGGAGTTCACCTGAAACGAAAATTTAAAAATCGCTCCAGCAATCGCAATTTTCTACGTTTCACTACAAAACTCGGTATATCCTATTAGAATAAACCAAATTATGTATTAACCAAAAATCAGCGAATTCCGACCATTAGAAGTAGGGTTTACCATAAATTTGAAATTAAAAACTTACTTTAGCAACCGCCAAGTTTGGTTCGTCGCAGTATATACCATATAATTAATTAACCCTCAATATTTAATGTATTTAGGCGTAGCAGCGCAAGCCGGGTATTAGCTAGTATATATAGAAACCCAGACAGGTAGACATATACAGAGAGCGAGGCAGACATTGAGAGATATAGGTAGACATACAGGGAAAGGTATACCTACAGACACAGAGACAGATAGAAAGAGAGATTGACAAATAGTAATAGTGAGACAGGTTGAAACACAGGTATGTAGATGTACGCAGAAGCAGATAGAAGACAGACAACTTAGGTAAAAAAAATAGACTGCAGACATACAGAGACAGATAAATGTTGGAAAATTTAATAGACTTGTGCTTTGGTACGTGTTCATTTATTTGACTTAGGGTTTAATCGTGAGCTATGACCTTCATTGGAGTCATGTACTTGAACATGCTAATGTACCAACATAAAACCATCAGTGGTAAACTTCACTTTCTTTCAGTGTAGCTAATAAATATACCACTTTTTAATTATGCTAGTTTGTTCATTTGTGTAAATAGGAGGCCTAGGGGTTAAACGTAGAGTTGTCGTTCTCTAAGTTGAAAGAAGATTACAAAATGTTTACTTTTTTGTTGAGATGTTATTCACATTGTAAGATGTAAGTGATCGTAGCACAAGTCCGCGACACTTACTGGAATGGGTCAAGTGACGTACTAATTAGTTGTCATAGCAACGCTATTGTGTTTATAATACTGTATAATGCCTCCACTTTAATCATGCACACGATATAAACATTGTTTTCTCACTATTTATAGTGATTTAATTCCGACATAGAATATAATGTTATCATAAGTAATGCCACAAGTGATTTCCAAATTATCGATAAAGTGAGGAGTGAATTTATCTAGAGAATTTGGAAATCAAGAGTAACATTTGTTACGACTATTTAACGAATAACATTAAGATATTTACTAAAAAATAATTATTTGAATATAGTTACCGGGGTTTTAAATATTTATATATTTAATGTAAACGGCGATGTTAGAAAACAAATTAGAAATGTGAGGTTATGAATATTCACTGCAATTCGATCATATTATTTATTGCCAAATGGGATCGCAATATTGTAAGAATGCACTCTAATGGAGAAATAATGAAACACATCAAACTATTACAATCAACATTATAGGTTAATTATTTATATTTTGAATAAACAACTCAGTAAAATCACTGAATCGATTCATTATTTGCTATATTCAATGTATTTGTTGCAGAAAAATACTGATCTAACCTGTTCAGAATATTAAAAAAGGAGGAGCTTTCTTTATCACAAAAGCAGGAGCTGATAAAGAAAAATCGATAAAGAGCGAGGTGAAACACGACTGTCATTGATGTGTAACAGAATTCATTGAAACGTGATTGGTCATTGACTACCATTTGCGACATGAGTTAAATAGTCTACATAATTCTGTAGCTTTATATAATTATAATATAAACTACTTATTGTAAATGTTACCACTACCTACTAATTTAAGAGATTTTAGTTCAATTTCTTCAATCTGTCCATCGCAGTATACGAGATTTATTTGTTGTTATATCTGGTTTCCGTTAAAGATCACGTAGGGCATTCACCTTTCTGTTCATCTCTCTTTTGTGCAAAATTTTCCTTTAACACTTTATTCCCAAATACTCATAATATTTTCATCTCTAAAGATGAAAAAAGTAAACAGTATTTAATTTTCAGTTTATTGCATTTTTGAGGGAAGTTGTGACGAAAAAAGTCCTCGTAATACGTGATATCATGAATTTCCTTAATTGAGCCTATTTCTAATTAATTTGTGTACCTCGTTCCTATTCTTAATTATTGTGCCTAGTATTTTAATCCAGCCATTTCCTCAAAATTTCTCTCATTTGTCATTAAATATCCATTTACATTATATAGTGAATTTCTATGTGTGACCATATATTTAGTTTTATTGGTGTTTACTTCAAAAACAAATTTTTAGTGTTAATATATCACATCATCAGCATACACCAAAAATAATAAGTAATTCTTAAAAACATATGTTTTGAAAATTTTTAATTTCATTCAATTCCTAAATAAAGTCTACCGTCAACCCATTCCATACTATTTAATTTACATACTGCATTGTATCGAATGCAAACAATTTTAAGAATTATAACACAGATTTGTTTTGTCTGGGATGCTGTGTTACTTACTTAAAGTTTATTTTTGAATTCCTTCTATAACCAGAAAAATTTGTCTAATTAATTTACACCATATAAATACTTAAATACATAAATACGTACACATGTAAATATGTTCACAGATATATAATTATGAATATCATACACAAACATGTACATATACACAAATAAGTACAAAACACATACATAGGTATATATAAACATAGGAAGGTATATATGGATGGAAGATATACAGCATAAGTGTGCTATTTGAAGGAGTTGTTAAATTACAATGAAGGAAACACATCTTCTCTCTTCCATTTCATTTAACCCCACGGTTATTGAAGTAAATAACACCAAACTTTCTGATAATTGCAACGGCGCAGTAAGATTCTCGTAATTATTGTGACGAGGCTGTAGTGGAATCAGTTCGACGTTGCAATATCTCTCGTTTTAGTCCGTCGCCGTGGCGTAGTCGGTAGAGTCCCTACATTCCACTCCGGCGACCCGGGTTCGATTCCCGGCGGGGTAAGGGATTTTAAATCTCCACCCTGGGTCTGGGTGTGTGTCCTGTCCCACCACTAATGCTCAACCAAGTGTACATTTCCTAATAAAAAAATATATATCTCGTTTTTTATTCCAAAATGTCAGATGTTTTCACTTAATTTGAACGAAAACTATCAATTTTATTGCAAAACTGCAAAGGAACAAAACATTCATATTCTGCGCCTTTAACCATCAGAAGTAATGTCACGAGTGATTTTCAAATCATCGTGACTCGTGAATGTATTTAGATGGTTTTGAAATCAAGAGTGACTTTTTAGGACTATTTATCGAATAAATTTAAGATGTGTACTAAAAAATCATCATATTTAAATAAAGTTACCGGTATTTTAAAATGTTTATATATTGAATGTCAAAGGCGATGTTTGAAAATAAATCAGAAATGTGAGGTATATTCACTGCAACTTGACCATATTATTTATTGCCAAATAGGCTCACAATATTGTTAGAATGCACCCTAGTGGAAAAATAATGAAACACATTAAACGTTATATTATAATAAACATTATAGGTTATTCATTTATTTTAAGTAACAAGTCTGCAAAATCGGGGAATCTCTTCAATGTTTGCTATATTCAATATATTTGTTGGGGAAAAATAATGCTCTGCCCTATCCACAATATTAAAAAAGAGGAGCTTACTTTATCGCAAAAGCAGGAGCTGTTAAAGAGAAATCGATAAAGAGCGAGGTGAAATTCAACTATCATTGGTTGTAAAGAAAAATGAATTGAAACGTGATTGGTCATAGACTACCATTTGGGGCATGACTTAAATAGTCTAAGTAATAATTAGAGATGTATGACAAATATTTATCGAGTTAGGCGGCATTTAAAGTTTAGGAAAACAACTTGGTTTAAAGAAAATTATTTTTATGACACCAAAGTACTGAAACGTTTTTGTACTCCACCCAAGGAATACGTACTTAAAATCTGCATACTTATATTAATTCGACTATATATATATATATATATATATATATATATACACATATATATGGGCCTTCATACCCAAACACTGTATTTTAATTACCAAACTCTCGAAATCAGTGACTTTATCGTACCAGCAACTACATTGGAGATATCTGCGAATTTTAAATTGAGTTTTGGATTTTTCGTCGATATTAATTTTTTCATATTACATTTCCAAATATTTTTCTTCACAAAGCTTTTAAAACTTAATCATAAACTTCATGACGCGAGAGACTTTGAAGACCCTTGACCTACCAACCTAATTACAGTTTTAGTTAATTGCATAAAGGTATGAGAACTTGGGAGGCAGCACTGCTGTCCTCAAGTCCACACGTGTTAATTACATAAGTGGACGCTCATGCAACCAGTATAGTAGTAGTATGAGGTCAGAATATTGGGCCTTTCAACCGTTGTAGCTATTTTTCCCCCAACCTAGAGACGACACTTATTGTAGCTATAAAAATTACCCACAATACTGGGAGCGAACCCATCCTACAGTGTTAGAAATTCTACTCGAAAATGTCTTCCCTCTTGGGGAGTCGAATCAATACAAGTCCTAAAAATCTGCATCAAGGTTTGTTGGCTTATGCTACGGTTTATTATACAGCGTGTCGCGCCCGACATGATGCAATCTCGCGTTACGCTCGGCGTGATACTGATTTCGCATGGACGCATACGGTATGTTTATGGAATTGTCGCCAGATGGCACTATATATATGGGAAATCAAAATGACCAACGTTCATAATAAATTTCCAAATGTGTTTACAAAAATGAATATATACAAACCTGTCCCTGCATAACCTAATGAAATAAGTTACATACATACTATTTAGCAAACTATAAACTAATCTGATGTACACTAAACTGACCCTTCGGAACCTAACAAAATGAAGTGATTGAACATTTATTTCTTAAAATATTGTTTCGAATTAAATGCAAATGTTGGTCATTCACACATATGTCCTGCCATCTGGTGGATTTAATTTTATAAGCGTTCACATATGCCAACTTCAATTCTAATAAAGAACTTTGAAAATAAATTGAGAGGAAAAGTCATAATTTGTGTACATAGATAAACATATTAAAATCCTTTATAAAAAATGTTTCAAGTATCGTTGCAAAACGTTTAAAATAGCACGAAATATTAGTAAAGACAGAAAAGTACCTAGAGCAACACCATCATATGAATGTTGTATGGAAAATTATAGAATAATTTATTCTTCTGTTCTTAAATAAACATATGGTTGATGAATATACCAAATTTTAAAATACTTCAGATTTTCGCCTGAGCAGTTTCATCAGGTTTTGAATTTAATAGAAGACGAAATTTATGCACATCCATAATATCCCCGAGATACAATATTTACAGCTTTTATTTATCTCTTGACTAAGTTCAAGCCACAATAACTCTTTTTTCTGTACATCTCTGTACTCCTTCATGCTCATATTGTATAGAACATGTATAGAACTCGATAATTTGCAACAAAACTATCTAACTTTCGTCCTTAAAATTGGAAAGTTATAAAACAAGTACTGTATTTCCGACATTTTGTCATCAAATCTTAGTTTGTTTTTAGCAGTTACACCAAT
This sequence comes from Diploptera punctata, assembly GCA_030220185.1. Taxonomy (NCBI): domain Eukaryota; kingdom Metazoa; phylum Arthropoda; class Insecta; order Blattodea; family Blaberidae; genus Diploptera; species Diploptera punctata. The sequence goes on along the minus strand of JASPKZ010007902.1, from coordinate 336,581 downwards.
GAGTACGGGTAATATCTTCTATATTCTTTGTTTGCGCTGGCAAATTTCGTCCTGGATTCAAGAGATTCAAATAAACGACGCGACATGTCAGCACAAAATTTTTCGCGCCAGCAATTTGCGTTTTAGATAAACCACATCCATACGGGGAGCAATTTTTGCGCTGGCGCTTTGCGTCATAGATAAACCATAGCATTAGACGCTTGGATACGGTTCGGGACTTCATAAAGTTCTTAACGCAACTGTACGCGAAGTATCAGTATTCAACTGAGATAAATTAATAATACGTTCTTAGTATTTCCCGGAGATAAACATGATCTACTGACACGTGAGCATTGCCATTGACAATAACTGAGACATAAGTTGAGAATTACATGCATTTTGTAAAGTAGGCTAGTTCGCCATGATACACGCTACTTCAATTTCTGAAGTCACTGTGTAGGCTATTTAAACAGGAATCATATCTACCCGCATACCCTCTTTACTGCACAATCTCATAATTATATAAATTCCCGTATTTTCAGACAACGCAAATTATAATATGTGACTTATGTATTATTTAACCTACGCACTGAACATACGTATTAAGCTTTCAATTGACAACGTATCCTATAGGATACATCAAATGGTTTAATTTATTTATGCACTTGAATGTCATTTAAGTGTGTATGTATATGGTACCGACCTTTTGAGGTATTGGCCCAATCATTTTTGTGTTTGTATGAATGTGTTTGCAATTTATATGTTTACAAAGAAAGAAATCCTCTCTCTGCTTTTCTTATTCAAATTTACAATTTTATTTTCGACGAGAAATTTTTTGGAGTGACGAGGAAGAAGCTTAAGTATCTCGGTCTTAAAATTCTTGTGTGTGAATGTGAATTAACGTGTAATATGCATTGGTGTTCTGTATTGTAATGTAGTATGAACGTGTGTGTTACATATGGCTTGTATAATCTGTTATTGTGTGTTTCATTTGCATCTTGCTCTTTGCGTGCTAAATGTCTTATATGATCTTTTATATATGATAATTCAGTTATGTCATGTAGTAATGGAATCTGGGTTTGTCGATCTGCATGTAGGATAATTCTTAAAGCTTTGTTCTGAACTATTTGGAGATTTTTAATGTGTGTTCCGGCTGCATGTCCCCAGGCTGGACTGGCGTATGTCATTAGTGTTCTGATAAGTGCTTTGTATAAATTTGTTTTATATTTTATTGTAAGTGAACGTGATGTAAGTAAGGGAAATATATGAGAAATTCTTGTTAATGCTTTGTTTTTAAGTTGTTTTATGTGTTGATTGAATGTTAGTTTTTTGTCTAATATAATTCCTAAATATTTAACTGAATCTTTATATTCTAAATGTGTGTTGTTTATATGTAATGGAGTTGGATTTGGTCTTCTTCGTGTGAATATAATAGCTTGTGTTTCTCAGCATTTAATCTAATTACTCATTTGGAGAACCAGTTACTGATCTTGTTTATATGTGTTTGAATTTTTCTTGTGGTATATTGGATGTCTGTATCTGTGCAGTATATTGCTGCGTCATTTGCATATTGTGCCAAGTTAGTGTATTGTGATGTTGGAAGGTCTGCTGTGTAGATATTGTATAATTTAGGTGCCAACACAGATCCTTGACGGACTCCAGCTTTAATTTGATGCCAATTTGATTTCTGTCCATTATAGATGACTCTAAATGTACGTTTGTTTAAGTAAGAATGTATTAGTTTTATGTAACTGTCTGGAGTATTATGCTGTTTAATTTAAATATGAGTCCGGTGTGCCATACTGAGTCAAATGCTTTTTCTATATCAAAAAAGACTGCAGTAGTATATTTTCTTTGTAAAAATCCAGTCGTGATGTCATCCATAAGTCTTGTCAGTTGTAACATAGTTCAGTATAACTGATACGAGAAATTAGCGCTTTGCCAATTTATTATATGTAAGTAAAAGGTTCACCCGAGTGGGCATTGATTATATTTAATATTTGCCATTTTCGTTCAGTGTTTTTTGCGTTCTTTAGGCACTTCGGTATGTGGTATCGTTCACATCTGTGGCCGCACAAAGCATGGATACATTTCTCATTTGGGTCGTTTTCACACACTTTGTTATGAAAACCGTGCACAGCATAGCGTGTCACAACATGTCGCCGGTGCTGGTTAGCTTTTGTCCAGTTGTTCCTCTCTATCGTGGCTTTGTCAATTTAAGGGTTAAGGCTACAAGTGTTTCCTGATAAATAGTCTATTACATAATTTCAATTAATGATTAAAATTTAAGGCATAAAATAATATATAGTTTATTTAATTTAATATTTTTAATAAAAGAGGAGAAAACCAATAAGTAGAAATTACTTAAATGTGTGTCGAATTACACAATATACCCAGTAATAATAGTTATATATACAATATCGTTTTCAGTGCTGTCCGCCACATTCAAACAACTGATATGAGAAATTTGTGCTTTGCTAATTTAAAGGTTAAGTCTACAAGTGTTTCTGATAAATTGTATATATTATCATTTCAACTAGTACTTCAAATTTAAGACATAAAATACTAATTATTTATAAACTATATATAAATTAATCAGTAAATTTTACTCCAGGCTTCGAAAAATAAAATAGAAAATACTCAACAAAAAATATAGCATTGTCAAAATAATTTTAGACACAGTTGATATCTATAAAAAGTTAACGTTGAAGGAACCGTAAAGCGTCTCTTGATAGTTGAGATATTCAGAATATATAGAACGTTTCCTTTCGTTTGGTAAGTTGGAGAAATGCAGTGAACACTGTTAACATGAGTTCGTTGCTGTCACATTTTCTGGTAAGCTATTGTTAAATAAGGGACGGAAATGGAATAATTATTCATAATTGGCTTACTTTTAATGCAACGTTTCTGCCTTATGTACAAATATATTATAAACTAATCAACTTCTAAAATTAAATTAAAATATATGAAGACAGAGCTACATATGAAATCAAATAAAAAACATTAAAAATGGGTCGTGAAATGAAGACATTACTCGAATAAGAGTATCTGTGTGACAATTATAAGAAAATGTACACTGAAGCTATATCACTTATTTCTATCATGCAGCATGTTTTCGTTTGCGTTTAAGGATGTGTTTTCGATGCATCCTTGCAAATTGCGCAAGGACCATAGTGTTAATATATATATATATATATATGCGTTTCCCTCATACACAGAATAGAAAGATGCAGTATTATGAACGAAAGCATATTGTGATGTATTAAGGAGTAGACTATGGAACATGATGTATTTCTTTTCTGACGAGGGAAACAGAATGAAAGTTAATCCATCCAGAGGGTAAACGTAGTTATGTTTAAATGCAAACTTATGCGTGTCATTGTGGAAGAGAACGGTAGTTCGTGATGTTGAAACGTGACGAGATGTGAAACTTGTCAAAGAGGAAAACTTTAGTTGTTTACAAACTAGTACATGTTTTCTTCCTACATAACGATTTATATTAATGCATTTTATTTTTAAAAAAACATGTGCAACTACGCAATAAGAAATTTTCAAGACAGATTTTTTACAATGTCCACACGTTATAAATGCAAGCTTAGAACATTATTCTGTTTTGCATATTTGAGAGAGGTCATGCTAGAAGTTTGTATTATCTCCACCTTCACATCAACTTAATTGCTCTCATGTAGATGATTTTCCATACCTTTGATACATAATAAAATGGTTTGTGGGTCTGAATTTGTAGGCATCGAGCATTGCAAATTTTACTCTCCAAATACCAGTGAATTTTCTATTCATCTCGATTTTTAGAATAAGGCGGAGCTTCTACCAATGTTTTCGTATTAATCTTGTACAAAATTACGTCTTCCATAATTTGTTGGTAGTTTTCAGATTTGTAATCTCTTCTTCATTTGCTCAGCAATATAAACAATGTCCTTACTTCAGAGAATGACAAGCTGGATTACTGAGTAATATATTGGTACTATATAAACTTGAGTTAATGACTGCATGGACATTCCTGTCCTGGGCTAATATTCTACAATCATCCCCTGCATAATTCATCTCCCTCAAATCATGATTAATGTTTTTCTCCCACCTCATTCTTAGCCTACATACTGGGCGATTTACTTTTGTTTTCCCTACAAAAAGTTTCTAAGCACCTCTTTCAGTACTCATTCATGCCATACGTAGCAGTCTACGGGATGTAATTGTTCTTATCGCATGAATAGCATGTATCTCACTGTTATATATTATCCTATATTCAGCTGTCTGTTCGTCCCTCTTTGATACAAACATTTTCCTAAGAACCTTATTCTCAAAACTCTTAATATTTCCTCGTGTCTTAAAGTAAGATATAGTTTTCCGCATCCATATACAATACAACTGGAAATATCACATTTTAATCTATTTCAGTTTAATATTTTTTAAGGAAAATTGAGATGACAAGAGTCCCTGTTATGCATAATAGCATACGTTTCCAGAATTGAACCTGTGTTTAATTTCATTCGCACACCGTTATAGTTTGTAATAATAGTTCCTAGGTATGTTATTTGAATTCTTCCATTTTCCAAAATTCACTTCATGGATTCAAGTCCCGTTGGGGTCAGGATTTTTAAACTGACCCAAACCCTCTGGCGGCACTATGACCCTGGGGTCGACTCAGCCTCTAACCGAAATGAGTACCAGACGCTTGCTCTGGGGGTAAAGGCGGCCGTCACGCAGGGCTGACAACCCGGCTGACATAAAGTGTCGATTGTCTAGAAAAAGTGGGAGCCTTAACCTCCAACTACCCCAAAGGGCCTCCGGGTCTGTTGTGGGATCACTTTAATTGATAAGGATTCATTTCATTTAAAATGTATGTCTACGTGCGACTATTTAGTTTTATTGATGTTTCTACTTCCATGCCCAGTAACGTACTGCTATTTATTAGAATATATGTTTTGGCTTTTAGTATTTCCTAGCTATCGTCTATCATCATCATCATCATCCGGAATCATGACAGGTGCCGCCTTTTTTCGTAAACCTAACGCCATTCCTCTCTGTCCATCCGTTGATATTCCTCCAATTCTCTGATAATAATCATAGCAGCTTGCACATCTTCTATACAGGGTTTCTTTGGTCTTCGTTTCTTCATCTTTTACATTGGGATCCATTCCATAATAATATTAGGCAATCTTTGCTCTGACATTCTTTTATATAATGTCTATGATTTTCGGCTTCTATCGTACACCCATAATTTCCCTTATTTCTTTTTTTCGTATTCTATCCATTATACATTTTCCAGCTCATCTTCTTAAAACAACAATTTCTGTGCTAACATTTTTCATTTCTCTGGTAGAAATTTGCCAAACTTCAGCACCATATGTTAAAACACTCTGAACTATGGTTTGATTTACTTTTAATGTTCTATTTTTTGTAATATTTTTGCTCAACCAAACAGAGTTTAATGCATTTATTGCTTGTGCGATTCTATTTTTAATTTCCACTGTGTTATTGCCTGAATTGTCTAATGCTTTCCTAAATAAGTGCATTTAATGCTAGGTTTTAGTTTTACTCCATTGTTGAAATTTATATTTTCCATATTTTCTCCTGTATATAGATATTTAGTTTTCTCTATATTTATATAAGTCCCCATTTTTCATATTCTTCTTTTAGTTTTCTAGCCATATATTCTATGTCATCATGATTTTGTGCTATTAACACCTGGTCGTCTGCAAAATTGAGTCAATATACATGCGTATTTTGGATTGGTATGCCCATTTGTTTATATTGTTTCCTCCAGTATCATAGTACTCTTTGTAGATACATTTTTAATAGAGTTTGAGATAAACTGCACATTAAACTATCGTCTAATAACATTTAAAAACTTATTTTTTTGATACAGAAAAAATTATTTCTATGCACATAACAATTTCTTTGCGGATTGTAATAATTTGGAAATCCCTTTGAGCATTCTTGAGGACATCTTTCTTCAAACAATTATTCATGACGATTATTTTGGACCTCTTTGTCCGCGGCAATATCGGAATATAACTTGGTGGGTATTAAGTATTAGATATTTAGAATCTATAATCCAAATTATCTCTCTTTACTTAAGTCCCACTTGATGTGAAAACAGGTCACAAGGCCTAATTTCATGAATTAGAAGAAGAAAATCTCTCTTTACTTGTCTTAATTTAACCTTTTAGTTTGTAAGTATGTTTATGTCCCGTAAACTTCCAGGTTCCTACAGGGACACGACCTATCTGAAGAGAACTTTTAACTCTGGATCAAATGTATATCAGAGTTAACCTGAGACATAGAGCAAGAGTGGCACGGGACTGTTCAGTACACAATAACTCGATCGATATTGAGACCCAAATTGATTAGTGACGCAGAGATTGTCCTCTATGTATGTGTGTGTGTGTGTGTGTGTGTGTGTGTGTGTGTAATCCTTGCTTAGAATGAATGATTGGAATATGTGTCTTGACTTCAATTTCGTGTTTTGCACGTTTATATATATATATATATATATATATATATATATATATATATATATATATCCATCCATCCATCCATAGAAATTCTGTCCGAAGGCAGGTCTTTCACTGCAATCATAGCATTTTCATGCTATGCTTGCAGCTTTACTAGGGAATTGTAGGTGTGGTAGCTTCCCGTTGCTTTCCACACCGGTGAAGGATGATGATAATGATGATGATCATATGATTTCGGGGACCGTTTGGGCTTTAAAGGTTTCCTGACATTTGTCTTGCAGGTGAGGAAAAACCCCGATAAAAACCTCACCCAGAAAAACTGCCCCGACCGGGGATCGAACCCGGGCCCGCTGCGCGACAAGGCAGCACGCTACCTGGAGGCCACAGGGGTGGACTATATATATAGTTATTAGTACGAAAGGAGATAAATTACCTCCCCGGATGTGGGGGTCATCTCAAAAACAGAATAAAAATTGAAGGCAAAGTACACAATGTATTCAGACATTCGTAATAAACAAGACTATTGTAACCATTACTGAACACATTGACGGATCCTTTTAATTTTTCTCTTCTAATATAACGTTTGTGATATGATAATGATGATGGCCATATGATGTTCGAGGACTTTTTGGGCTTAATGTTTCCGCACATTCGTCTTACAGGTGAGGAAAACCCCTGACAACAACCTCGCCCAGGAAACTTGTCCCGACCGGGGATCAAACCCGTGCCAGCTGCGTGACAAAGCAGCACGCTACCTCAAGACCACAGTGGTCGCCTTAAGTTAAGGACTCTCCTGACGCATCACTATCATCATCACCCATCATATCATCGGGGCACCATAACCCCGCCTTACAGGCGTCTCAACTCAGAAGTGCGTTACTATTACGCCAATGCCAGGAGAGAGCTCCATAAAATGTCGAAATGACAATCTGGGGGCATTGAATAAAAAATGTTCGTGGTATTGTTAAAAGTTCATCACAAAAGCAACCGTTAATCGAATCTTATTGACCGTCTATTGGCAGCGACTTCTTTAATTGTAACCGTCTACGCGACTAGCGAGCAATAATAGTACAGATGGTTGTGATTGTTCAATAAAATAATTAACTTAATTTCGTTTATAATAGAGCTTTCTGAAAGCAATTAATGTCACTCGTTTTCTTTTATTTATTTTCTGAAATAAGTTAATTATTATTTCATTTTAAATTTAAGGACAGTCCAATTGATGTCGGGGACTATTTGAGGTTTTAAGGCGAAGTAAACCCCCGCAAAAATCCTATCCTGAGAGCTTAATATATATTTCACGACATTAAATATAAATTGTATTTCTCTGTGATTTGTTTTTTTATAATTTTATTGAAAATGTATGAATTCAGTAAAATCACAAACGATCGATAATAGGAAGAAAATAAAATAATTAAAAGCAATTTTGTAAAATTATAATAAATAAATAAAGTAAAAAAATTAGGGAGTATATACTAATTAGTTTTGAGTGGTCATTAATTTATTTTCCGAGAATTTTCTCAATTTTAAAAATGATTGATATATTGAAGTAATAATAATGTTAAGCTAGTTGTGGTTGCGACAAAATATTAACTTTTTAATGGAATGCTCTTTGAACCCCTCGATGCTGTCAAAGTGCGGTCATCAGTCGTGATTTAGTTCCGTCCGCACAAGAACAACAGTCTCATGTATCATGTGGTATTTCCATCAAAATCAATATACTTTATCCTTGAGAGAGAATCAACTTCCGAAAGTTATCTATTCTAAGTATGTAAATATGTCAATTTCGGGATATCAATCACGCGAACATATCCACGGAGACGACGAAAATATTTTAGGCCTAACCTTTAAATTGGCGAAACTCAATTTCTCACTTCAGTTTATTTATACAAGGCGGTTCGCCGTGAGAACTGCTAATAAATAACCGTCTTGTTATAAATGCAAATTTTGCTATTTGACATAACGTCATAATTTTCATAAATTTTTGTCAATACATTTTAAAAGTCATTATTAGAGCCCGGATTTTACGTAATAACTAGGGACCGGAATTTCAGGTGCTAAAAGCTGAGTTTGTAACAGTATAATTCATAAAAATATCTTCTCCAATGAGTCACTAGAGACTATTAGCTGCAATTAATTCAAACACAGTTTCGTGTGTGTCACTAAATGGAGTTCAAATCCCTTATAAAGAAACAGTAAAAATTCTAGGGGTATTTATTGACAACTTAAATTGGAATACACAAATAAACCATACATGCGAAACAGTCTTCTCAATAATACATTCATTAAATCGCGTAAGAAATTGTTTGCCATTCGCTCCCAGGAAATGTTGGTAGAAACACTTGCAATGCCCCATTTTGATTAATGTGATACTCTTTTTACAGACTTCACTACTATTTTCACTCAAAGACTTCACTACTATTTTCACTCAAAGACTTCACTATTATTTTCACTCAAAGACTTCACTACTATTTTCACTCAAAGACTTCAACCTGTTCGTAATTCTTGCGCACGATTTATTTGTGGTATTCGCAAATTTGACCATGTTACACCGTCTCTGGAACAATTATCGTGGCTTCGTTTAAGAGATCGTACGATTGTCCATTCCCTATCCCTTCTCTATAAATTACTTCACACATCATCGCCTAATTATTTATCGCGCCGCTTCATCAGACTATCCGACACACATAAGCTTGAAATACTAAAGAATTATTTCATAACAAACTAGCTTATACACCTCACTGATAGTATTCTTTTAACAATTAATACATTTAACTATTTATGACAATAATATTAAAATTAAGAAATATTTTCATTTGTTTAAATATTGTATAACCGTAAAATTAGTTATCTATATATCATAATTTTTTTGTTTTTTATATAGGCTCCTACATTAGATAGGGACGGTTTACCAACAATTTAATTTATCTTGCTAGAATACATTTTATTATTAGTTTTAGTCTTAATCTTATCTATCATTAACTGGTTGTATTATAGATCGTAATATAATAATAATAATCTCTATCTCTATCTTCGGGTTTTTACAGCTGCTGCCGTCTTCCCGCGCCAAACCTCCAAAGCCTACGGTCTTGGGCATCTTCGATGCTTAGCCCTCTAGCTTGCATTACTGTCTTCATGTTTTCCTTCCATGTTAACCTTGGTCTCCCTCTTTTCTTCTTTCTGTTCATATGCCATTCATATAGTTGCTTTGACCATCGCTCATCTTCCATTCTTAAGACATGTCCTAACCACTTTAATTCCTTCTCCTCAATTCTTTCAATTATGCTTTCTTCTGCTTCCATTATGTATCTAATTTCCTTATTTGTGACATGTTCTAATCTAGACTTTCTGGCACTTCTCCGTAAATAATCCATTTCTAGAGCTATTAGTCTATTCTTGTATTACTTATTGATTGTCCATACCTCACTTCCATACATTACAACAGATTCCACCAATGTTTTACCAATATATTTGTTTGTGTCTTTCCAAATATGCTTATCCCACCATATGGAATTTAATAATGATATTATTTTGCTACTCAATTCAATTCTATGTTTTATGTTCTCTTTGCCTATACCTTCAATGTTATCCATAATTATTCCCAAATATTTAGTTTGTTTCACTTGCTTTATTTTGATTGCTTCTTCCAATATTAAATTTTCTCGTTCATTGCTATTTATTGCCAGATATTCTGTTTTTTTGTAAATTTACTGTGAGACCCCATGATTCATATGTGTTTTTCAACCTTTTTATCATGAATTCCATATCAAATTTGTCTTGCGCTAAAACCAGTTGATCATCGGCAAACTGTAATGCCAGCAAAAATCTGTTACCTATTGGGATCCCCATACCTTTGCAGCTTTGTTTCCATTTCATTAATATGGATTCTACATAAATATTAAATAAAATTGGTGAAAGACTGCACCCTTGTTTCAATCCCTTTGTGGTTTTTATAGGATTAGACATTATATTTCCAATTTTAACATAAGCGGAGTTATCTTTATACATTTGAGGGGCTCAGTGGAATAAGGGCCCATCCCAACCAATGGTTGATTTTTAGTTATTTGCAGATTATGTATCCTATGGCCATCTTCTGTTAATCTTTAGAAGCTCATAATTCTAACTTTGCTCGAAAGAGGGTAAATGAGACTTTATGACTAAGAAAAATTTCTAACTTCTTCACGCGCGCGGGAAATAAAGCCCCATCCCAACTGCTGACATGTGACCGTATATTGTCCGCTACTCTGTAGTCCGCAGCAATACTGACTAGCATTGCCGGCAAATATCAGTAAATGCAGAATGGCTGATGTAGCAGGTTCTTGTGCAAATTGAAATAGTGTAATAAAATATAAGAAAAAAAATAAATGTGCAAGAGTAGAATAAAACGAAGCAGAACATTTTACGCAACAGTGGGAAGGAATATATATCGGCCTGAATCAGTTGCTTCAAGAGGTGCGGACGAAATTGCTAGTTGTTTATTAAAAGCTGTGCCATTGAGTGAAAAAGGTGCTATTAAAAAGAAACTTATAATGTATATAGTGATTCATGTGTTGTTCAAAACAAGAATTATACAATAATGGGACTTTGGCTGTACATGATTGATTGTGGTTGGTTTGAAGAAATTTAATATAAATTTCTTGTACTAGGTCACACTTTCCTTCCCTGTCATGCTGACTTTGGCGTGATTGAAAAAGTTAAAAGAAAAACACAAGTGGTTTATACACCTGAACAGTGGGCTCACCTCATAAGAAAGAGTTGAACAAAGAAACCATTCACAGTAATTGAGATAAATGCAGAAGATTTTAAAGATGTGGATAACTTAAATGTTCACAAAGAGAAATGTGGCGCTGGACAAGTGTAAGGTAGACATCAGAAAAGCATCTCAGTTTCGTTTTGTGGAAAACAGACATGTAATGTACGTAAAATCCAGTTTCGGTGATTTGGCTTTAGAGGAAGTAATAAGCCTTTAAAAAAGGAAAAGGAAAGTGTCCTGTATTACGAGATGTAATATTGGCAACAAAATATCCTAATGGTAGGATGATAAAGAAGACATCATGACTCTCATGACATTTGTACCACCTGTACATCAGACTTTTAACAGTAGCCTTAAATATGATGATGAAGATGATACAAATGCTGCAAATGTAGAATATGTAGATTAATGCAATATTCAAGTTAAAAAGTTTTATTTAATTTGTTTATTTATGTTGTATTTTTTATATTTTCAATTTTCTTTTTCTTTGATTAGACATATGAAACAATATAGTGATGTATACATTTGCAGGCAGAAAGCTTATTTGATGTACAAGACATGTACCAAATATTATCAATGTGTGCTCTATATATTTTACTCAATGTAGAATTTAATAAAATTCTATTTTTCTCCAAACTTAGTGCAGTTGGGATGGGCCCTTATTCCACTGACCCCCTCATTTGTTTAATAATTTGTATTAGGTTTCTATCAATATTGTATTTCTCCAATACTTCCCATAATTTGTTCCTCGGAATTGAGTCATAAACTTTCTCTAAATCTATCATTGTCAAATGGGTTTCTTCTCCAACTGCAGTCCGTTTTTCAATTAACTGTTGTATTGCAAATATATTGTCAACACATGACCTTCCTGGTCTGAATCCATTTTGATCTTCTCCTAATTTGTCTTTAATATCTTTTTGTAACTTTGTTTTTAATATCTTCGTAAATATTCTATATAATGTGTTATTTATACTTAGTCCTCTGTAGTTTTTTGCGTCTCTTCTATCGCCCTTCTTGTATATTGGTACAATGTAGCTTATTTTACATTCATCGGGAATCTTCTGTATTGCAATGCACTTATTAAACAAGTCCCTCAATCTACCTATTAAATTTTTTGGGCCATATTTAATTAACTCATTGGGTATGTTTCCCGGCCCTGGTGCCTTTTTATTTTTTATAAATAATAATAATGTTTTATTTATTCTGGCAGAGTTAAGGTCATAAGGTCTTCTCTTCCACTCAACCAGCACAAATACAAATAAATATTTGACAAATATAGATATACTAATTATAAACAGTTAAATATACATAAAATGTAGCAATGTAAATTTCATGTATAAACAACATTTTATACGATAATAACAATAATAATACTTACGATAATAATAATAATAATAATAATAATAATAATAATAATAATATAATAATGATGATAATAATAATATAATAATGATGATAATAATAATATAATAATGATAATAATAAAAATATAATGATAATAATGATGATGATAATAATAATAATAATGATGATAATGATAATAATAATAATAGTAGGCTAATAATAATAATAATAATAGTATGAATTTGATAAATTATACGAGAAACACCAATTAATATATACACCTTACACTGGGTAATGTTGAAGTCGAGGTTAGAGCAAGTATAAATTTAGATTTCTTTTAAAAGATGCCAATGTCCGGCAGCCCCTTATTTCTTGTGGTAGGGAATTCCAGTTGCGAGAAGTGAAGATAGTATATGACATGGAGTGATGTGATGTCCTATGTTGCGGTATATTAAGCAAGAGACTATGTTGTGATCTTGTGTTTAAGTTATGGTTTGAGGATAGATACTGGAAACGAAATTATAAATAATTGGGAATCGAGGTATGTAGGATCTTATATAAGAGAATTAGACAATGCGATTTTCTTCTCTCTGTTAGATGTAGCCAAGACAATATAGGCCTAGCCTAAAAATATTATCTTATTGTATTGACGTAGACTTTCACGGCCGGAGTTGCTATGACGATCTTGAAGAAGATTTTCGGGCTGTAGAAAAAAAATCTTCTTCAAGATCATCTTATTGGTCAAATCTTCATTTCGTATTTATTATTAGAGTTAATTATGATTGTTATATTCTGATGTAATATATGCTTGTCCAAGTGAGAAGGCCACATGGCTTAACTCTACCATGCTAAATAAATAAATAAATAACATGAAAATAATTGTACAAAGATATAACATAGGGGCACCCGTAGCGTGTCGGTTAAAGCAATAACCTACAAGCCGGAAGGTTATGGATTCGAATCACCAGGGTTAGGATTTTTAAACTGCTCTAAACATTCAGGCGTCACCTTGTACCTGAGGTAGACTCAGCCTCTAACGGAAATGAGTATCATATGTTTGTTCTAGGACTACAGGCGGGTGTCACGCAGGCTGACATCTAGGGTCGATTGTCTAGAGAAACTTGAACCTCCTACTACGCGAAGGACACACTAAGGCCTGAAGTAAGATCACTTTTGCTCTTTCATAAAATTATTTAACTAACATTTCTCAATATATATAGGTCTAACAATATTACTTTCATATTTCACATGTTACTTTTGAATTAGGAAATAAATAATTTTCCATTTACATAAACATATTAATCTATGTTGTATTCTCAATTTTTTGTATAAAAAATCCTTTCCCGAGTAATAACATATTCTGTTCCTGTATATGAAGTTATAAGAAAAGCTAAATGTCCACGAATTATACTAAAAAAGATCCTTATTCCAAAGTTTTAAATTGCAAATTTTTGCATATTTTTAGATATAATATGGTGGCTAGATCAGCGTATTATGAGCACCTTAAGCAAAACACTGTTAATTTAATTTAATATATAAAATTAATGTTTGTTTGTTTGTTCGTACTTTTTGTGCGGTCATACCGTTGATCCGATTGTGATGGGGCTTCTTGCAAAATTTTCAGGATGAACATAGGCTATAAGAGAGTTGAGATACTTAACACCTACACCCTTAAAAATCGCCCTTTGTAATGGAAAACGTGAAAAAAAGTAGCTCTATAGACGTTTAAATGGTTTACGCAGCCTAAATCATAACAAATAAACAAAATTAATGTACACACAATTGAATATCTCAAAAACCTCTACAAACAAGTCCGCGACAGCATGTGTTTATCTCTTACGGATAACTCACAATAACCATTTTTGTCTTTCATTGATGCCAAGAAGATCGAGACAAGTACCCTAGATTCTTGTGCAAGGATAGAAGCACATACGGATAACTCATAATAACGAATTTTGTCTTTCACCTCATTTATGCCAAGAAGATCAAGATAAGTCGATTCCCGGGCATCACTGGGTAATCAGCACTGGGAATCTTAAAATAATTACGATATACATTTATAATTATTTTTCATTTCACTTATTCAACCAATCGTAAGAAATACATTAATTTTCGTATTTCATCTCATTTATGCCAAAGATCAGTATGAGTAGATTCCCGCATAACGCCGGGTAAACAGCACGGGATATCTAAAAATAATTAAGTTAAAAATATTTCCTTCCACTTATTTAACTAAACATAAAACACATTAATTTTCGTATTTCAGCTCATTTATGACAAGAAGATCGGGATAAGTAGATTCCCCGGCAACGCCGGGTAATCAGCACGGATTATCAAAAAATATACATTTATAATTATTTTCCTTGAACTTATTCGACTAAACATAAAAGCACATTAATTTTCAATTATTTAGGCGTAGCAGCGCACGCCGGGTAGTAGCTAGTAAAAAAATGCATTAGTTTTTAATGGCTTCTTTTATATACGCTAGAAACATGTTTTATTGCCTTTTCAAGAAATTTCGATTTAATATTTAGACAAAATAAGTGGTGCTAATAAAAGCCTCATGTGTCCATATTACTAAGAACACCAGTCTAATATGAGCACCTCTTTGGTCTTATATTAGTTCATTGAAAGTCATTACATGAAGAACGTAAAAATAAAATAAATAATATGTTTAGTGATCATAGGAGATTTGTAATAAGTAAGGACCTAAATAAAGAAATTCTCAGTACACTTGAAGCCTTTAGTGCAATACTGACCCAACCTACTTCTTAGATTTTGGCATAAACGAAATCTGAATATAAACACTAAGCAAAATCTCTAAGTATGTGGAAATGGCCTATGCTTATCATTGCCTAGATAATATTACTATTTTTTTCGCGATTTTATTATTTCATATTATTAATTGTATTTTACATTTGATTTTGTGGAAAGGGACATATGTCACTGTAATTTATTGTAATTTAAATTTGCCTCTTTGAGTTTTGTAGTGAAATGAGCAACTAGCGCCTCTCCGTGTTAATGACAACTCATACTTCCGGGTAGTATGAGCATCTTGCTCACATTGGCCTGTGCCATCTGTCGGCCATAAAGATATGAATTTTGGGTTATGGACTAACACACAATTAAGTACAAACATATATCATCACATTATACTTCTTCTTCTTGCAAGGATTGAACCTTTTTGGTTCGTTCTGGCTCCAAGTGTTATAGTTGCTTAGTCTATCTCTTTCGTGGGCGTCCCCGATCTCCTTTTCCTCCTCTTGATTGATAGTTAAGATTTTTTCTAGGCAATCTGTTGGTATCCATTCTACAGATACGTTCTTAGCATTTTCTCCTGTACTCTTCTATTATATCTATCAAACTGAATGTTTGTAGTTCTTTACGAATATCTTCACTTCGTTTTTTATCCATTAAAGTATATCCAACCACAAATCGCAAATATTTCATTTCTGCTGCTTCGATTCTTTTAATTGACTGTTTATTCAGGAGTCCATATTTCTGAGCCATACAATATTGCAGGTATAGCCAAACTTCATAACATTTTAAATATGTTTATTTTCTTACTTTCTTTCCCAGTGTTCTTTTAAGGGTGCTACATAAACTTACTTACTTACTCACTGGCACTATCGAACCCGTAGGTTCATGGCCACACGGACACAAGCACTCCATACATCCCTATCCTGAGCTAATGCTTTCCAATCATTCCCTGTATAATCTACTTCCCTCAAATCATAGTTAATGTTGTTCTCCCACCTCATTCTTGGTCTACCAACTGGGCGTTTTCCTTCTGGCTTTCCTACAAGAAGTTTCCATGCACGTCTTTCATTCCCCATACGCGCAACATGTCCTGCCCATCGCAGTCTACGGGACTTAACTGTTCTTATTATATCTGGCTTCCTATAAAGACCATGTAGTTCATTGTTATGTAGTCTTCTCCATTCACCTGTCTGTTCATCTCTCTTTGGTCCAAAAATTTTCCTAAGAACTTTATTCTCAAATACTCATAATCTCCTTTCCCCCCTTAAAGTAAGAGTCCATGTTTCGCACCCATATAATATAGGCTAACTGGTAGAATAATAGTTTTATATATTTTCAGCTACATAAATATTGAAATATTTGTATTTTATTAATTGCGTCTTTTTCTCTATTACAACCTAAAGATACACCTAGATAATTGAAATATTTTACTTGTTCTAGCGTTTTGTCATTTAGTACTATTTTGTTCTTTCCGTTTATTTGCCACACTGGGCCATTACTTTAGTTTTTGTTGAAGAAATTTCTAGGTTGTAATCTTGTGCAATATTATTTAATTTAAAAATTGTACTTTGTAAGTCATTCTCTGAAGAAGCCATTATAGCCTGATCATCAGCAAATAATATATAAAAGTTTATAAGATA
The DNA here is from genome assembly GCA_030220185.1 of Diploptera punctata. Classification (NCBI taxonomy): domain Eukaryota; kingdom Metazoa; phylum Arthropoda; class Insecta; order Blattodea; family Blaberidae; genus Diploptera; species Diploptera punctata. The sequence continues at coordinate 319,632 of JASPKZ010007902.1, read as the reverse complement.
ATTTGAAAATAAGTACGATACTGATGTTTCCAATACCTAGACATAAATGTAACGGTACATTTCATTTTAATGCCTACAATATTTTTGTCTATAAGTGAACTTCTTTTTCCAATCTTCTATGGAAAGTGGGATTCTTTGGTAAAATTACATTAGTTAAAGATTATTCTTACAAATATTTTTTAGAACGATCGCAATATTATTTTAATTACATTATGTAAATACTTATTATGGACTCTTGCCGTCCCAACTTTTTTAAAAAGTTAAACTGAAAATATATAAAACAGTTATTCTTCTAGTAATATTATATGGATGCGAAATATGGATTCTTACTTTAAATGATTAGGAGATTTGAGAATAAAGTTCTGAGGAAAATTTTAGAACCAAAGAGAGATAAACAGACAGGCGAATGGAGAAGTCTGCATAACAGTGAACTACATCAACTTTATTTGAAACCAGATATAATAACAGTTATGTACCGTGGGCTGCGACGGGCAGTATATGTTGCACGTGTGGGGAATGAAAGAGGGACATGGAAGCTAATTGTAGGAAAACAGTTGAAAAACGCCCTGTTTGTAGACCTACAATGAGGTGGGAGAATAATATTAACAATGATTTGAGAGAAATAGATTATTCAGTGGATAATTCGTAACATTAGCTCAGGATAGAGATATATGGAGAGCTTATCTCCGCGTGGTCATAAACCTACGAGTTTGATGGTACCAGTGAGTTAGGTTTGTTAATTACATAATTATACGCCAAAACCTTTGTTCACACATTCCAGTTCATCTAGACATAGCCCAATATCCAGAGACATTTCTGTGGGCGGCCATGACAAATATTGTCACATCCCACATTCTGTCATTAGAGACACATGTTGAAACCATCCATCTCTTTATGTGGAGATTTTCTTCTCCATTGATTGCTTAGTCAGTTCTTTCAGTACCTCCTCATTCCTTTGTATGTCGAGAAATTATATCCTGGAATTTGACGCAGCCACAGTGACTAATTTTTGAAACTTTTAATCTCCCCATATATATATTCTACCGTTGTGGTCTCGAGGTAGCGTGCTGCCAGGGTTCGATTCCCAGTCGGGACAGGCTCCTGGGTGAGATTTTTTCGGGGGTTTTCCTCACCTGTACGACAAATGTCAGGAAGCTTAGGGCCCAACTGTCCCCAAAAATAATCCGGCCATCATCATCGTCCTACACCGGTGTGGAAATCAACGGGAAGCTACCGCAGCAGTAATTAATTCCCTAGTAAAGCTGCAAAGCATAGTAATGTAAGATTAAAACTATAAAATAGTTATCTTTGCTATGACTGTAGTAAAAGACCTGTCCTCGATCCACTCGAATTACTATGGATGTATATGTATATATATATATATATATATATAAAAATCCAACCTCAGTGGTCCACGTCCCGAGGGGTGGGCAAAGGGAAGTACGGAATAGCCTATTGGGGTGATGTACGGTGGGGACTAGTTTCCCCGTGACCGCTACGGTAGCCGAGAAGGCCCAATAGGAATCCCGAAAACCGGCAAATGAGGCTCTGGTTAGGTCCCTCAAATGCGGGGGTTGGCGAAGGGCTGACAACCCGTTCCATAAAAAATAATTGTTACGTTTCCTGCAAAGAGAGATAAAGCCGGACAGATCAATAGGCATAGACTTTGGCTAAGAAAAAGGACAATGATTTTGGCAACTTGGAACATACGAGATTGGAATATTAAGAATAATGAAGTACTTAACGAGATTACAAAGAAGGGGTGGATATAGCAGTTCTGACAGAAACGAAAAGGAAAGGGAAATGTCAAGAAATTATTGGTGAATACATGCATGTATGGAGTGGGGTGGAAAAATCGGAGAGAGCTAAAGGAGTAGTATCAATTTTAATTAAGAAGAGATGGAAATCCTCAATAAAACAAATAGAAGAAATAGATGAAAGATTTATAGTTATGTAAATAACAATATATGGGAAAGAAGTAGTAATAATAGGTACATATGCCCCAACAAAAGAATATATGGTAATCGGAGGAAATTCAGAAGACCTACAAATAAATAATATGATAATTAAACGTGTTGAAGAATTTAAATATCTTGGATCTATAATAGATAAATCTGGTACTTGTGAAAAATATATTATTAACAAAGTAAATTGTGCAAGGAAGGCTATTAGATCCCTGAATGGTCTTTTATGGAATAGAAATTTGACCAGAAAAACAAAAAAAGGGATTATACAGACAATAATAGAAAGTATACTTACATATGGATCAGAAAGCTGGACAATAAATGAAAGGATGCAGAAAAGAATCTAGGCGACAGAAATGGATGGATTACGGAGAAGTATGAGAATATCCAGGCTACAACATATTCGAAATACATATATCAGACAAGAAATGGATGCTCAAGAAACTGTTATCGATAGGATAACAAAGAGAGCTCTACAATGATACGGACATGTACAACGGATGCCGGAAGACCAGTGGCCTAAACAGGTGTTGGATTGGATGGTACCAGGCAGAAGGAGAAGGGGAAGAAGTAGAAGAGCATGGTATGAGGGAATATATGATGCCATGATGAAGAGGGGTATGGAAGATGGACAATGGGAAGATAGGAATCTCTGGAAAGCAGGAATCAAAGGCAAACTGCTGTAAAGTGGAAAGCCTATATTAAGTATTAAGCAATGTACTTATTTTGCCTTAGAAGACAAACTTAATTTGCATAGAGAAAATTTAGTAGAAACAATTTTTAATTTTATCCTGAATTTATTTTAGTAATTTCGGGTTTAAAGTCATAGAATAGAATAGATTTAGAATATATTTATTTAGCCTGGTGGAGTTACGGCCATGTGACCTTCTCGTCCACTTAGCAGGACAAACATATGTTAGGCCTACATATAAATACAAAAAAATTACAATAATAATCATACTAAATAATTAATTATCTGTCAAATTGAATAATAATGAAAATAATGTCTAATAATACAATAAAATTAAATACAGTTAAAATTAAATTAATGATAGAATGAATACAGAAAGGAATAACAGCTCGAATCTACTATACATAAAAAGAAAAGAAAAAAATACAAGGAAAGTAATAAACTATAATGAATTAATCTATCGCTTATTATACAAGGCATTAGGTAAATATATTAACATATCTTAAATCTATTTTTATTAAATAATGAAAAAAAACACATTATTAATTTTTTAAGAGTAATATTAGTGAGTTGTTTCTGTTAGTAATTTTAATTTCAATTTGCTTCTGAAAGATGGTAAAGTTTGGTCGTCTCTGACATAGGGTGAAAGGGAATTTCACGTTCTAGCAAGAGAAATTGTTAAATATGTTAGGACTTTGCAGAAATTTAACTGTATTTTACTAGTTTACTTTCCTTTTCCGTAAAAAATATTACATCGTATATATGAAAAAAAAGATCATATGCTCTAAGATATCGTATTCTACCAACTTTTTCTTCTAATTGGATTTACACATTCAAATGCAATTATATTGAATTTTACGGCGATATTTTCATTCAATATTCTTTTATTATTCAATTTAATTTAAATTTGATCATTTGTAAATTGCACGTAATATATGAAATTATTGTAAATAGTAAAATTCGAAGAGATTATTTTACACGTGAACAGTTTAGAAGGCTGTAATCAGAGCGCGGTGATCGTAATGTGTTTGTGAGTCTAGCCATTATCTGCCCACACATTCCATGTTGAGGTAGTGAGGCTGAACATATATTTAAATTAACGTCCCAGATAACTAAAAGCTGTAAAAATTGTCAACGCGGTGTTTATATCTGATCATTTGATCACATTATTTGTGTGTTACAAAAGTTACTTTATGAAAATAACACGTTTCAGTCTCAGCTCCATCATTATATACATGTCGACAGCGTGTGTCGTACTCATTTCCAACCTCTGGTGCTCAATGTAACAACAGTTAAAAATAATAACAATGCATTCATTTAAAATTGGCAATACTGTCAGAGGTTTCCATGGTAATGCTTATTTATTTAGTCTATCCAGATGGATTAATGGTAACAATTCTTGCCTCTTACTTCGAGGTTCGCGTATTCAAGCCTGGCCGAGTTAAATTGATTTTTTTTCAGCGCTTAAGAATCTTGAAAATGTCTTTCTTCGGAAAGGAAGTTTTTTCTTATGACTCCAGATTGTCTTTTACGACATTTCTGGCTTTCTCCCATGACATTGGCGAATTGTAACCCATTTCTTACACTGGGGCATTTAAAAGGCGGATAACGTTACTCCGATAATATTGTGACGCGTTGTAGTAACGTCGTTTAAACTGCGCGGGGCCAACGAGAGAAACCTCGTATTGGCGGATTGGATTGGCGAATAGCCAATCGTGAGTCCAGGGATCTACCGATATTTCTCGGCTAATAAGGGTCGGTTTCACCAACAGAGGTAACTGTATAATGCCAGTTTATGCTATGCATTATACACAGGGAAACTGGAGTAATACAGTTACGTGAAACCGTCCCTAAGCCAGAGAGTTCTACGAACATCTATTCCCTCATTCGAGAAACATCGGAAGAGGAGAGGGTTCCATGTCTAAACATCTCTTTCATGGACCTGGAAATTTTCGTCTGCTCAACTATAAATTTGTGGTGAGGACGGAACGACCCTCAGTCTTGTGTTGAACGAAGAGAGGTTAATTGTAAGAGAAACTGTGAGGAAGTACTGTGTCTGTATCTGTGCTATAAGTGATATCTGATAAACTTTAAGATAAGAATAATTGTGAGATAGAATTGTAACTGAAGATTTAGTGATAATTGTTGGAAGAGAATAACGTGTATCAAGAAAAATTTACATAACATTGGTGTATTTATTTAAGTGGAAATAATCAAAAAGGAAAACTCTGTGCCATCTAGTGACAATATGATGGATGATAATGATAATGAAGCGCCATGAGAGTTCTTAACCTAAACTTTACCTAAATTGCAGACCATGGGCAACCACAGGAATAATTCCCTTTACAAAAAAAAATAATGTGGGCTGACTTGGAATATAATCCGGGACCTCATGAAGTTTAGTCAGAAATTCTGGTAAAATTGTGTCTCTCGTTCTCTAAGTTTTTGATAAGTAAAATAACTGGAAGTCCCGCGCCGTAGCCGAGCGGTTAAGGTAGGAAGCCTTGGCACAGAGCTACGGGACTTGCGCTGGTTCGAGTCTCCATGGGGGAAGAAATTTTCTCATGGTATTTCGGCCAGTATGGGACCGGTGCCCACCCAGCATCGTGAGGCAATTGGGCTACAATAAGTAGCGGCTCCAGGTTGAGGAACCAGCTATAACGGCTGGGGGACTCGACATGCTAACCACATGTCACCCCTACACTGGCTGTTGATCATCTACCTCTGTGATTGACACATGTGGATGTGAAGGGCCAGCAGCCGGCTGGTAAAAGGGCAACCGCTGAAAAGTGGAAAGACCCTCAATCGGAAAATAACTGGAAGCCTGAAATAATAATATTCTAAGTAACATTAGTTGTTATAGAGCGAGTTAAGTAAAAATACTGCGTACTTTATTAATTTAATTAAAACTCTAATAATTATAGTCAGTTGAAATTAGAAATATTTCTCTATCCCATCTCCCTCTACTACTTAAACTCTGTTTTTGTATGTACCACTACCATGTAACATACCGTGCCTTATAGAATTGAGACCTGTTGGAAGAGAATTTTTAACTCTGGAACATACTATATTTAAACCAACTCTGTACATTCTTTAGATCTTGGTAACACAAAGACAAGGGGGAACTTAATTGATAAGTGATCAACTGAATATCGAAGCAACATATACTGACATAACTATTGTAATACTTAATATAGGCTTTTCACTTTACAGCAGTTCGCCCTTAATTCCTGCTTTCCAGAGATTCCTATCTTCCCATTGTCCTTCTTCCATACCCCTATTCACCATGGCATCATACGTTCCTTCATACCATATTCTTCTACTTCCCCCCTCTTCTGTCTGCCTGGTACCATCTAATCTAACACCTGTTTAGGCCACTGTTCATCCGACATCTGTAGTACATGTCCATACCATTGTGAAGCTCTCTTTGTTATCCTTTCGATAACAGTTTCTTGTGCATCCATTTCTTGTCTAATATACTATTGTAATAAATACTTTAAATGTAAATCATTGGTTGTGGTAGGCCTAGTTTATCCTTAGCACATTTCTTTATTAAATAGAGTATGTACGGCTTATATACCCCATGCGTCTGCCATAGAGACATGGGTGTTTCCCTAGTGAGAGTTTCTTGATATAGCAAATTTAGTTACGTTTATTTCTCTAAGATATCAGTGAGTGACATGTGGTCAGCTCATAGCCTCAATTATACATAGGCCTATAATAGACCATTAAGGTTTTGTATGGGGAACGTCGCTTAAATTTTGCTCAGATGCACTAATTTAGGCTTGAGGCTTTATTACATGACCGAAAATCTCAGTCTTGGGACCCACGGCTTAAAGAAGTCGTAAAGCAATGACGCGTGACCCAAGGTGACTTTAGTAAATCATATTTTAGATTATCGCGCTCTGAAAATATATTTTGATTCGAGTTGGATTTAAACTCGAAAATCTTAGTTCCAGAGATATATAATATGGTATCAATTGGGATCTAAACTTGCTTTGAATTGTTGAACCCAAGTACCTAACTTTATACCGCTCTAATATTCAATATGTTTATTTATAAAATAAATACACAAATATTACAAATAATAACTTTTCAATGATATAATCTTCTTTCCGATTCTTTGTCCAATTTTAAATTCGAGTAAATTTCAGAAAGGGGAAAGACCTAGAAGGAATTTAATACACCAGCGAGTAAGAACGTTCATGATGTCAGTGTGTAGATTCTATAATGGTGGACACAAGTAATTTGTAGACAAACATTTAGCTACTCTGTGCACCTGTGTAACCACATATTTTCATTAAACCGACCATCGGCGAACTTATAAAAAGGAGTAAAGTAATTCGAAGTTCATGCAAACTTTATCTACTGAATTAATTATATTTTTTATGCAACTTAAGAGCATTTATCAATAAATGTTCTTATTGTCACTTTTAATAGGTAGTTATATGACATATTTTATAAGAATAAGAAGTTGACAATTGAATGCCAGTATTAGCTTCAATCATTCCGTATCAGATGTATGAAGTTCTAGAAAATAAGATTTAAAAAACACATGTCTTTCTCTCAAAACATACCCTAATAGTTGTCTATGCATATGTTCTTTCTATATAAATTAAATTTACCTTCATATCAATATATGAAATCTGCGAGTTGCATTCTTGAGGTAGCCACTTTTTGATATATTATTTCATCCCCATCCTTCCCATAGCTATATCGCACTGCAAAGTTCTAAAGTATGTATACCGGACATGCATTGACATCGTTGATTGTTCTCTTTCATAGACCTATGTGTACCGAAAAGAAACTTACTATTTCCAAATACGTCATACATAATGAGTAGCTACTCAGTTTTTCATCGTTCAAACATTTACAAATTTTCGACTCAGGTTAAAATGACAGCTTAGTTTAGTTTAACAAACGATTATGCATTTCTTATGTAATTTATTATTCAATCATGGTGTTCTGTCCAAGAGCAGGTCTTTCACTGTAAACTCAACATTCTCCACTCTTTCCTTAACTCAGCTTTCCTTTTTGTATCTGCATACAAACCATTTATTGTCTTTTCTGCCTCTAACTTTCTTTCCAATGACCATTCCTTCTAGGGCATCCGTTAGCAGGTAGTTTTTTCTTAGCTAGTGGCCAATCCAATTTCTTTGTGAGTTCCAACATTGTTCTTCCTTCACCCACTCTGTCTAGCACATCTTTATTTCTTACTTTGTCTGTCCATTTTATACGTTCCATCCTTCTTCATATCCACATCTCGTAAGCTTCCAGTCGCTTTTCCTCATTCCGTTGTAATGCCAAGTCTCTGCATCATACAATGCTACACTCCACACAAAGCACTTCACTAGCCTCTTCCGTAATTATTTTACCAAAGGTCCGCATAAAATGCTTCTCTTCTTGTTAAACATTTATTTTGCATTGCTATCCCCTGCTTTACTTCTAGGCTGCAGTTCATATTACTACTGATACTACAACCCAAGTATTTGAAGCTCTCCACTTGCTCAATGGCCTCATCTTTAATCCTCATGTTTATCTTCCTCGGTTTCCTTCCTATAATCATGGCCTTCGTCTTATTTATATTTATCTTCATTCCATAATCCTCGCACTTGTCATTTAGCTCCATCAGCATGTTCCTCAATGTCATTGTATCTTCTGCTAGCAAAGCCATATCATCAGCAAATGTTATGCAGTTAATTCTTCTTCCTCCCATGTTAACACCTCCCATATTCCTAAAGCAGTTCTTCATTAGGTCTTCCAGGTAGATGTTAAAAAGGGTAGGTGATAGAGGATATCCTTGCCGTACCCCCCTTCCAATTTCTTTTCCCTCTGACATTTATTCTCCTATCTTCACTTTTATTCGCTTTTTCATATAAAGATTACTTATGAGCCTCCTCTCTTTCCAGTTCACGCCAATTTTCTTCAAGATCCTCATGCGTTTATCCCAATTCACTCTGTCAAACCTTTTCCAGGTCAACAAATGCCGCATAAACGTCTTTATCTTTTTTTATACATCTTTCTCCTTTTGTTCGAATCAATCCAATTGCATCTCTCGTACCCTTTCCCTTCCTGAAGCCAAACTGTTCTTCTTCCAATTAGCTTTCTATCATAGAACGTAAACATCGATTCAGTATTCGCAGGAGAATCTTTGCAGAGTGTGATATCAAGCTGATAGTACTGAACTACTTAAATTTCTTCGCATTATTTTTCTTCGGTATTGGTATTAACACTGTCTCAGTCAATTCTTCGGGCCATTCACCTTCTTTATATATATTGTTACATAAAAGCAGAATTTCCTTCTTTCCTTCACCCAAGCATTTAACCAATTCAATGGGATTCCATCTATCCCTGTTGCTTTCCTATTTTTCATTTCCTTAATTGCTAGTTCAACTTCTTCCTTCAGAATTGAAAACCTTTTCATCTTCTGATACGTCTTCTTCATTTTCTATATCCAAATTAGCCGGACGATTTCTTGTATCATTTAGCTCTTCCACATATTTCTCCCACGTATTCATAATTCCCTGTTTGTCTGTTATTTATTTATGATTTTCGTCCTCAATCAGCCACATAGTTTTCCTGCTTTTCTTTTCATAGTCCAAGCATTTAACTTCCTAGTACAATAAATCATATTTTCCTTTCCTCTCCAGATTCTCTAATTCTTTACATTTCTGCTTCATCCATTCTTCTCTTGCCGTGTCAGTTTATCTTCTTCTAAGTTCGTTGTTTAGTTTCCTGTAGTTTCTTTTGGCTTCTTCTGTATTACTATTTTTCCATGTTCTTCTTTCTTCCATCTTCTCCAACATTTTTTCTCTGACCCAAGATTTCTTAATATATAATATATTATTATTATTATTATTATTATTATTATTATTATTTTAAAAACCGTCTCTAAAGGTGAGAGTAAAATTCCTGTTTATATAACACAGGAATGTGTTCTTGTTTCATTCAAGTTATATTAGACATGGTGAAGCTAGTCTTCAGTTATACATGAATTTACTGCACATTATCACCATATATTCTATTTGACTAGGATGAAACAATAAGGCCTCTTTAGTTCCATCCGGCGAGATTTTTTTTAATTCGGACGCTGGCGTCACGCTGATTTTTACACTAGAAACGACGTAAGTTGCAAGTTCTAGTTCTGTTTATTTACCCAATATCACTTATACATCTAATTCTGTTTTACTGAACTTTGAAAATTGTATAAAATAATTTGATACGATATTATCCTCCAGTGATATCTTTACATTATTCCTGGAGTAGGGGCTTGCGTGCTTACATGTCCCTCAAGCTATGTTAACAATTTTATTATTATCCGGCTTACTGTATTATATTGATGTCATAATATGATATTACTTAGTAATGAGGCTCTAGAGGAAATGATCTACAATAGATAAAAAAAATAGTATAAAATATTTTCCTAAAAATAAATCGCAATTTGATGGGATTATACTGTACATTGACTGTATGTAGATTAAAAAAATCATATGATTCCATTGAGAGGGAGAACCTTTGTACTATTCTACTGAAAATCTGAGTTCCAAAAATGTTACTTGTTACACGCTTTATATTAGCTAGAGCTGTATCTGTCTATCTATGTAACGGACCTGTATCTATGTAACGGAATCTTTGAGCACGATTTTCTCCCACTTAAGAACATTGGATCGACTTGAAACTTTGTATACTTGTAAAGGACCCATGCCAATACAATAATTTCATATTTTGTTTCTAGAATCCTGGCCAGAAAAAAAATAATAAAAACCGGCATGATAGGTTGCGGACTTATCGAATTTTTAGTCAATCGTTGTAAGAGCTCAGTTGGTAGAGCGGTGGACTGTAGTGGTATATAATTTCAGTAATCCATAGGTCGCTGGTTCAAATCCGGCCCGGAGGATCTTTTTTAGAAGAGTATTAAGCAATTAAATTTTCATGGGATTCCGGTTTATGACAATCAATTAAACTAAAAATAAAAAAATAATATTTAAAAAACTAAAACAACACGCTTTATTAGGAAACCGAACTAAAAAATGAAAAATAATTTTAATTTCCAACACGCTTGGGATAAAATTAAAGTGGTCAACAAAAAAAAAATTATCTCCAACACATCTAGAATAATAGTAGAGTTATCTACAAAAAAAAATAATTTTACCATCAAAAGCGTAGTATTTACGTTTTCTTCTTAGAGACTTTACATTTATCAATATCTGTTTATTATCAAATATATTAATTGATATAGAGCACCCCACGCTTTTGATGGTAAAATTATATTTTTTTGTAGATAACTCTAGTTTTATTCTAGATGTGTTGGAGATGATTTTTTTGTTGACCACTTTAATTTTATCCCAAGCGTGTTCGAAATTAAAATTATTTTTCATTTTTGAGTTCGGTTTTCTAATAAAGAGTGTTGTTTTAGTTTTTTTAAACTATCTTTTTTATTTAAATAGTCTATGTCCGCATGGCACAATGAATAGGTTGCTTGTAAGCTAGCAGTTTTCAGATACTTCTGAAATTCAATAGGGTTAAAACAAGGAGATACATAATCTTTTCTACTATTCAAGTTTGTACTAGAGCAAGCTGTAGATTGTTTAGAGGATGTAGATTGTTTAGAGGATGTAGAATTCGTTACAGTTTACTGGTATTAATCAGCTATTATGATGGTGATTTTGTACTTGTAGGCGGTTTTGAAGAAATACTAAAAACCAATACAAAGATTTTGTTATATACTAAAAAATTTGGGAATATCAACAATTCTAAAAATATGTTTACAGGCCGACTTACATTATTAAAAAGTAATAGGTAGTTGTCAAATGAGAGAAATTTGAAGAATTGCCGGAAGTCACATACATAGCAACAGTATGATGATCTTGTACACGATTTCCGAGCTGTTGGTCGTGGTCTTCAAGCTTGTAGTTCTCCGACGTTTTGCCACAGACTGCGTCCGGCATCCTCAAGGGCGAAACCTCGGAGAACTACAAGCCTCAAGACCACGGCCAACAGCCCGGAAATCTTCTACAAGATGATCATAGTAACTCCGGCCGTGAAAGCCTATGTCAGTATAATAGCAACAATAGTTACAAACAAGAATGAGGTCCAGAATGAAATTAAATATAGGTTTAGTTCTGGAAAATTCATGGTTTTAAGTATTACAGCGACATCTGTCATCGCATATTCTATTAAAATATGTTAAAGTAAGGAAACATACAACGGCGATTATTCTAGTTGAATTAAATGGAATCTAAACATGTTCTCTTACTTTAAGACAGGAAATATATTTACAAGTATTTGACAATAAAGTTTTGAAACCAAAGAGATATGGGAAAACAAATGAATAGATAAACTACACAAGAGTTTTGCTACATTATGTTAATGGGGAACTAAATTTAATAAGAATTGTCTATGATTGGTAAGACATGTGGAACGAAAGGGGAATGAATAAGGGGCATGGATATTTCTTGTAAGGAAACCAACATGAGAGAAAACTAGTGGGTGGGCTAAGAGTATGTAAGATAATGAGATTAACCATGAATTGAGGGAAGTGGGAATTTTTTTGAAAATATTACCTCAGGATAGGAAGGGCTTATATTCTCGCTACTATAAAGCTCCGGGTTCGTTAATACCAATGAGTTAGTTAGTTATATATAGGTTGTTACATGACCTCACAAATAGTATTTTAGAAACTATAGGTCAATGGCGAGGAAAATTTGTTTTAGAAAAGATTGTCCCAAACACATAAATTACGAGTTCTGCACAACAGTAAAGGTGCTGGACCCAAGATTCGAACATTAATTAAAACAATTATACGTGCAATACCTTATATTGAAAGGCATGATCTAACTGTTTAAAATGCTTACAATGTGTATATAAACAACTTGTCCTGTGTCCTACAACACGCTTGATATCTTCGCAGTAACTACCGTTGAATTCTGTCGAGCATGCCAGATTTTGTTTGATGTGATGTAATGTATAATTGATTCGGGCAATTAGTTAATTATGGTAGAAACTCATATTTCGTATACCATAATTTTGGCATGTGCCCAAAAACAGCACTAACTTACATGAAATAGTGCGCTTAATGACCATGCGCAGCATTCTTAAAATACTTATTTGTGAGTTTATGTTCCTTAACAAAGCATTATCTTTTCTATATCACCTACAGTTTCTAAGAGTTTATTCATAAGGTATTCTAGCACTCTATATACGCATTTTTATAAAAATCATTTAACATTTAATGATAATTTCTCGCTTTGACTTTAAATGAATCTCCTATATGACTATATGAACAGTTAAAAGGGTCTTATGCAAGTTAGTTCCTTTGTAAGACGTACAATATTATAAATGGCCACGGGTTTTCTAAATGATTGAGTTGTGTTGACGTTTTAGTGAGTTTCTAGTGGAGATTTAATTTATTAACTAAATACAGATCAAAGGTGAACTGCACACTTGACAGATCTGTATGCTTCGTTTGTATTAAATTTGAACTCTTACAAAATGAATACTAGAGAAGGTGAACCGGTTGGACCAAGTTGTTAATGAGGGAATGGACAAATACTGTGCAGTAATTAAGTCACCAGGGCGCTTGAGTTTCACAGAGTTTGATCCTCTGTTTGTCCTTACTGCCACTATTTGCTGACCACCACGATGTCTCGCAACCCTTTGGGGATTAATCTTATACCAGGGATATCCAAATTATTAGCTGTCGTAAATCATAATATGACATTTTTAAGATATATTTATCCGGTTTTTATATTTCTATATTTTTTTTTTATCTCGAGGTTCTGAGACACGTATGTGCGTAAGTAAATTTAAAGATGTTTACTCCTTCTATCCTATGACGTTGGATAATTACAGAATTGGTAAAATGTACTTTAAGTTATATTACAAAAATCGTAAGTAGATATTAATATGTATATAATTAATGTATTTTTTATGTATTGTAGGTTTAAATGTAGTATATTACATGCTATGCGCTGCGCAGAGCAACAGGACGCTAATTGGTTTGAGTCCCCATGGGAGAAGACATTTTCTCATGGATTTTCGACCAATATTGGGACAGCGCCATTCTAGCATTTTGAGGAATTTTGGTAGCTGTAATAGGTAGCGGCTCCGGTTGAAGAAAATAATTAAAACCACTAAGAGTCGAGTATGCTGAACCACGTGTCATCCCTAAACTGAATATATGTAGAATACTATACAATTTCTACCTCTTAATTGAATCATTTGCCTTTTTGAAGTCTCATATACTGGGTGAATTTTAATTACACCGACAAACTGCAGAGACTGATTCCTGTCTGGAAATAGAGGGAAAGGTGTCCTATGAATAAGTGTCCATAAATGCATTGTTGCCACGGTAGGTGGCACTGACGAATGGCATTATTCTCTCGGCCTTGTTGCATGACCTGCTAGATCACTGGACTTAAACCTCCTGGATCTTTACATCTGGGGGTACCTGAAAAAGCGTTCTGTATGGTGAACCAGTTCCTGATGTTCTTACCCTTAAACGGCGTGTTCACGTCGCCTGTGACGCTATTCGGAGTGAAGCCGGAACATTAGAAACTGTGAGGCAATCCATGATGCGACGTGTGAACGCGTGCATTGCATCCCATGGAGGTCACTTAGATCATCTGCTGTGACGTGGATGCGATTATGCTATGTACTGTGTGCCGGGACGATTTGTTGTCGTTGCACGCGCATCGTTCATTTCCGGACACATGTTTTCCTTCATTTTCAGTCAGGAATCATTCCCTGAAGTTTGTCGGTGTAATTATCGTTCATCCTGTAGTTGATACACAGAGTCATCATATTCCCATTTCTTTTCCATAATCTGGCATAACAGATATATATTTTAGAACCATTTCCTCTATATTCACTTTAGTGGTTATCAGATATATCGGTCATTTAGGGAGTACCTGTGGTGGACACTAATATATTTTTTTAGGATATTGTATGAAGTGGAAGTAATTAAATGTCCCTGTAGTAGATGTTATCAATTTTATCTGCTTTCTTATTAATGGATGGTATCGGCCGCGGTGGACTAGTGGTTATGCTCCTTGTCTGTGGTCCCGAGGATCGCGGGTTCAAACCCGGCCGGGGTCGATGGATTTTTTAGGACGAAAAAATCCAAGGAGCAAGTCCTCCGGGAGGGACTTTAAGCCGTGGATCTCGAGTCTGAAGATTATCAGGCTCATAAAAAATCCTTAAGCCTGAATGAAAAGGTCTCTAAACAAAATTTACCGAATGTTTCCGTCCTAGTACTACCTTTGTTTCCTAGATGTCAGTATGAGGCGGAACGCTGACCACGGGCCACTCAAAATGACATCTATACGAAAACAAGTGCAACTAAATTAATATGGTTCAAATTCTTCCCTGTAGGGGGAGAGCGCCTAAATCTCTGTAAAGGGAAAACATAGGCTTACAGTACAGTACCAGTATTAATGGATGTTACTACCGATTCTTCCTATTCATTTGGAAAAAATCTTTTCCCATAACTATACTAAACAACCCGTGTAACTTATTCATTTTTTCTCTCCTTGATATTATCAGTTATGCTGGGATCCCATCTAAACATGATGCTTTATACATATTTAATTTATCTATCGCCATTCAAATCTCTTAACTTTTTGCCTCTTTGATTAATATGTATGATGTATGTAACTCATTCCCTTCAAATATCCTGTTCTACAAGTTTATTTAATTGCTGATAAAATAATGTTCCACCTATTTAATATATTCCTGGTTTCTTACAATTACATTAACAAATTTACTAATAGTATTTATTTTATATATTTGTGTTTCAATTCTGTTTTATATTTTCTGATTTAACATAACAACCTTATAGAAGGGAGTAGATGTCCTCGTAGCGTTAATCCTACAGGCAAATAAATCAACATAAACTAATCTACCTACCATAATACTAAATGCATGCAATAATAACTTATCTATTAATAAATCGAAATCCCGCAGGGATACCGTATTTAAACTCCTAATACCATTATATACTTTGATGCAGAGCAACATTCACTGGGGCTTATGAAGCTCGTGAATAGGATATCAAGAAAATCAGTACTCGGGAAAGGATTTGCATTATTACTGAGTATAGGTTTACTAAAGTATGCAGAATAAAAATAATATTATCAAACAGACAGGTGAATGGAGAAGACTACATAACAACGAACTACATGGTCTTCATAGGAAGCCAGATATAATGAGAACAGTTAAGTCTCGTAGACTGCAATGGGCAGGATAGTTTCATAAACTGAAAAAATATAAAACTATTATTCTACCAGTTATATTATATGGGTGCGAAACATGGACTCTCACTTTAAGGGAGGAAAGGAGATTACAAGTATTTGAGAATAAAGTACTTAGGAAAATTTTTGGACCAAAGAGAGATGAACATACAGGTGAATGGAGAAGACTACATAACAACGAACTACATGGTCTTTATAGGAAGCCAGATATAATGAGAACAGTTAAGTCTCGTAGACTGCGATGGGCGGGACATGTTGCGCGTATGGGGAATGAAAGACTTGCATGGAAGCTTCTTGTAGGAAAACCAGAGGGGAAACGCGCAGTTGGTAGACCAAGAATGAGGTGGGAGAATAACATTAACTATGATTTGAGGGAAGTAGATTATACCGCGAATGATTGGAAAGCATTGGCTCAGGATAGGGATATATGGGGAGCTTATGTCCGCGCGGCCATGACCCTACGGGTTCGATAGTGCCAGTGAGTAAGTAAGTATTATCAGTCATGTAATATAATATATGTTCATATTTTTCTTAGGAATTCGCTGAGAATATAAGGAGTTGAGAAATTACAGTACTCTATCGGAGAGAACTGTGAAAAGGTAAGAAAAAATCATACTTTTAAAATAGTATTAATTTCTTAGCCTTCTGAAATTCTGGGATCAACACAACGAATATATATATATATATTATAATTAAATGTTTAATATTGAGCAATGCAAGCTTAATATGGTATGATAAGAAAAATCCCGTCCGGTCATTTATTTTTCTTATCATACCATATATATATATATATATATATATATATATATATATATATATATATAAATGTGTGTGTGTGTGTTACATTAAAATTAAACAAATCATAATAATAATTATAGAATTAAACAAATAAAATCGTGTTATTCAGACCATAGTATAGTATTTATTTTATTTAGTTTGCTGTAAATATGTTTCTGAATTTAATTACGTTATTAGATTATATAATTTAGAGATGCATTTCATGCATATTAAGGTCAATTAAGATCACGAAATTCATTTTGAAGCGACCCTGCTGAAAAGTGTATCTGTATCAGCTAGTAACATATCTCGATAAGCAATTTGCATACTTAGATACAATATTGCATTGTCTATTTAACTCATGCCCCAAATGGGAGTCAATGACCAATCACATTTCAATTATTTTTTTATTTACAACCAATCACAGTCGTGTTTCGCCTAGAACTTACCAACTAAAGTTTATCATATAAAGAAAGCACCTCCTTTTTAACATTCTGAATAGGCCAGAGCATTATTTTGTAGTGACTGACCCTCTAAGATATACGGCTACCAGATTGTTTATATAGTGCATGAATGTCAACACATAACGCATGTGGGAGTTAATATAAAAACATTTGTAGCAATTGATTATACCACAAAAAAAAGAAACCACTATTTGCATTTTCTTAAATGTACTTTTTCCCAGGTAATAACATTACAGAAAAATATAATTGTCATATTTACATCATAGGGCATCAAAAATGAATTAATATACAGTTTGATATGTTTCATTTCTTCTCCACTAGAGTGCATTCTTACAATATTGCGTTCCTTTGGCAATAAATAATATGATCTGGTTGCAGTGATGAACAAAAGAAGCAAATGAAGAGTACCAATCGTTTCTAATTTATTTTCAAACATCGCCGTTTACATTAAATATATAAATATTTTAAAATAACTATATTTAAATAATGATTTGTGAGTAAACAGCTTAATTTTATTCCTTAAATAGTCCTAACAAGTGCCACTCTTGATTTCCAAATTCTCTAGATAAATTGGAAATAACTCGTGGCATTACGTATGATAAGATAACTTTTAAGTAGCTTCATTTTATTTATTTAATGTGCATTATTAACAAATATTATTTGCAATTTTTATACTTTGTTCTAATAAGTAATTCCTTATTTGGGAAGTAAAGTAATAGTGAGGTAGTTTTCTCTACGCGTCCTATATATTTGCATGTCCTATAATATGATTTATTTGCAAGAGTAGTTGGAGAATATTAGTATAATTAATTTACATATGTCAAAATTGTTTATAGTAATTAAGAAAAATTTCTTCAGTTGCTCATAATTATTATGACTATTTAGCTCATGCCCCAAATGGGAGTCAATGACCAATCACGTATCAATGAATTCAATCAACTACTGTCGTGTTTCACCTCGACAATTATCAAATTTTGATTACCAAAATAAAGATAGCTCCTCCTTCTTTCAGTTTTTCTCCACTAGGGTGCATTCTTATAATATTGCGATTGTATTTGTCAATAAATAGTATGATCAAGTTGCAGTGATGAACAAATAAAACATAACAAACATTTCTCATTTGTTTTCAAACATCGCCGTTTACATTAAATATATACATATTTTAAAATAACCATATTTAAATAATGATTTGTGAGTATACAGCTTAATTTTATTCGTTAAATAGACCTAACAAATGCCACTCTTGATTTCCAAATCCTCTAGATAAATTTGGAAATCACTCGTGACATTACTTATGATAATTGCGATTGGTGGTTTAATATAGCCAATATAATTACATTAATTGCATTAATATTCAGAGGATTACTGTGAATATTATACGCTAATTTATTGTTCATAATATTTAATTTTAATTACATAAAGTTTAACATGTTTTAAGAGGCGATATATAATATTTTTAATTTCTCTAAATATGCTGAAGAAATCTAGTAAAGATAAAGGTGATCCCATTATAGGCCTATAGAGACCGTTCGGTAGTTGGAAATTAAGATTTCCATTTATTTAAAGAATCGACACGAGATGTCAGGCGGGTTAGCAGCCCTGAATGATGGCAGCCCTTACCCCCGGGACGTACGTCTGGTAATTATTTCAATTAGGGTCTGAATCGATCCCAGGGCCATGAAGATGCCAGAACGTTTAGCCCAGTTTGAAAATCCTTATCGCAACAGAATTCGATCCCTCGATATTCCGGCTTGCAAGCATATTGCCTTAACTAACTACACTACTGCATACCCTGAAAAAATTTAATAAGTCGTTAATACTTGTCTTAAGGAAAAAAGGGACATTGCCATTTTAAAACTTATACCTAAAAATATATGGTAATTAAGTGTACCTACAAAATTGACATATTGTATATATTATTTATTATTAATATATGGATTCCCTAAAAAATACTTATTTATGTACTTTTAAATAGAAACACACTATAGTCTGTAGTTCATACCGCCTTTTTATTAAACCCAAACATCATACATTTTAAAAGCATGAACATGCTTCAATCATATTCAAAAAAGGAAGTACAGGCCTATAGTATTTATTTGGAATTAATATTACTATGATTATTTAAATGTGCAATGAATAGCTTACATATTGAGTTTGATAAAAATATAGGCCTATATAATTTATATGTTTTGATTTATTATTTATCTACTGTTATGAAGAATATTTTACTTCCAACAAATAGTTTGTATTTAAAAGATAATTTATATGTGAAATAGAAAATTATAAAATATAAATTATTCATTATATTTACTTGAATAAATTATGCTCTCAATTAATTGGATAGTATTAAAATATTAATTAACATTAATTATAATAGTATATTATTATATGAATTCGTGATCATCAGGGATTGTCTTGTTCCGAATGGAGAGAAGCAATTAAAATGCAAGCCAATGTATCGGTCTAGGGACGATATCCTGTATAGACGTTAGCGCAGAGAGTACAAAACGCTTGCTCACGTCCTCGGGGCTTGTCCGTTTGGAGAATCACTGAGAAACATACGGCACCACACTATTCCAAACATGATAGCAGAAGCCTTGCTAGATAATGGATACACAGATTATGAGGAAGATCATGGCGTGCCCACTAATGAAAGTAACAGACGAATAGATATTATTGCATTTAGATCATCTTCTAAAATTGGTATGATGTTAGATCCACAACCCGTTTTGAGACTCATAATGGCCAACCTGAGGAAGTTTACTGTGAAATGAATGCCATATATGAGCCAACAATTGACTATTACAAAGATAAATTCCAATTAGATAGTATAACTGTCACATGATTGATGATCGGGGCAAGAGGTACTATACCAGGATTCTTAGATATATTTTGGAATTTCTTAGATTTGGACAGAGTGTATCTTTCTAAAATTGCCATTGCTGCCATTAGAGGATCAATTTAAATTTTAAGAAACCATCTTTACAAAATTTCTACATTAGAGTATGTATACTTCAATTACAATTTGAAATGTTTTAATGTATTTACAAAATGTATTTCAACAATTCCGAAAATTAATTGTCTGTACCACTTTGTCCTTGAGGCAATCCTCTAATGAGGAAAGTTGTATATAATATAAATTTCGTTAAAAATAAGCTATTTACTTGAGTAAATTATCCTCCCATTTAATTGGATAATATTAAAATATTAATTAGGATTAATTGTAGTAGTATTCCATAAAAATAAAATTAAAAATGATATTGGAGAAAATTAAAAAAAAGTCATTAGAAGAAAGAAATTGAATATCTGGTCAAGTGAAAATAGTTTGAGGTATAAGTAAAAGAATTTGTTATTTATTAGGCCGTTTTGTTAAAGAAAGGTTACAAGCATATAGGGTGTACCAGCCAGAGGTTTTCGTAAGTCCGACAGTGATTTTAATTATATTGTACATAGTAATTAGATATTTAAAAATGACAAGTCATTTAAACACATAACAATTCCACAGAAATAACTTTTTTTCGGATACTGCATGTCTAATCCTACTTCAGTATTAAATCGGAAAACAAATTCCAAAAGTTTTCTTTCCTTTCATTTATCCAATAATATGTGCTTTCATATACTGGAATCAGCTTAAAATTTGACACATACATTTTTAATGTACAAGTGATGGGTAAATTTTAGCTACAAATGGCATTGCTTTATTTCTTATTCATCACATTATTTTTCATAAGTAATGTCATGAATGATTTCCAAATTAGAATTTATCTAGAGAATTTGGAAATCAAGAGTGGCATTTGTTAGGACTATCCAACGAATAAAATTAAGCTGTTTACTCACACATCATTACTTAAATATAGTTATTTTTAAATATGTATTTATTTAATGTAAACGGCGATGTTTAAAAACAAATGAGAAACGATTGTTACGCTTGTTTATCACTGTAACCAGATTATATTATTTATTGACAAAGGATCGCAATATAGTAAGAAAGTACCCTAATGGACAAATTTATAACCAACATTATAGGTATTAATTAATTTCAGATGTCCTATGATGTAAATATGTGAATTATATTTTTCTGCAACGTTATTTCCTGGGAAATAATTTGTTTAAGAAAGTGCATACGGTGGTTCCTTTTTTTTATCAATTGCTACAAATGTTTTTATATTATCTCCCGCAAGCACCATCAGCTGACAATCGTGCACTATGTATACAATCTGGTAGCCATATTTTTTTAGAGAGTGTTCATGTAAAATAATGCTATGACCTATTCAGAATGATAAAAAGGAGGAGCTTTCTTTAATATGATAAACTTGTTTGTTAAATTCGAGGTGAAACACGACTGTGATTGGTTGTAATTAAAAATCATTGAAATGTGATTGGTCATTGAATTCCATTTGGGGCATGAGTTAAATAGACCTCATAAACACATATCATATCCGTAATATAAATTGTTTTTATATAAATACCATAAGGTGAGTTTAAAATTCATATTATTTCAATAAATGCTAATTGGTCAATGTTATGCATCAACCGGCTAAGTGTCATTAAAAATGAAATTTTGATGCCATCTGTTGCATTGGCTCATGGAGTAAGTGTACGCACACATTTAGCGCCAAATCTTTAAATATAGCCTTATTATTTCAAGAAAATGTAAACGCCATCAATCCTATCAGAGATACTGTGTTTTACAACAAACGACTATGAAATCAGATCTTCATAAATGTAATATAAATTTTGCATCTTACAACTAAGCGCCAAATGGTCCCGCTCTTAGATATAGTTAATGCATAAATGCCAAACAAAGAAAATAACTTGCAATATCCAGTATTATTAGTTTGGCGCTACAATAAATAGTGAAGATTTATTTAAACTTTAAACGTATTTTTCTCGAAACTTACATAATGTCGTATACCCGGTTGATGAATAAAGCCGTCCAATTATAGTCATTATTGTTAACAATGTAGAAAGCTTATCGCAGGTATCTCCAATATAATGTCTGCAAATGGATCTCAAACTGGCATATTTAACCACAGACGGAAAGAAGTGCATGTTTTAGCAATGAATTCAATCCAGTATTAAAAATGTTAAGACATATAAGCAATTAAGTCAATGTTCTACCGGGCTGTAGCACTAACTAAGAAGAAGAACAACAACAACAATAAATAAATCAAATAGGGCCTAACGATTAATTTTTTTCAATATGATCTCTGAGCACGAAGTTTTAAAATATTTAAATTTCGGTATCTTAGTGTCTATGTTTAAATCCAGCAAGTGTTGGTGTTTTTAAGGAGAGACAGGAGGAGTAAGGGTGAAAGTATACTCAAGTAGCTAGTTTCTTCACGGTTTGATATAGTAATTTAGAAAGTATAAAATATCTCGTAAAATCTTGAAACGCACAAAGTATGAGAATTCTACTTAATCTTTCAGTGTTCAAATTAAATTGAAAATATCATTACTCTACCCCGCTTAATTTCTATTTACATTCCTCTGCGAGAAATAAAATTCTATGATTTTTATGAGTATTAAAGACTGTTGAGTCATACATTTTATTCACAGTGTGATGAGTCTTTACATCCAAAAAATACGTCTAACTAACTCACTGGCACTATCGAACCCTTAGGTTCATGGCCACGCGGATATGAGCTCTCCATACATTCCTATCCTGAGCTAATGTTTTTCAATCATCCCTGTATAATGTACTTCCCTCAAATGATTATTAATGCTATTCTCCCACTTCATTCTTGGTCTATCAACTGGGCGTTTTCCCTCTGGTTTTCCTACAAAGCTTCCATGCACGTCTTTCATTCCCCATTCACGCCACATGTCCTGCCCATCGGAGTCTACGAGACTTAACTGTTCTCATTATATCTGGCTTCCTATAAAGACCATGTAGTCCACTGTTATGTAGTCTTCTGCATTCGCCTGTCTGTTCATCTCTCTTTGGTCCAAAAATTTTCCTAAGAACTTTATTCTCAAATACTCTTCCCTTTCCTCCCTTAAAATAAGAGTCCAAGTTTCGCATCCATATAATATAACTGGTAAAATACGCCTAGCGCTTATTTCTGTTAGTCCAGGGCAATAATGCCAACGGAACGTTTAGGTCAGTATAAGAGTCCTGGCGTCATCAGGAAACGAAGCTGAGTCGTTCCGGCTTGTAACTCATTGCCTATGGCGTCTCCCTTCTGGTCAGTACTAATGTAGGCCTAATTAATCATTAAGTTTTATTATGTTTTCATTTAATGCCGCCAGGTTGTCATTACGACATTTCTGATATTATCTTCTGGCATCGGCGTTATTGTAACCCATTTATCAGATTAGGGGTTTGGAAGGAGGAATTATGCTGCCGCAATGATATGATAGGTGATGATGATGGTATTAATGCGCATCTTAATACTTAATACAATGGGGCGAATTTGATAATGATGGTCTGATGATATTCGGGGACCGTTTGGGCTTTACATTTCCTGACATTCTACTGACAGGTGAGAAAAAACCCCGAAAAATCCACATTCAGGAAACTTGTCCCGACCGAGAATCGAACTCGGGCCCATTGCGTGACATGACAGCACATTACCTCGAAACCACAGCGGTGGACTTTATCATAAAGGTAATTATCACAATTAGAGGTAGATTGATTAAATAATTCTTCTTCGGTCCTAGTTCCGCCTGGCAATATTAGGCTATGATAATAAATATGCATTTAAATACATATTTTCCTTAGATGTGCCCTATAACTAATATAGAGATCAGGGCTTCCTTGGTTCAGGTTAGGGACATGGATTTTTTTTAAAAATTAGCGACAATCACGATATACGAATATGTCCAATGTGCGGGAGCTTTGAAGACGAGATACGTATATTAGGAAAATGTAACGATTTGGAATATTGGAGGCGTCAGATATTACCGGAAAGATTTCTAAATTCAAATCGTGAAAGATTGGCATGCTACGAGTTATTGGTAAGAGCGGAGAATTGGATAAACTTGGGTAGATTTCAGGACAAAACGCGGAAAATAAGAACAACACTCATTCATGAATAAATAAATATGTTAACAAATTGCAATGCCATTAATTCTTAATAATTCTACATAACTAAGTTAATATATAATGTAATTGTATTGTTATCTAATTGCAATATTATTGCGTTTTCTTTTTTTGTTTTAAGTATATTATTATCAAACATCAACTTATTGAACGGACTGTCAACAGCACGTACGGCTTACTGCCCGTGCGACCTATATTTGTAAATAACATTATATATATCTTACTTTTAGTCTAATAAAGTCCTTATGTATATGTAATATCTATGAAATCAATAAACCACTTGTGATTTTTATATTTTAAGGCGTTAAAATAAGTCGATGTACGCTATCTCTTGTAGCAGAATATCCAATGAAGATTGTTGTAACATTTACGACGTTATAAAATACAGATTTACCAGCATATAACAATCTTCTACACGCACGTACTGCATGCTGTTATTTATACGCGTTATGTTTACAATAACAACTCTTTAAATTACATGAAACATATCAGAATAGTAAAAAAAATGTTGAAAAGTTATTTTACTTTTTTCAGTGTGGGTGTTATGCTTAATAGTTGATTATGATACAGGTATTAAATATGGACTTCCGCTCATGGTTTTAACATATTGACCGAGCGAAGACATTTTAGAAACAGTTTTTTAAATAAATTTTAATTATTCCTGTGTTTTATTTTTTTATAAATCTCTATTACGGCTATAAATTTAAAGAACTAAAGATTTCTTAAATATGGATCTAGAAGTTTATCAAAATCCATATCATTGCTATAATCGATTCCCAAAATAGAAAATATCTTTCTTCTTTACGTATGTTATATATATATATATATATATATATATATATATTAATACATATATAAGAAAAATAAGTGTTTGAATTGGATTCGCCTGGTAGTGTAATGGATATCACGCTGAGGTACAGACTCAGAGATCCGGGTTCGAATCCCGTCCAGGCATTTATTTTTATTATCATACCATATTAAGCTTGCATTGCTCAATGTTAAAGATTTAATTATAACATCGAAAAAGCGTCACTGCTATAAAGTAAAATAAATATTCTCTTTAATTTGCTTACTTGATATAGTCAGCTACTAGATGGCAGTGAAGACAGTGTTCTCGCGACTTCTAGTAATAATGGAGAGTATAATACATATATAAGAAAAATAAGTGTTTGAATTGGATTCGCCTGGTAGTGTAATGGATATCACGCTGAGGTACAGACTCAGAGATCCGGGTTCGAATCCCGTCCAGGCATTTATTTTTCTTATCATACCATATTAAGCTTGCATTGCTCAATGTTAAAGATTTAATTATAACATCGAAAAAGCGTCACTGCTATAAAGTAAAATAAATATTCCTATTCTCTTTAATTTGCTTACTTGATGTAGTCAGCTACTAGATGGCAGTGAAGACAGTGTTCTCGCGACTTCTAGTAATAATGGAGAGTATAATACATATATAAGAAAAATAAGTGTTTGAATTGGATTCGCCTGGTAGTGTAATGGATATCACGCTGAGGTACAGACTCAGAGATCCGGGTTCGAATCCCGTCCAGGCATTTATTTTTCTTATCATACCATATATATATATATATATATATATATATATATATATATAATTTCCATCCATCCATAGAAATTCTACCTGAGGACAGGTCTTTCACTGCAGTCATAGCATTTTCATGCTGTGCTTTGTAGCTTTACTAGGAAAAATATAGGTGTGGTAGCTTCCCTATATATATATATACACACACAATACTCAAATCTCTCACTTTCATGACATGGAATCGGGATATCAAAACTGATTTATCGAATATACTCGTATGCATTTTAAACTTGATATAGTCCTATGGAATTATTAAAATTAATGTAACAAAAAAATATAAACATTAACATAAAATTCAGTAATATCTAAATTTATAAACTCTAAAAAAAATCCACCAACGAGTTGGTTCGTAAGTTGTATTGACATTTGAGATCCTTGTTTGGGAATTCCCATTTTCAAACCCAGGCACATAATAAATGACCTGATTTTTCGTAGTTTTCCACAGAGAAGGCAAATTCTGGAGTGGAATTTTATTATTGTGATACATTTTGCTATTAATAATAATTTCATAATTAATAAAATTCAACATACATATACAAGACATGTGAGTAGAGACAATAATATTGATATTCTTCAAAAGTTCTTGCACGCGATGTGTCGAAAGATATTCAAGTGCGTAAAATTATAATAAAACTTATGAGCCAGCTATTATGTTTTCTTGTTGTTGAAAATTGTATTTTTCATCATCATGAACAAATTCGTATTAGGCAATGTGGCCTTTACGGTAAACCTAGCGAAGATGGTCTTGATCTTTCCACCGATGTTTTGGTCTTCCTTGGTCCCTATGTCGAGTTGGGGTATATTGGAATGGCAATTTTGGAAGTCTATTTCTCAGATGATTTTTCCATTCTTGTTGGTATCTTTGTATATCTTCATTTAAACTTGTTACTCCAAATTGTATTTTTAGAGATATAAAATTTGTATGTCAGTAATATAACAATTGCAGAGAGAGTAAAACCATGCATAATTAAAAGAGAATTTTAAAAATCTACAGTAGGACATAAGGCGCGCCCCTAAATCCAACATATTGATATTATCATCATCATCATGAACAAATTCGTTTTAGGCCATGTGGCCTGTACGGTAAACCTAGCGAAGATGGTCTTGATCTTTCCACCGATGTTTTGGTCTTCCTTGGTCCCTATGTCCAGTTGGGGTATATTGGAATGCCAATTTTGGAAGTATATTTCTTGTATTGATATTAAAACATATATAATATTGTATGTATCGAATATCCAAGATAAAAAAAATATAGAAAGTGTGTAATATTTTGCGAAAGCAGGGTACCCACGATTATGCTTGGTTGTGGAAGCATGAACAAATATCTGTCGCTTCTACACGGTAAAAGCATGCTTGCACATGCATCAGTTTGTGCTTAGAAGTCGAGTATGGACAGTACTAGGCTCTGGTAGAAATATTCAGGAGCTTTGAAGTGAGCCACATTAAAAGCACCCCTCCATATTCATGTATGAAATGGAAAAGTCAGGTAGGACTGAACAATTATGAAATAATTTTACGAAGACACAATGTTTTCTACTCGCCACAATCTCGAAGTTGGTTGGCACATAGACGTGTCACAAAGTTTATCTGCGACTATTTAACTCATGTCGCAAATGGTAATCAATGACCAATCACGTTTCAATGAATTCTGTTTTACACCAATGACAGTCGTGTTTCACCTAGCTCTTTATCGATTTCTCTTTATCAGCTCCTGCTTTTGTGATAAAGAAAGTACCTCCTTCTTTAATATTCTGAACAGGTTAGGCCATTATTTTTCTCCAACAAGTATATTGAATATAGCAAATAATTAATGGATTCAGTGATTTTACTGAGTTGTTTATTCAAAATATAAATGATTAACTTATAATGTTGATTGTAATAGTTTGATGTGTTTCATTATTTCTCCACTAGAGTGCATTCTTACAATATTGCGATCCTATTTGGCAATAAATAATATGATCGAGTTGCAGTGAATATACATAACCTCACATTTCTAATTTGTTTTCAGACATCGCCGTTTACATTAACTACATAAATATTTTAAAACACCGGTAACTATATTCAGATAATTATTTTTTAGTAAAGAGCTTAATTTTATTCGTTAAATAGTCCTAACAAATGCCACTCCTGATTTCCAAATTCTCTACATAAATTCACTCCTCACTTCGTGAGTCGTGAATTTATCGATAATTTGGAAATCACTCGTGGCATTACTTATCACCATTCACGTTTAAGCTCATATATCAACAAAAGTGAAACATACGACTGTACATTTCGTTAGAGATGGAAGTGCAGTATGTTAAGCAAGCTCCGAAAATGTAAATCAAATCAACAAATTGGTGTAATACGAGCGTGGATATTGACCTAAAACTATCCTCTAGAAGCGAGGAGAATGAAGTACGAGCGGTATAAGGTATGTGGTCTTCGTGCAGAGCTAGGGAACTTCCGCTAGTTCCAGTGCCCATGGGAAAAAATTTTTCTCAAATAATTTTGGTCATTACGGGACGCTGGATGATAGGTCAAGGGCTTCCAGGATGGTCGCGCCAAGGAGAAGAATAAATATGGTGATTCTGGTGTCTATACATCATAAAACCGATTAATTCTTTGTTGCAAATCCATCCGTTCGTCCAGGCCTGGATGTGATTTTGGTCTTTCGAAAAATCGTTATTAAATACAAAGTTAAATATAGGAGTGATTTACTTGTTCCCACAAAATAAATTCGTGAATAACTCATATTTTCTAAATCCAAAATTTCGACGGGGAATAAAAGGGGGAAAAATCCAAAGTCTTCTCAACTTTTGCAACTGCCTACAACACACAGAAGATCTTCTAACAACTGGAGTATGAAAACCGAAAAATCATAACACAGAAAAAAATCAAAATACCACCGAATCACCTATCTGCCCACCATATAACCACGAATAACAGTTGCTGGCGGAACGCTGGATGTGACCGTGACTCAGGCACAATAAACATGATAATTTATTTAAAAACTAGCTAATACCCGGCGTGCGTTGCCGCGCCTAAATAAATGAAAATTAATGTGCTTTTATGTTTAGTTAAATAAGTGAAAGGAAAAATTTATATCGTAATTAGTTTTAGATACTCCGTGCTGTTTACCCGACATTGTCCGGGAATCTACTCATCCCGATCATCTTGGCATAAATGAGCTGAAAGTCGAAAATTAATGTACTTCTTATGATTAGTTGAATAAGTAAAATGAAAAATAGTTATAAATGTACATCGTAATTATTTTAAGATTCCCCGTGCTGATTACCCGGTGTTGCCCTGGGATTTAGTTATCTCGATCTTCTTGGCATAAATGAACTAAAAGACAAAATTCCTTATTATCAGTTATCCGTAAAAGAATACCCACCTGGTGCTGGTATGCGTACACAGGAATCTACGTACTAGTCTGTCTTCTTGGTATTAATGAAAGACAAAAATGGTTATTGTGAGTTATCCGTAAGAGATAAACATATGCTGTCGCAGACTTTTTGTAGAGCTTTTTAAGATATTCAATTCTGTGTACATTAATTTTGTGTGTTTATTATGGTTTAGGCAGCGTTTGCCATTTAAGCGTCCAAAGAGATACTTTCTTCACGTTTTCCACTACAAAGGGCGATTTTAAGGGTGTAGGAGTAGAGAATCACAACTCTCTTATAGCCTACGTTCATTCCGGGAATCTCCTTAACATTAAAAAAAATCACAATCGGATCTACGGTATCGCCGCGCATAAAGTACGAACGAAAGAACAAACAAACAAACATTCATTTTCATATATTAGATAATACAAGATCAAAATTCCATCGCTAGAAAAATATTAACAAAATTAAATCAAAATTAAAGGATAGATCATTTTACATTTGAGTAAATTGAACAAGCTTCCGTCTAATGTACGTGTTTATACAGTAATGATTGCTGAATTGTCTTCTAATTCCTATTATTTTCTACTGGAAAGATCACATGCCGTATCTCAAACTATTTCTTATGAGGTAAGATTAGCATTAATTATATTATTTTTCATTTTTGGTAGTAGTTATGATTTGATAATATTTAATATATTTCAGAATTATTTATGATTCATTCTTTAACTATTTCTTTAGTCCTTGTATGATTTACTCCTTGTTTAGCTGAAACTAATCGAACTCCTTTTGAATTTGCTGAAGGTCAAACTGTTCAAGCATGCTTGATAAAATTCCATCTCAATCATCAAGCGTGATGCTTGCAAAAAATGTTTCCTATACGTGTTGAAGCTTGCTTGAAATTGTGTACCCACTTTAAGATGCACTAGTGATGCTAAACTACAAGATGTAAAAATGAAGTTATCCAACTTCAAGACTAAGGAGATCTTTGGAGTAGTAGGAATTTAAGGATTATCTTTTCTAGACTATCGAGACTATCGAGATATCAACTGCTTGGCGGCTGCCTTTGACCCAGAAAATACGTCTGGCTCGATCCCAGGGCGATGGTGCCACCAGAAAATTTTTTAGGACAGTTTAAATCCTCATCCCTTCGCTACTCGAATTCAAGACCTTCCGGTTTGTATCGTTTCACTTATCCAATTGTTCTAAGACGTACGTCACTGGAAGTTGAACGAAGTAAAACTATTTTAGATGAAATTATACAGTTTTTTTTTTAATGTGTTGTACCAAAATCTAAATATATGAAGTTTAAATAAAAAAAAAGTAAATATGGGTCCAAGAATTAATCAGTTACCAAATAATGTCATTTTTGGGAATGTCAATTGTTGGGAATCTCTTAGATACTAATTGCTAACTCCAATAATTTAAATGGCAAAATCTGAAGAGGAATTACTGTACATCAGTAATTAAACCAGTAACCTTTTATAAGTGCCTGGTTGATATGTTATCGGTAAAGTGGCGGATCCCTTGAATACCTACTAATGAATAAATAATTTGTGAATCAGTGTTTATTGAGATATTTTTTCCATTTCAATGATGTGCTTACCATGTGATTGATAGATTCAAAACAGTAAACTTTAATTTGTTGGAATGGTATTGAGTGATTCCAAGCAAGAATAAAGAAAAAACCTTCTCATAACCAGTCAATTTACGGATCTGTGTTTACTGCAGTGTTTCCTTCTGTTCATTCAACTCAGCACCTCTATATGCCTATTTAGTTCTATTTTCTCCTCGATCTACACAGTCTTCGTGTATTAAACAGTCTATGCCAAGAGTATTGTTCAATGTCGTGATCGAAGCAAAAAATGTTATATTTTATTTACAATTTTTACATTTCAATACCGGATAATGAAGGAAATTTCCTCACGTGTGAGGCAATTGTAAGGAAACGTTAAGGTCCAAACGGACCCCGAATTTCATCTGGCCATTATAATCATCATTATCATAGTTGCCATGTTTAGTATGAATGTGTGTGAATGGTGTGTTTCGTCTTAATGTTGTGTTGTCTCGGAGGAGGCTCTGATAATTAATTCGGGGAGGCCTTTCTTTCCTTGTATGGTCAAAAAAGTATGTGTGTGATCCATAGTTAAAATCCCTCTCCCGACAGGTCGTACCACTGAAAGACCCGGGTGGCGTGTGGCACCTAAAAGTAGGCCTACTTATAAGGCGAGAAGTTACACTGCGTTAATGGAATGGGGAAGGAAAAGTTTAGTATTGAGTGGAAGATAATAAAATTCATTAAATTATGAAGAAAATACAATATATGAATTGCGTGTTTCAAAAGAAAAAAAACTATAATCTCCGCGCAAATACATAAAATTATATTATGAGTTTGGTTAATGTTTATGGAAATAGCAATACTTCAGTATTAACAATTTAGTTACTGAAAATATGGGTACTAAATATTCACTAATTACCCAGTACTGTGGAAGGTGTATGGAAGTAAACTGATATTATCTGCGAAAGTAAGGTACATCCTAATTTTGGGAAGTTCAAATATATATACTGTGCTACGTGTGTTTGTCATTCTACTCCTCCTAAACGACTCGACCGATTTTTATGAAATATTTTATGTGTGTCTGACTGGGTCCCTCGATGGTTTAGATTCTCAATTGTACCCTTTAAAACCACGTGATCTGATAATTTACAACTCCGATTGAGGGTCGTTCCACTTTTCAGCGGTTGCCCTTTTACCAGCCGGCTGCTGGCCCTTCACATCCACATGTGTCAATCACAGAGGTAGATGATCAACAGCCAGTGTAGGGGTGACATGTGGTTAGCATGTCGAGTCCCCCAGCCGTTATAGCTGGTTCCTCAACCTGGAGTCGCTACTTATTGTAGCTACCCAATTGCCTCACGATGCTGGGTGGGCACTGGTCCCATACTGGCCGAAATACCATGAGAAAATGTCTTCCCTCATGGAGACTCGAACCAGCGCAACTCCCGTAGCTCTGCGCCAAGGCTTCCTACCGTAACCGCTCGGCTACGGCGCGGGACTGTAATTTACAAATCCGAAATTAAAAAATGCTTATACGACTGGACGGATTTTGATGAATATTTTTTGTGTGATTTTAATCGGTCCCTGGGTGGTTTAGGTTCACTATTGGACCCTCTAAAACCATTAGGTGTAGGAATTTACATGAAAAGAAAATGTAAAAATCCCTCTAGCGATCAGAATTTTTGATGTTTCACTACGAAACTCAGTATTTCCCATTAAAATAAACCCGAGGTAGGTATTCTCCAAAAATATGTGAATTGCGACAATTGGAGTAAAATACGAAATTTAGATTCATAATTAGGTGGCGCTGCGATCGGGTTATAGGAAGTTTTTTGTCAGATGTGTAGTCATCTGCATTGCCGACATATTGCGCGCGGCAACGATGTGACGTCATAATGCATGCTTGTTGAGCCACAACTGATGGCAGTGAGGAGTTTTCTTGCGAACTTATTAATTAGCTAATTTTTGTCGTCCGGCCATGACACGAGAATTGAACTTTCGGACAAGATAAGGTCTGCCGGGTCCGCTAGTATATATATAATGTATCGATACATCATACAAACAACTCAGAACTTTCATTCCTCTTAGTTGAGTACGCTGCATCACAGATTACATTCATCAGCAGTCCTTTATTTTAACCTCGGTCTTTAAAAAAATAAATTCGAAAAATTATTAATTATATCACACATAATCAACAAAATCAAAATCACCAAACCAAAATGTTTTATTATCACCAAGAATATCCAATTAATATAATATATTATTATTTTAAAATATTTAAACCATGAAGAGACCGTGTAGCTTTTCAGCTAGTTCAAGGGTGTCCTCCAAGCCATTTCAAATGACTTGGGAAATTCTCGCTTATTGTGATGTGGTTTAATTTTTCTTTCTCACTAACATTTTTTTTCTCCAAAAGGATATTAAGAGCTTTCATTCCTTAAAAGGTATAAGTTATATATTTTTTATTTATTTCATAGCATGATACATGAATGTGAATAGTATTATATTAGTTATTGTACATTTGAAATTAATCCAGCATTTAGTGATTTCATGATGATAAACACGTTCATTCACCGAACAACCCCTATTTCCAAGAGAAAGTTTGTTATGTCAACATGCGATGTTACCAAGGAATAAGATAAGTTGGCCGCTCCCTCCTTTTCACCTCTTCATTGCGATTGTGTTTCGGAAGTAGTAAGTTTTCTTTCAATGAGTAAGGAAGCTGTCTGTGGTTGCTAAATTGAATGTAACATATTGTAGTGCGAGTTCGGCTTGATTGTGAGATCAGTGAGAAAAAAACATAAGACAGACAGTGAAAACAGGATATATCAGGAGAGGATAGTACAAACGTATTCCATAATGAATCACATGGGTAACCTTCAGTGATTAATATGCAAGCAGATTCTATCTGTGTCTAAAGAATACAACTTAAACAGACCGTTATTAAAATGTGCATGAAATAAAGTATAATAAAATGAAGGAGACGCCCGTATAGTGTTAATTGCAGATTTGAGGAACAAATTACTACAACAAACATATATATTTACAAAAGTAAATACGGTTCAAATCTGTTCTTTGCATGATTCGTATGCAATTTTCCTCGAACTTCCTATAGCGAAAAAAAGAACTTTACTGTTTATATTATTATGAATAAATATGCAGTAGATATGGCAGAGCTTTTGGATATATAAGAAATAACAAAATAGTTTGAATCAGTAGCTCTTCCCCATCAGACTGTACAAAGAAGAATATAAAAATTGGGTGAACAGGAGAAAAATAAATTATCAGGCGAGATCGAGAAATGCTGTTTATTCTCCTTGTGCCTTCATCAAAGCCTAGATCAATCAGACGTAAATCAGCTTTTTATTTTATTCACATAACTCATGAATATATTTTTTTCAGTAAGAAATATATATGTTCTTTCGTACGAACTACAAAGCGAAGGGCATTAATGAAGCAGTTAGAACTTCAGTTGATAAATTTGGAGGTTTTGAAAAAATGTTTGGCAATTGTAACATATGAGGGCACGTTGTAGTTTAGTTGGTTAAGCAGGACACTACAACCAGAAAGGTCGAAGTTTCGAGCCCTGGTGGGGTCATATTTTTAAACTGATTCAAACCCTCTGGAGGCACCATAACCCTGGGGTAAACATACCCTCTGATGGAAATGAGTACCAGGCATTTGTTATGGGGTGAAGGCGGCAGTCACGCAGGGATGACAATCCTGCTGACACCACGTGCCGATTGTCTAGAAAACGTGGGAGACATAACCTCCTACTATCCCAAGACCTCCTATGGCCTGTAGTCGGATAACTTAATCTTACCAAATTATAACAGTTTGTCCACCAGCGATTCTAGGAAGGAAGTTTGGAGTAGACCTTTTGAGAAAAAAAAAATCCATTCGTTGGTCTACATTTCATTTCATTATTCACCAACATCATGCTCTTTGCGGAAAATCGGTAAAACAGAGTGAAATCCCTTAAAAGTTGAGCAAAGTTATCGACATAATTAGGGGAGGAAACAGAGCTCTTTTGTATCGTCAATTATATTTTAGAGGAGATGGAATCAGAATACGGTGACTTGCTTTATTGTAATCAAGTGACGTGGTTAAGTGCAGGAAGTTGTCTTCTATGACTTTTTTAACTGAAAAAATAAATCTGATTTTATTCATCAATTTATTCCAACAGATAATACATGCCTAGAAGAGGAGCTACAAATTACTGATTTCGACAGCTGGCTTTGTTAGAAATTTTTACAGGAGTCGTGAATGAATTCAACTTAAAACTACAGGAAATACATCAGCTAATGTCTGACCTTATGGGACACATTAATGAATTTCAGAAGAGGCTGAAAATGTTCTTGCTACTTTAGGGAAAATAACTTGACTCATTTTCCATGCAGCAATCGTTTGACAATAGAGTTTGATGAAGGAGCAACGATTTTCCAGAGTTATCTACAGACATATAAAGTATAGTGTATGAATTTAATTCAAGATTCTCATACTTTGAAGAAGTGAAGAACAATATCACACAGACTGTTATACTTCTGGGAGCTGACAACTAAGAACAACCACCCAATTTACAGCTGGAACTTTGTGAACTTCTGGTCTTCATTCATACTAACCAAAACTGAAAAAAGACCAGACGTCTTCCGACTTCTTTCCAATAAACATTTTCCTAACTTGCGTTATTTTGGTCCAAAAGTGAAGTCAATATTTGGAAATATTTATTTGTATGAAAGTGCATTCTCCACTACGACGCTTGTCAAGCATCGCTACAGAAGCAGCTTCAAGATAGTTTTCGTCCACATATTTTGTGACTCGCAACAATAGGAATTGATATGGACATGTCGGTCCTTGTAAGGCTAACAGTTTTGGGATACTTTTGAAATCCAGAATGGATTCAGCAAGGAGATGCACTATCTCCTCTATTATTTAATTTTATACTTTAGAGGATGAAGAAGGCTACAACTCAATTGTATTATTAAGCTGTTATTCTGTGCTGATGATGTAGTACTATTGACCGATAACGAAGAGATACCAAAGGCCAACACGCATACACTATTGAGTAACGCAAAGAAACTGGGACTGGAATTAAATATCAATAAAACTGAATATATGGTCACACGTATAAATACATATAATTGAAATGACAGCTAATGACAAATGAGGGAAATTTTGAGGAAGTGACTGAATTAAAATACCTAGGAACAATAATCACAAATAGGAATGAGGTTCACACAAAATTTAAACATTGGCTTAATTCTGGAAATACTTGCTATTATTTATTACAGAGACTCTTGACGTCCCAACTCGTTTCAAAAAAGGTAAACTGAAAATATGTAAAACTATTATTCTACCAGTTATATTATATGGATGCCAAACATGGACTCTTACTTTAAGGGAGGAAGGGAGATTACAAGTGTTTGATAATAAAGTTCTTAGGAAAATTTTTGGACCAAAGAGAGATGAATAGACAGGTGAATGGAGAAGACTTCATAACAGTGAACTAATTGGTCTTTATGGGAAGCCATATATATTAAGAAAAGTTAAGTCTCATAGACTGCGATGGGCAGGACATGTGGCGCAAATGGGGAATGAAAGACGTGCATGGAAGCTTTTTGTAGGAAAACCAGAGGGAAAAAGCCCAGTTGGTAGACCAAGAGTGAGATGGGAGAAAAACATTAACTATGATTTGAGGGAAGTAGATTATACAGGGAATGATTGGAAGACATTCAAGCTCAGGATAGGGATTAATGGAGAGCTCATGTCCGCGCGGCCATGAACCTATGGGTTCGAGTGTGTCAGTGAGTTATGTCGGTCCTTGTTCATCCTTATGTTTCACATTGAATATGTATGCCACTTGTAAAATAAATAACTACATAATTATATTTTTTTCTTTCATAAGGTAGTAACTTAGTGCCGCACCCTATCTGAGTGGTTAAGGCAAGATGCCTTGTCGCAAAAAAGCTACGGGACTTGCACTGGTTCAGATCTCTATGGGGAAAGACTTTTCTAATGGAATTTGGGTCATTATGGGACCGGTGCCCACCAATCATCGTGAGAAATTTTGGTAACTCTAATAATAAGCGGCTCCGGATAGAGAAAACCAGTTATAACGGCTTGGGATCCGATTTGCTGACCCTAAAATTTCTAGATAATGATCTCTCTCTATGTTTAACACATGTGGATGTGAGGCCAGAAGGCGGCTGGTACACTAAGGGCCTTATAGGACTGTCACACCATGGAATTCAAATAGTAACTTAACGTACTTGTTAATTACAATTTTGTTAGGAAACTAACTTTTATTTCCAATCTGCGGCCCTCCATCTGACTATAAAACATATTTCTGGCCTTCAGTTTCATTATAATATTGGACACCACTGTTATAGTTGATACAGGCTTTTATACTATTTAGAAGATTACTTTCGTTATACTTACTTACTCACTGGCACTATCCAATCCGTAGGTTCATGGCCGCACGGACATAAGCTCTCCATACATCCCTGTCCTGAGCTAATGCTTTCCAAACATTCCCTGTATAATCTACCTCCCTCAAATCATAGTTAATATTATTCTCCCACCTTATTCTTGGTCTACCAACTGGGCGTTTTCCCTCTCGCTTTCCTACAAGAAGCTTCCATGCACGTCTTTCATTCCCCATACGCGCAAGATGTCCTGCCCATCGCAGTGTACGAGACTTACCTGTTCTTATTATATCTGGCTTCCTATAAAGACCATGTAGTTCATTTTTATGCAGTCTTCTCCATTCACCTGTCTGTTAATCTCTCTTTGGTCCAAAAATTTTCCTAAGAACTTTGTTCTCAGAAACTCGTAATCTCATTTCCTCCCTTAAAGTAAGAGCCCATGTTTCGCACCCATAAAATATAAACGGTAGAATAATAGTTTTATATATTTTCAGCTTAACGTTTTTTGAAAAGAGTTGGGACATCAAAAGCCTCTGGAATGCATAATAGCACGAATATCCAGAATTGAGCTTATGTTTAATTTATTTGTGCATCTCATTCCTACTTGTGATTATATTTAGCAATTACTCAGTGAAAACTGCTAAAATAGTTTAAATGGACTTTTGTGTCTGAGGGAGATGATGCGATTTTTATATGTGTTAAAGCAATTCAATGTAATTATATTTTAATTTGAAAAAAAAAAATATATACACACATGTAAAACGTGTTTCAACAGCGTTGATTGGTATCTGTAACGTTGTTTATTGAATGAATACATTGTAAACATGATAAGTGATAATGCCACAGGATACAATATACAAGTGATTAATTTAAAAGCGCAAATATCTGTATTTGATTGGCATATATTAACTGCTACATTAACGTTCTGACACTTTGTGACATTTACCATGTGGAAAACTGAGGTTTTATTACAACGCTTATTGATTGGCACACACTGTACCACTCCTACTAAATACCACATTGTACGCAATATGGATCACCACTTTAAATTAATTTGGAAGTAAAAATTCTACTGTTCTTTGTTTCGGGTTGATTAAAATGCAACTACCAGTATGTTATGTCAGTGGTGCAGAACTCAAATGTCAATTATCAGCACCAAATTATGTCCTAATTCCGACTATAAAATACGATTATTCAGATTGGCATTTCGTCATTTCAGGTGTTCTCTCCTGGCATTGGCTTAATTGTAACTGACTTCTGAAGTTGGGGCGCCTAGAAGGCGGAGTTACGTTACTCCGATGATATGATGTGTGAAAAATAATAAAGAAGCGCCAGGAGAGTTCTTAACCTAAACATGTGTATAATTATCAGGTGTATATAAATTGAAGTGTGGCACATGTGACAGTGTCTATATAGGACAAACTGGTAGACCTTTTATCTCTCGGATAAAGGAACACATGAGAGCATATAACAGTAATTTAGAAAATTCAAAATATGCTAACCACCTATTCCAATTTAATCATTGTTTCGATCCAAATTTTGAAATTTTACATATTTGTGATAAGGGTAAGAAGTTAGATCTTTTGGAGGCTGTAGAAATTAATAAATTTAAAAGTAGTAAAAAACTGATAAATTCTCAACTTGATTTGAATGAATCCCCTTTGTTAAATTAAAAAATTTAAATAAATATTGTTGTATTGTTGCTTAGATCAGTTGGAACACAATTCATAATTTGTTAACATGTCTGAAGAAGGTACAGTGTACCGAAACAGCTGTCACTGAATTATATAATAAATATGAAAATCAAATAAAACTACGTTTTATTTTTATTTAATTAATAAATATGGATTTTCATCAAGTAAACACCAACTCAATTGATTATGAAATATGTGTTTCGATTCTCAACAAAATCAACTTCTCCTCAAATTACTAATATGATAAATATTTTTTTTATTGTATACATTGATGGGTGTAAAACTTCTCATTATTACAGGTGGAAAATATCCAACATTTTCAAATTTCACTTTATAGACGGTTGAAGATTCAAAGTAGTCGCGTCTCCAATGAAGCTGTACTATTTTCAGAAACATCCTCCATTATTTTCTAATCAGGTGTTAGTTATCCCACTGCAGACCGCATCGTTCGAAATAATAAACAGAATATCGAAATTTGGACACGATTTCTTTACCGTCAGAATACCATGAGATAATAGAAAAAACATGGAAAGTGCTTGATTATTGATAAAGACTGGAAAATATTTGACTTAAAATCAAAGTCGCAAGAAATTTTAAACACGAAGCTTCCATTCAAATTGACTAATATTGCTCATGGTGGGTGTACACATCACCTACCTACTGTGATCTGCTGAAGTGATGCACACATTCAGCCTAGACCATATTAACTTTATATATATATATATATATATAAGCTATATATATATATGAAAAGAAAAATGAATGCTTGAGTCGGGATTTGAACCCGAGTCTCTAAACTCTGTACGTTTAGCTCTCTAACGACCTGAGCTACCCAAGTATTCCAAATCAAACATACATTTTTCTTATATATGTAGTCTTCCCAATTATCACACGTGGTAGCGGAAATTCGTTCCGACTGACATCTAGTTGCTAACATAACAGTTAAGCAAATTTTTGTTATAACATCTAAATAAACAAGCGTTACTGATATAAAGTAAATATTCTCTTCAAAATTTTGCTTAAGTGTATGTTAGCCACTAGATGTCGGTCGTAACGAATTTCCGCTACCTCATGTGTGAATTGAGAATACTACATATTGAAGAAAAATGTATATTTGAATTGGAATACTTGGGTAGCTTAGGTCGTTGGAGCGCTAAACATACAGAGTTTAGAGACTCGGATTCAAATCCCGACTCAAGCATTCATTTTTCTTTTCATATCATATTTGCCTTCATTGCCAAATGTCAAAAATATAGTTATAACATCTAAATATACAAGCGTTACCAAATATCTGACGAAGATGCCGTAGTTGTGGAAATTTTATACGATAAATTAAAATTCAATGTAGTTAGTATGTATATGGATATCAGAGCAGATATTAATGATGATTTCATGAAGCTGGACCATATACTAGCAATTACGAGGAAGGAGGATGGAATAATAGTAGGCGTGGACAGTAATTCTAGGTCAATAATGTGGCATGATACTATCACCAACACCAGAGGCAGAAAAGTAGAAGAATATCTGAGTTCAAAACGGCTCCATACCAGACTTAAAATAATCTACTTTATTATACGAGTCCCATAACCTATAAATTAGCTCGTTATGAATGAATCTAGTGAATATACAACTTTCGAGAGCGCAACAGGAAAGAGCAATAACGACCTCACCATAACTAATGACCGGTTAGTAACCATGGTGAGCGAGTGGAAGTGTGAGGAAGAGGAGAGTTGCTCTGATCACCGATTTATTACATTCAACATATCTAAAAATAACGCGAACACTTCCAGTAATTTTCAAGGAATAAAATATATAGTAAAAGAAAACAGACTTGAGAACTTCAGTAATGACATCATAAGAATGTTCTCAGAAAGATTACTAAACAAAACGATAATGAACACTGTTGAAGAACTGGACTAGGTGCTGAGCAGCATGGCTAGGGAAGAACCGGACACACAAAATCTTGTCGGGGAGTTTGAAGATATCATCACAGCGGCATGCAGTAGGCACTTCAGAATATCAAACAGAGCACAAAAGTTACACAGGAATAAATCTCTCCCATGGTGGACAGAAGAATTAACCATAATGCGGAAAAGAGTGAATGCTACAAGAAGGAGATATCAGAGAACTAGAAACAACGAAGAGCTGAGAGAACAACGAAAGCATCAATATTTAGAAGCCAAAAGAAAATATGAAATAACTATTACAAAGGAGAAAATTATGTCTTGGAAAAACTACTGTAGTTTGACTCCGTCAAACAACCCATGGAACGCAGTCTACCGCATAGTGTCTGGAAAAGCCAGAAACACAACACCTTTAACCACTCTAAAGAAAGCAGACGGCTCTCATACATCCGACCTACAAGAAACACTGCAGCATATGATAGATCATTTTGCACCAGACGATGACGAGGGGAACCCGCGGACAACAGCGCGTCACAAGCCTCAGTGCTTCTGTGAGACCATAATAAACGTCCCGTGGGAGAACTGAAGATGCATGCCGATTTTCCCCAACAAGAAATAGCACACATTTTTAGAAAATATGGACCCAAATAAATCTCCAGGAGAAGACGGATTTACGAGCAGAATTTTACTTCAAGTTATGAACATTCTACCAAGCTTTGTAACAGCGATATACAATAACTGTCTCAGGAGAGGTAATTTTCCCCAACAGTGGAAGAAAGCAAGATTAATTCCTATCATAGAGCCAGGAAAAGAGTATTACCAAGAGGTTACTAAATTCCGTCCAATAAGCCTCCTAAACACAGGAGGAAAAGTACTGGAGAAGTCGTTAATAAACAGAATTATGCATCATGTCAACTCAAAAGACCTAATGTCAGACAAACAGTTTGGTTTCACTCCTCAAACTAGCACGGTGGACGCAGCGATGACACTAAAAGAATACATCGAGGAAAATCTAAAAGAAAATATGTATTTGGTGCTAGTAAGCTTGGATATCCCATGAGCTTTTGACTCGGCCTGGTGGCCGGGGATCATGAAAGCTCTAAGGGGATTCCAGTGCCCAAGGAACTTGTATAATCTTGCAAACAATTATTTTAACCAAAGAACAGCTACATTAGCAGTAAACAATGCTAAAGTAGGCAAAAATGTAACGAGAGGCTGCCCACAAGGATCTTGCTGCGGTCCGGGGTTCTGGAACATCCAGTACAACTCCATACTTCGATTAGATTACACCGAACATACTAAAGTAATAGCATTTGCAGACGACCTGATAGTAATAACAAAGGGAAAATCAGTTCTCGAAGCTGAGAATTATGCAAATATTGAAATGAGAAAGATTACATCCTGGGCCCACAACAATAAATCCAAATTCAATGAATGCAAATCAAAAACTATTCTAATAACAAGAAGAAAACGAAGGGAAAACAAACAAATACATATATTTCTAAATAATAAGCAATTAGAACAGGTCGACCAGATTAAATATCTTGGCATAATAATCGACAAGAGATTTACATTCAACCAGCATATCGAATATGTAGCAGAGAGATGCAAAAAACTTATTAATGCTCTCTCGAAGACAGCAAAAATAATCTGGGGTTTAAATGACAAAGCCCTGTGCACAATTTATAACGGTGCAATTCTGCCACTGTTATCGTACGCAGCACCAGTATGGATAAGTGCACTGGACAAGAAATATAATATCCGAAAGTTTAAACAGGTACAGAGATTGATCAGCATACGAATGGCAAAGGCATATCGCACTGCGTCCTACGAAGCTCTCTGCATTCTGACGGGATTAACACCTATACATCTAAAAATACAAGAAATTTCGGCTATTCGCCAAATAAGAGGAAGTTCCAAATACGAAACTCTTAACGTTGATCAGACAGTTAGTTACAAAAACTGGACACACCCGGCAAAATTCATAAAAATCCAGGATACAAGAGAAAACAAAGAATACACTTATGAAATATACACAGATGGAAGCAGAAGCAATGAAGGAGTTGGATCGGGAATAGCCATATTCAAAAAACATGTATTAACAAACCAGCTGAAATTTAAGTTGTACGAAGAATGTTCAAATAACCAGGCTGAGCAACTTGCCATCATGAAAGCATTAGACACCTTAAAAGGACTTAACACCAGCGAAATACCGATTGACGAACGTAATGTGGCAATCTACACTGACAGCAAGATCACGTTAGACTCCCTAAGGAACAGAAATAATCGCAACAATTTAATTGAAGAAATTAGGAATAAGCTGACATCTCTAGAGGGCGACAATTGGACAGTGGAATTCAGCTGGGTCAAGGCACATGCTGGAATCTACGGCATAGATAGCAGATCACCTAGCGAAGCAAGCAGCGTGCGACGGCGGCCTACAAACGAGTTACTACAGGATTCCAGTAAGTGCTGTGAAGAAACACCTGACAACCATTAGTGAAGAAAAATGGGAAAGGGAATGGCAATCAACCACCAATGGGAATTTGACGAAATCGTTCTTCCCGAAAGTCAGCGACAGACTACAGACAAGAATCCAGATATCTCCCAATTTCACAACGCTGGTGACCGGACACGGGAATATAAACGCCTACTTCCATCGCTTCAAGATAAAGGACAGTGCAATGTGTGCATGCGGTGCTGGTGAACAGACAGTGAACCATGTCATATATAACTGTATATAATTTAAAAACGAAAGACAAACTCTTATAAATTTTGTAAATAGAGGTAGTGAAAGGTGGCCCATAAATAAGAGTAAATTAGCTTTTAAGTAGCCTATACTAAACAATTCATCAAATTTGCAAATAGCATAGACTTAAAAAAATTAAAAACATTACATAGAACATTACTTGGACAGTATACTTTAAGGAACTGTAAATCATAAAGTGATATAACTAGTTAATAAGTGTTAGGATAAGAACATTATTTTAAGGAAGTGTAAATATTGATCATGACTTGTAAGGATTAGTCAGTGCTAAAAGTGTAAATAGGAACCTAATAGCCTAATTTTTTAGAACTTGTAAGGACAGTAAAAATATTTTTCAATAGTGAATTACTCATAAAATGTTAGAATTAGTCCGTAACTTAAGTGTAAATAGGAGCTATATCTTCTTAGATTAGTAATGGATAGAATATTAACTTAGCATGTAAATATAGATTATAACTTGATAGGATTAGTCAATTTAAATGTAAATAGGAACCATATTTTGTTAGGAATAGTAATGAAGAATGCACTAATTTAACCCTTAACTTACAATGTATCTTATAAGAAACATTGATTTAATTTATTTGTTATAGTTTATTAAACAGTAGAAATAAAAGAAAATTATCATAAATTACCTAAGATTGTGTCAAATTACGTTAAAAATACAGTAATAACTTACTTTTACATGATTTTATTTTTCTTTGAGGGCCGAAACACTTGAATTACGGGCACTAGAAAGTATTGTTTCGCCAATTTAAGGGTTAAGTAAGTGCTAATAGGAACAATATCAAGCAACTGTACATATTAATCATAACTTGTTAGTGATAAGAGAAACCATAACTTGCTTAAGTACAATCAATAGAGAGCATTGTTTGAAATGCAAATAACAACCACAACGAAATAGAACAATTTAGCGTCACAATAACTCAAAATTATATTTTAAGGAATCGAAAATAGAAAAATAATTTCACACTTTAGAACTAGTAAAGAACACTATAAATGCATAGTCAGGAACATCGACACACATAAAATGATAGAGATATTTTAATATTGCTAAACCAAAGCATGTAGTACTGCAGAAAACTGTAGTGGAGCATGCTGTCATATGAAGACTCTTAAAAAAAAAAGGCGTTACTGCTATAAAGTAAATATTCTCTTTAAAAATTTGCTTAACTGTTATGTTAGCCACTAGATGTCAGTCGGAACGAATTTCCGCTACCTCTTGTGTGAATTTAGAATACTACATATATTAAAAAAATGTATGTTTGAATTGGAATACTTGGGTAACTCAGGTCGTTAGAGCGCTAAACGTACAGTGTTTAGAGACTCGGGTTCAAATCCCGTCTCAAGCATTCATTTCTCTTTTCATA
Organism: Diploptera punctata; assembly: GCA_030220185.1. Classification (NCBI taxonomy): domain Eukaryota; kingdom Metazoa; phylum Arthropoda; class Insecta; order Blattodea; family Blaberidae; genus Diploptera; species Diploptera punctata. Next base: position 274,758 of record JASPKZ010007902.1, on the reverse strand, counting down.
TCATATTTGCCTTCATTGCCAAATGTCAAAAATATAGTAATAACATCTATATACATATATATATATATATACACACCTAGCCGGAAATCCGAAGAATGAAAAGTGCACTGGGTGAGATTGGAACACACGCAAGCACATAACACACTTTTCTGTTATGACTGGAATTGGTATATTGACTATTGTTAAACAAAATTCAGTGCTAAAATAGAAGAGAAATATTTAAATATTTAAAGTCTATATTCAACTCAATTCTCCATAATATAGGTTAGTACTGTTTTTTGAAAATATTAAAAAGTATTTATATTTATAAAGCGTTGGCTTTTGTGAAAAATTGTTATTTTTAGAACCCATTTTGGGATAGTATTTTTCTATGACACAATTTGTATAGTACCATAAATTATTTTATTTGTATTATTTTCTGCAGATTGATTTCAGCTGTGTAAATACTTTCATTCATATTTTGAGAGTTAATTAAAAAAGAACCTCTATCCTAAATGAATGCATATTTGTAGATGTTATGTTTTGTAAAAATCCTCCAGAAATGTCAATGCTGTTAAGTTATTTACTTCTCTTATTTGATTTTATAAAGCAAGAAAACCCTTTGAAATGATAAATTCTGCGAACTATTTTCATTCTTTTAGAAAACAACGTCAGAACAACTGCGTTTTTACTGTAGCAGGTATCCCCTACCCTTGTTTGTGTTCACATATAACGATCCTGGAGGTTAAAATTTCAGAGAGAAAGGTTTATATACAAATCATATTAGAAACATATAAGTGAATACAATCAAAGTTGTAACTTCTGAAAATCCTTTATTTACCAAAACAACGACAGTGTGTTTCTCATATCTGAAATATTTTCTACTGAAACACATAAGGTATTATTTCTCCTCCTCTTAGCGTTTACTGACAGGATGTTAATCAGAAAAAGACTTTCAAACAAGTTACAGAAGCAACAAAAATTGTATTCAATGTAAAAATACAATAAAAAATAAGCTGAATGTCCTTAACTTTAGTTTTATCGCAAATGTCGCTTTCGGTGAAGAAAATACGGAAGAATACAAACATTGATATCTCACTTGATTATCTAATTAAAAAAACACGGTTTAGTATTTGAATTTAGCAGGTGAATTAATTATGATATATAAGCCTGGGACGAGCGATGAAACTATTCAATGCAAAGATCCCCCCAATAATAACTTACGGGATAGAAATCATATGGCCACATCTTACAGTAGCTAATCTAAACACGCTGGAAAAAGTGAAAGCTACATATATAAAAAGAGCAATAGGAGTATCAAGAACGACAAGAAGCCGTCTAATGTACCAACTAACAAGGGAGACTTTCCTTATCGAGGACTTGAAAACAGCATACCTACTTTCAACCACGGAACCCTCGGAACATGATCTACAAAGACTACGCAGGAAAAGAGAGGAAGTATGACCGAAATTCTTCAGCACCGGAGCGATGATAGACAGGAACTGGACAGAAGCAAATTCCCAGATATGACACGTCATCACAAGATTAAGCGTGCATGGATTTCACCACCTAATGTGTAGAGATAAAACATCCCATGACCCGAAGACGTCATACATAGACCTATGCGAAGTATGTGAATTCAAATGCGAAAAATATCACATCGAAACATGTACACAAAGAACAAAAACAATTAGTGATTACGCAAGACAAAGCTAAAGTGTTAGTGATTGTTAAAGTGCTGTGGTATAATCTTAGTACATTTGTGCGCAATCCATTTATATATATATATATATATATATATATATATATATATATATTTAATGGTGACATAGTAAATATTGGTAATGAATCTGTGTTTATTGAGTTTTGAATCCAGATTCTTTTACTCTATATGTTATCTCTTCATCTCTTTTTATATCTCTATCCATCTCACTCCATCTCTTTCTACCTCTATTTTAATACTCTCAATTTATAACTGTTTCTATTTTCCCCTTTGTATCTCTTTCTATATCTCTATCTCTCACATATTTTAACCGGAGTTTAGCTATTTTATAGTTATAAAGTCATCTAAGTATGTGATATCATTGATTTTTAAAGTACCAACTTCATTAGTTTTGAGTGAACATCATTATAAACTAAGGCACAAATAGAGCCTATATTTTCACACGTGTACTATGATCAGTATTATATATATATATATATATATATATATATATATATATATATACACACTTTACCATACCATGTCCGATTGCTTTAAACCCTTGTAGAAGAGAATACATGATGCGCTCAAGTTCGAATAACCAAAGGAAATAAATTCTCATAGAATTTCATCCAACGTTATAAGGAATTTGTATACACGTTGAAAACAGCACTTAGGCGGCTGAGAGATCCCACATGTGACTATAATCTGCGATTGACGCATGTGGATGTGACCTGACAACTTATGATAAGTTTGCTGTGCCTTGGAGATTACATTTTTTTCTATAGTATTCTCCCGTAGGGCTGGTTCTGTACTGCAATCTTAGCATTTTCATGCTATGCTTTATAGTTTTACTAAGGAATTATAGGTGTGGTAACTTTCCGTTGCTTTCCACGCCGGGGATGATAATGATGATAATAAGGATGATGATGATGGCCAGATAATGTTCGGGTAAATCCTGGACCTCAAAGCTATCTGACATTTGTCCCAGGAAAAAAACCTCATCCATGAAGTTTCCCCGACCGGGAATCGAACCCGAGCCCGCTGCGTGACAAAGCAGCACGCTACCTCGAGACTACAATATATATATATATATATATATATATATATATATATATATATATATATGTGTGTGTGTGTGTGGTGTGTGTGTGTGTGTATAATGATATTTAAATCCAAATTAATATTTAGTCATTGTTTTTGGTAATTAATCTATCACAGTTATTTATATAATTAATTAACTGAATTGATATTAATTGCTTATTGTACACAATTTGATGTTAAGACATATAGGCCTATATATATATATATATATATATATATATATATATATATATATATATGTGTGTGTGTGTTTAGAAATTCGGGTTCAAATCCCGTCTCAGGCTTTTATTTTCCTTTTCATGTCATATTTGCCTTCATTGCTAAATGTCAAAAATATAGTTATAATATCTAAATATACAAGCGTTACTGCTATAAAGTAAACATTCTCTATAATTTTATTACTTTGTATAGTGGCCACTAGCTACTTCTCGTGTAAATTGAGAATACTATTATATATATTATATATATATATATTATATATATATATATATATATATATATTATACATATATATGCTATAACTATATTTTTGACAATGGGCAATGAAGGAAATATATATAAGAAAACATATATATATATGTATATATATAAGAAAAACAAATATTTGTGTTAGGATGCCTGAATAGCTCAGATTGTTAGAACGCTAAACATTCAAAGTTTACAAACTCGGGTTCAAATTCCGACTAAGACATTTATTTATCTTATCGTCATATATATATATATATATATATATATATAATCACGACGCATATGCCTCTTATACATTAGACTTTATAAACATACTTTTTATTATGAGACAATGAACGACTTAGATATTATCTCATGTGTGATCATTCGACGTATACTAGTAGGTTGTGAATTCCTTTACATATACATGAGTTATAGCTACATTTATTGCATGATCGCTGAATTTATGCTATGAAGTTTATCGTCATTGCATGTATTCAACCTGTGAACTCATTATGCTTTCTCGCCAACGCTTGAATGGCATGTCCAATGATCTAGGGACCATAAGAGGACAATTCTATATCGATGAATTCTACTGACATATGATTTTTAATCTGTTCGGAAGTTTTTAAGTTACATGTAAGTTGTTTAATCTGTAAGACTACAATGGCATCTTAATTTATTATGTGCTCCATTCCAGGTTATCTTTCCGTTACGTCGGACATACTTCATTTCTGATGTTACTGGTCTTTGTAGTTCAGTACGAGGAACTTTAAGTAAACCCTCTTCTCATCCTCGGCATAATGTCAGGTCGATGGGTGAGATGAGATGTGATTATTAAAGATCTGTGATGTACACGGATGCCGGCTGACCAGGCCTGTCGCACAGTCTCAGAAGCACATGAAAATAAGTGAAACTAAATTGATGAGATGAGTATGGAGAAGTGGTGGTGTAAATGCCGGACATTTACTCCATCTGTTGGGAGCAAATTTATTATTTCAGTCAACTCTACATGCTTCTCCTACCTTGAGAAATAGTTTATTATAACTATTTCATTTAAAATATTTTATATTAGATGTTCATTTTTATTTGTTTTGGCTCTCAAATTACAATCTTTATGTTAACCAATACACATTCTGATTCATTATTGGCTATTCTGTCTTACATTCTTGTAAATTTGAAGTTTCATTTGTCAGAAGAAAGATTCCAAGAAGACATCTTGAATGAAGATGTGTAAAGGCAAAAGTTGCCTATGATGCATTTCGTTAGTAGAAATGGAAAGTTAATTTTGTTTTGTAGGATTATTATGTTGTGATAGTAAGCCCAGGAATATATTTTTGGAGTTTAATCACACTGTGATTAATTTTAAATGTAAAAAAAGTGAATGGGAAAAATATCCAATCATGTTTAATTGCATAATTTCAATTTTGAAAATTAATTGAGTGTATATGAAACATACGTTTTTTCTCCATTAAGTCGTATATTTGAATGTTCTCATATAATTATTAACAAATTGAAATAATAAATGTCCTTATTTAAGTCATTACAGTCTAATTTATCTTTATATTTAAAATTATAATAATTTATATTATGCCAAAATTGAAAATAAATAAGATCTGAAAGAATGAGTTGTCTATGGATATTTGCATCTAGCGACCCAGAGGATTAATTCGAACATTTTTATGAGTCTACTATGAACATGTTAGACCTCAGGACTGGTTTTATCAGTTTTGTTCTACACACATGGATATCTGAAGATTGAGGGTTTGTATCCTGCATAAATCGAACAGTGGAATGTAGTTTTTGGCTTGGGAAAATGCTAGAAACCCATGCCCCAATGCTATGATAAGACACTCAATACTAAAGGCTGGATGTTTATGTAGTATAGTGTAAGATATGACGTTAAACTTACGACTGTCTTTTGCTTTTGTTTCACATACAAACAGTTGAATTGTATATTGAGAAGTAAGACTTCTGACTGTCTTTTATCTTGGTTTCACACACAAACAGTTGAAGAATTTATACTGTCTGTATTGAAATCTAATATTGTATTACATTATTACATACAAATCGTGAAACTTCTCTTGGCTAGTTATTCGGATGTGCTTTCGTGCTAAATTAGTTTAAATGCCCGATTAATGAACTCACTGTTCCCTTAAATATGCTTTTTTTTTTTCGTTGAGAAAATTTTCTTCTTGATGTGTGATTAGGTATTCAATGTTTAATGACTTATGAATTGATAATTATTAACTAAAAAGTACGTGTTAACGAAATTCCAACTCTGAGTTCTGTTAACAAATTTTATAACTTTATCATTTACTCTATAGGAACATTTATACCCTACCTAACACAGACAATAAAAATAATCCTATAATAGCAACTGAGAAAAACAATGAAAAAATTGCAGTCAGGTTGGCCGGCCCTGAGTTTTGAACCCGGTATGAACTTTAAATTGTATCTCCTAAACCAACTTTCTCGTTAACAATGTTTCGTTGTTGCTAAGCAAGTAGTGTACATTTTGAAATTATGGCTGTAATTAGTTTTCTTCATAGTTCATTGACGACCATCTAGATCGATTATGAATTCATATCAAGTCCGTAGGCAGGGGACGATCGCTGCGAAATTTTCCATTCCAACTTTAGCTCTTGTCAAACATCTGGACATGCTCTGACATGTCGCTATACTCAGATTTGCATCAGAATAATAACTTAGCTAAAATCCACAAAAGAAAACATTCTTGCACATAAAAATATTTGGAAAAAAGTATTCAAATTGACTACATTCTGAGAAAATTAATATCCGTAATTTAATGTTATAAACTTTCCTTATTTGTGTTTATTTCTTATTCTTCTTTTCCGTCGTAGTTTAACCACTCATCTTATAATTAAGTACATTTACATGCCACATGTCACCAGGGCCTTACAGCCCGAATGAGTGACCAGCCTAATTCAGGGCTTCTTCCGAGACAACTCGAATATTTAACATGAAACACGCCACTCATTCACAAATTCACACTAAAGATGGCGAATATGATAATGATGATTATCTTGGGAAAATTATATAAGGGATCATTTGCTCTTTAAATGTTCTGACATTTGCACTATAGGAGAGAAAAAAACTCCGAAAAACTCTAACATGCAGGAACTCTGTCCCGATAAGGGATCGAACCCAGGTTCACTGCGTATGAGGCAAAGACACTTTCCGAGACTACAGCAGTAGAAACGAGTTTATATGTGGACAAAATGTTACAGACAATAGATAACGTTATGCATTTTTATGCATTCGAATCCAGAATAGGTTAAAATATCAGACGGATATGCTAATTCACTTTACAACATTTACATTATATCAATTATATAATAACTAACTCATTGGCACTATCGAACCTGTAGGATCATGGACGCGCGGACATAAGCTCTCTATGCATTTCTATTCATAGTTAATATTTTGCAAAGATCTCCTCCATAATCTACTTCCCTCAAATAAAGGTTAATGCTGTTCTTCCACCTCATTCGTGACACATCTACTGAGTTCTTTCCCTCTGGTTTTCCTACAAGGGGTTTCCATGCCCCCTCTTTCATTTCCCTTCGTGCCACATGTCCTCCCACTCGGAGTCTATGAGACTTAACTCTTCTTATTAAGCCTATATCTGGATTCCCAAAAGATCATGTAACTCACAGTTAAGTAATCTTCTCCATTCGCCTGTCTATTCATCCTTCTTTGGTCCAAAATATTTCCTAAGAACTTTATTCTCAAATACTCGTATTTCCTCCTCCCTTGAAGTAAGAGTCCACGTTTTGCATCGATATAATTTAACTGGGAGTATAGTAATTTTATATATTTTCACTTTGATGCTTGTTGGGAGAAGTTAGGACTACAAAAGTATCTGTAATGCATAATAGCAAGAATTTCCAGAATTGAGCCCATGTTTAATTTATTTGGGCACCTCATTTCTGTTGTGATTAATATTCCAAGGTATTTGAATTCAGCTACTTCAACATTTCCACCATTTTTCATTAACCGTTCATTTCCATTATATAATGTATTTCTATATGTGATCGCATATTTAGTTTTACTTAGTCCCAATTTTTAGTACTACTCAATAGAGTATGCATATTGGTTCTTATATCGCTTAACAACACTATATCATCAGCAAAAACTGACAGCTTGTTAAGACCAATGAGTTGTAGGGTTTTTTCATTCTGTAAAGAAACTGATATAAATAAAGAATGGGAGGCTATAAGAGATACTATTAAATTGTCAGCATTACAGAGCATTGGTTGTTTAAAAAAGAGGCAAAACAAGAAATGGTTTGATCAGGAATGTGCCGACATTGTAAAGAAAAGAAAACTAGCAAAAATAAAATGGTTACACGAGCCAAATGAGGTAAATTTAGAGCAATTGGGTAGTATTAGACGGGAAACCAACAAGTTCCTAAAGAGTAAAAAGAGGGAATATTTGAGAGAAAATATTAATGATCTTGAAATGAACGCAAAAAAATAGGGACATTAGAGAATTATATCAGGGAATTAGTATAGAGAAGAAAGGGTTTCAGGCTAGAACAAACATAATTCGGAATGAAAATGGGGATATGATTGCAGATTCCAGGAGTATATTAAATAGATGGAAACTGATAAAATCAGGGGGAGAAAAATTGATGGACAAGATACGCTAGCTGCTTAATATGATTTGGGAAAAAGAAGCTCTTCCAGATGAATGGAAAGAATCTATTATTGTACCAATCTATAAGAAAGGAGATAAAACTGATTGCAACAACTACAGGGGCATCTCATTACTTTCAACTTCGTACAAAATTCTAACAAATATATTAGTAAGCAGACTTACTTCCTATATTGATGACATTCTAGGAGATCATCAATGTGGATTTACAAGAAACAGGTCTACAACAGATCAGATTTTTAGTATAAGACAGATTTTATAAAATAAATGGGAATATAATGGTACTGTACATCAACTATACGTAGACTTCAAAAAAGCATACGATTCAATTAAGAGTGAGAAGTTAAGAAGTTATATAGTATTCTGCTGGAGTTCGAAATTCCTAAAAAGTTAGTTAGACTTATACGAATGTGTCTAAATGGCACAAGTATTAGGGTGCGTGTAGGTAAACCGTTTTCGGATACTTCTGAAATCCACAATGGGTTGAAGCAAGGAGATGTACTATCTCCTCTACTATTTAATTTTGTAGTAGAGCATACCATCAAATCTTTAAGAGGATGAAGAAGGCCTACAACTCAATGGTATTAATAAGCTGTTAGTTTATGCTGATGATGTAGTACTATTGGGCAAAAGTGAGGAGATACTAAAGGCCATCACGCACACACTATTGAGTAACACTAAGAAATTGGGCTTGAAGTAAGTAAATATCAATAAAATTAAATATATGGTCACACATAGAAATACATTATATAATGGAAATGGACAGCTAATGAAAAATGAGGGAAATTTTGAGGGAGTGACTGAATTCAAATACCTACAAACAATAATCAGAAATAGGAATGAGACGCAAAAAGAAATTAAACATAGGCTCAATTCTGGAAAATACGTGCTATTATGCATCACAGGGACTCTTCACATCCCAACTCCTTTTAGAAAACGTTAAACTGAAAGTTTATAAAACTATTATTCTACCAGTTATATTATATGGATGCGAAACATGGACTCTTACTTTAAGGGAGAAAAGGAGATTACGAGTATTTGAAAATAAAGTATCTTACGAAAACGTCTGGACCAAAAACAGATGAACGGACAGGCGAATGAAGAAGATTACATAACAATGAACAACATGGTCTTTACAGGAAGCCAGATATAGTAGGAACAGTTAAGTCTCATAGACTGCTATGGGCAGGACATGTTGCGCATATGGGAAATGAAAGACGTGCATGGAAGCTTCTTGTAGGAAAACCAGAGGGAAAACGCCCAGTTATTAGACCAAGAATGAGGTGGGAGAATAATATTAACCATGATTTGAGGAAAGTAGAGTATACAGGGAAGGATTGGAAAACATTAGCTCGGGATAGGGATGTATGGAGAGCTTATGTTCGCGCGGCCATGAACCTTCGGGTTCGATAGTGCCAGTGAGTAAGTAAGAGTAAAGATTTGTTGTCATATTCTAGTACAAAATTGAATAATAAAGGAGATATTAACATGTCCTTGCGAATTTCAAAAGTATCTGAAAACTGTTTGTTTAAACGCTTTCTATTCTTTGTGCTATTTAGACACATTCGAATAAAAAAAAAAGAATGTGATAGATTTTCCAATATAAAGATTATATTTGTGTCGGCCATCACTGTGGTTCAGGGATAATTTTGTTGTCTGGAGAAGCAGAACGGAATTGATTCTCAGTCGGGGCAAATTTATGGGTTTGTTTTTTCGGGGTATATCGTGGCCTATAAGGCAAATGCCCCCATGTGGATTTATTAATCCTCGCCTTTATTACATTACCCTTATTTAATATAAACGTACGAGTGAATGGTATGCCATGTTTAAAATTTTAGTTTTGTGCTTCAGAGATGGTCCCAGCATTTAAGTTGCTCATTCGTCTGTGGGAAATCACCTAGTTTTACCTATTAAAATTATAAATATGTTGCAGTGTTAAAAAGTCTCTCTCGACGATAGGTCGAATTTTGTAAAGTAGGGAGATGTGAAGCCCAAAAGGACTTACTAAGTGCGAGGTAAAATAGATTTTCCGTATCTTTAGTATTTTTATTCCTTCCCATTTTAAAATATACCACTTAAAATTAATCAGATAATTACCGGTTATTATATCACTTCAGTCCACCGCTGTGGTCTCGAGATAGCGTGCTGCCTTGTCATGCAGCGGGCCCGGGTTCGATCTCCGGTGGGGGCAGTTTTTCTGGGTGAGGTTTTTATCGGGGTTTTTCCTCACCTGTAAGACAGATGTCAGGAAAACTTTAAGGCCCAAACGGTCCCCGAAATCATATGGCCATCATAATAATCGCCCTTATCGTTATCATCATCATCTTTCACCGATGTGGAAAGCAAGGGGAATCTACCACACCTAGAATTCCCTAGTAAAGCTGCAAGCATAGCATGAAAATGCAGTGAAGGATCTGCCTTCGGACAGAATTACTATGTATGGATATCACTTCAAATTTTGGCATACTTCCTTTAGGTGTAGTTCGAATAAAATAGAATAAATATTTATAAAGCACATTTCTAGTGCAATCCGAATTAGATAACCATAATATTACCTTTTCTATCCTGCTCAAATTAAATGTAATAATATATTGCAAATAAATATTATACTAAATGCGATGACTCAGAAATTATTGTTTTAGACTCTACTTCAGAAGCTCCCTATTTCAAATATGATAGCTTTTTTCGTGGTTTTTCACAGTCATGTAACAAATATTTTGTTGATTTATTAACCATTAAATCGCAATTCACAATTAAATAACAACCTGTGAATTATAGAAGGCACTAAATAACTGGAATCGAATTAGGATTCGAATACCTTCTGGTACGGATCAAAACATTTTAAAAGCTTTATAACATAGCAATAAGACCAGCGCTGTGGTCTCAGGGTATCGTCGCTGTCTCGTACGCAACGGGCCCCAGTTCGATCCCCGGTTGGGACAAGTTACCTGGTTGATGGTATTTTTAGGGGGATTTTCCTCACCTGTAAGACTAATGTCAAAAAACTTAAAGACCCAAAATGTCCGCGAACACCATCTGGACATCATAGTCATAATAATAATAATAATAATAACGTTGAGATTTGATCACTTCTTCTTCACTTCACGGGCTAAGCAAAATGCATGTTCCGCCTCACAGTTGTTCTGTCCATCTTTTCACTGGTCTTTCTTCTACATTCCTTGAACCTCTTGGCTTGTAGTTAAATGCTGCTTTTGGTAATCTTGATACGTTCATTCTTTCTACATGTCTAAACCATTTTACTCTATATCCTTTGATTTTATCATTTAATTGATATATATATATATATATATATATTTATTTAACTCTCTGTTCTTATATCTTCATTCTTTAACCGATCCATTCTTGTGCAGCCTTTTGTTCTTTTAAGGAAGTTCATTTCTACACTTTGTATTCTACTTTGTAATTTTTTGGTCATTACCCAAGTTTCACTCCCATAAAGTAATGCAGGAACTGCCAATATGTTTTAAAACTTCAATCTAGTATATCTTCATGTTTTGTTCTTTAATGTTTTATGTATAGTTCCACACATCAATTGAAATCTTGATAGTTTCACATTTACGTATCTTTCAGTTTTTGTGTTTATAGTAAAATGACAACCCAAATAATTAAAATTTGTTACTTGTTCCAGAGGTTTGTTGTCTATTATAATTTTTGATCTTATATGTTCACTTCCCCAAAATGTCATTATTTTCGTTTTTTCCTTTGATATTTTAAAATTATATTTTTAGCATAACTGATTTAATTGATGTAAAGAGTACTGCAAATTATTTTAATTTTCTTGAATACTAACCACATCGTCAGCATACATTAAAACATTTAATATTTTAAAATGGTCCATTCTTATACCTACCTTAAGATTACTTTTTCAATTTTGGTTGATGTCATTGATATATAAATATATATAAATTAAAAAGGCTGTAAATAGCCTTATGTGACATTCTAAGATTTAATATACCAAGTACTCTATTCTGTATGGAGCTATCTCTTGAAGTTTGTCGGAACTGTTGCTTGACGATTTGTTAACAAGTGATTTGCAAGCAGGTAGATTTGTTTGTATATTATTAACAAACTTCGAGTCGTTTGCTCCGATAAGAATGATCAATTTTCTTCTACTGTCAGATTCTAGATTAAAAATATTGATTATGGAAAATTTTACCATAGGTTCTTGAGACGAGATGGCTGTCTTCTCTAATGGGGAGAAGAGTCCAAATTTGTAATTTTTTACTACTGATTATGGTATTAAAGCAACAACGACTTACATTCCAATCATAAGTCCTAGCCAAATCACTTTACTCCTTTACAAATTCGTATGACCTATAGTAATGTTTATTATTCAGTTTCTAACTAAAGTAATGGTTCCTTAATTTTGAGCTCCACAAGAAAAATAATCAGTCACGGTTATCATACTTGCTTCTGATTATAAGGTTCGCGGGTTCAAATTCTGCCGAGGTTAATGGATCTTTAAACACCTAAAAACGCTGAGTATTGATTCCTTCGGAAAGAAACTAAAACTGTAGGCCTCGTGTCGTATATTTATGCACGCAAAATAACTTTAAACCTGAAGAAAGATGTCTCCGAACAAAATTTGCCGGTGCCTTCCCGCTCAGATTTGATTTTTTACTCTAATTACCTGATCTGTTAAAGAGCGAGTTTAAATAAGATAATATAACACGAGCGAGATATAACTTATACTTTAAAAACTAATTAAAATAAACAATTGTCATTACTTTTAATCTAATTAACCACCTTCAAGATAGAAATATACGATTCATTGTAATTTGTACAAAATAAAAGTTAAAATAGTAACTCTTATACCTGAGATATCAGTCGTTATCAACAAAACAAAATTCCATTAAAAAATAAACAAACTTAAAATTAAACATTATTATCTCAAACAAAATAGAATAATCAACATATATTAAAATAAAGTAGTTTTCGAACTTAATCCAATAGATTTGATATTATTTGTTGCATAACCATCAGACATTTTAATACAATATTCAACGAGCATTATAAAGATTTCGAATATAATGAGGGAAAATGAAGTTTTGCAAAACACATCATAGATATAGGTCATCAGTTTAATACAATTGACAACGTAATTTTAATAGTATCGAAAAATTGTAACAACAACGAAATAAACGTCATGGAAGAAATCTTCTTCTTCTACTTAAACCTAATTTGTAGGAATTTCATCCTGTTTATTTCCAAAATCACTCCTCTGGGGAAGACATACTGGATGTGCATTCACTGTCTATCCATCTCTTGACAGGTCTTCCTCTTGTTCTTCTCCCGTCCATTGGTCTATCTTCTTTAGTTATTTTTGCAAGCCGGTTTTCTTCCATTCTTTCTATATGACCCTTCCAATATTTTCGTCTATCTATAATAAATTTGGTTATGTCTTGAATATGGCATTTGTCCCTAATTTCTGTGTTATGTATTTTATCAAATAATGTTTTCCCCTGAATAGTTCTTAAGATTTTCATTTTGCATGTGCTTATTTTTTGTTTAGTTTTTGTTGTATCAGCCCTGGTTTCTGCTCCATATACGATAACTAGTCGAACTATCTTTTTGTATATGCGGGTTTTGCTTTCTATTGACATATGTTTGTTGCGCCAAATTAAATCTTTCATAGATCCTGATATTTGTGCTGCTTTATCAGCTTGTTTCTTTACTTTTTTATTAAAATTTTAGTGTTTGTTATTAATATACCTAAATAATTAAATTCTGACACTTGTTCTATGATTTTTCTTTCCACTTATAATTTGCATCTCACTGGTTCTTTTGATATTGTTAAGCATTTGGTCTTATTCGTGTTAATTTTCATATGGTAGTTTTTGGCATTTATATTAAATGGAAGAAATCGAAATCTTGAAAAAAGTGAGAAATTAAAACCTACTAAATTAGAACACGCCCAAATATCTAAGTTACCTCTACAAAATGCTAAGTGAAAACATTTAGTACCAAATCAGTTGCTGATGGTGGAAATAACAAGTTCCGAAAGGCCTACAATATTTTAATAGAATTTTACTCGTTGACGACGTCTGATATATCAGGTACAATTTTTACTACACTGCTCAAAACAATTAGAGGAACACTTGTAATACATTGAATAAGTAATTGTTTTTTAAAGCTGTGATTCTGAAAGTTGGACAATATGTAAATTGAATTATTCATTTTATCATTGGATACAAATTTTAAAGATCCATGGCCTAAATACAGAGAAATTACCTCAAATAACAAATATAGAGAAATTTTTAATTTTGGAAGGCACTGGCCACTTCTAATTGGTAAGCTTCCTGATGTTGCTATTGTGACGAATGTTGATTATTGCCTTCTTTATTGAAGTCTCTGACAATAATGAGGCATTTAAATGAGTTTGAAGTGTATCATGCTCTACATCTTTTACGACAAGGTCAATCTCTGCGACAAGTGGCTAGAGAGCTTGGGGTTTCTCCTTCCGTGGTGTCCAGGTTACGCAACAGGCACAGAGAGACAGGTCAGTATTGTAGAAGACGTGGCCAGGGCCGTAAATTTAAAACAAGCCCCCAGGATGACAGATACGTTGTTCTTTCTGCTCTTCGACAGCGTACAAAAACTGCAAAAGACCTGCAGAATGACCTTCATATGGCTTCCGGAATCCGGGTTTCAGACCAAACCATAAGGAACAGATTAAGGAAAGAGAATATTCGTCCAAAAAGGCCCGTTAAAAAACCACGCTTAACAAATGGGCATAAGGCAGCAAGACGTACGTATGCTGAAAACCATGGTGATTGGAGCCTGAACCAGTGGGAGTCTGTGCTCTTCTCGGACGAATCCAGGTATCGTCTTACACGTTGTGATGGTCGATTGAGGGTGTGGGGACGGCCAGGAGAAATATTTTCTGCAGAGGCTGTACAGGAAATTGATAGATTCGGAGGAGGTTCCATAATGGTGTGGGCCGGAGTTATGTACAACAATCGTACGGACCTTGTACTTGTTCCCCAGCGACTGAATGCTGTCCGGTATATCGAGCACGTTCTGGAAGAGCATGTAGTACCTGCTGCCATTGGAGTAGGCCCTGGATTTCTGTTTATGCAGGATAATGCCAGGGCACATTCTGCGGCTGTCACCAGGGATTTCCTGAGGAGGAATGAAATTGAGGTAATGGAGTGGCCAGCGGTCAGCCCAGACCTCAACCCTATTGAACACTTGTGGGATCTTCTAGACAGGAAGGTCAGGAACCGACATCAAGCTCCACAAACTCTGCAGCAACTTGGAGATGCTCTGAAGGAGGAATGGGAGAATATCCCGCAAGAGGAAATCCAGGAATCTTATTGGGAGCATGCCACGAAGGTGCCAAACTGTCATCGAATGTCGTGGAGGCCATACACGATACTAACTCTATATAACGAGTGTTTAACTTTGAAAAATAAGCACAAGATTCAATTGCTTACATAGCGGAATTATTTGAAAAGTTAATTGTCAGCGTTATTCATTTATTTTTACTGACATGAGCAATAAATAAATAAATAAATAAATAAATAAATAAATAACCACAAATAATGTACTTTATTAATTTCATGTTTGTACCTTTATCCGATGAAAAAATATTTGTATATTTCATAGTGTTCCTCTAATTGTTTTGAGCAGTGTAGTTTAACTTTTAATGCAGTAACTTCAATGGTGGTTCGGAATTAATTTATAAGTATTGATTAAAGTAATTTGTATTACCAAAATAAGTAAAAAATCTTTGTCTGAATAAAATAATCAAATATAATGTTTCCTCTCCTTAATTTAACCTTTGTCTTTTGTTGGCTATGTTGAGTCTCACGCCACCCGGGTCTAATAGTGAGACGATTTTAACTCTGAATCACATACATGATTTTTTTGGTTATCCAAATATATGGAAGAGCTCCCTGGATGAGTGATCAGTACAATCCCAGAGCCATCTCCGTATTTATTCTGCTTTCACTTTATTTAGTTTAATAATCTTATTTGGTTTATTTTAATTATAAATTATATTTGGAATCATAGACATTATATAAAAGAAAATATTACTATGGTATGGTCATGTCAAAATAATGTCAGAACAAAGTTTACCTAAAATTATTATGGAATGGATCCCAACGGAAAGGAGAAAGAGAAGAAGACCAAAAAACTTGGATAGAAGGTGTATAAGCGGCCATGAATATCATAGGATATCACGAAGGTCAATGAATGGACAAGGAGGAATGGCGTTTGGTTTCCGGAATACGGCGGCAGCTGTCACGATACCGGATGATGATGATGGTAGTATTTGGAATGGTATTTTTGAAAGATGTATATATCCTCAATTCGTGTCAAACGCAGGGTCGGGGCGGGTCGAAGAATGAGATGAGATGAAGTCCCTATATTTATAGAGGTCTGTGAACTACAAGGGTGCCGGCCGACCACTCCTGACGCACTGTCACAGGGGCGGATTAATGAAATGAAACGAAATGTATGAGATGAGTGTGGAGAAATGTGGAATGAAATTTGTGGCAGGGGAAAACGGGAGAAACCCCTAGGAAAACCTGTCCAAGCCCCTTTTCGTCCACCACTATACCCAAATGGAGGAACCGAGATTCAATCTCGGGATTGAAAGATAAAAATTCTCCCTTTTTTAATATTCTTACATTCAATTAATGTATTAAATTATTCATGAAGGGGTTATGATTAAAGTTTATAATATTTGGATGGATCAATAATACTCAACATATATTTGCTAGATAACACAAACATGTAAGGCAAGGCACAACGTTCACACACTGGAGATTGAACTTAGACCCGCTGCGTTTGAAGCAACAATGTTACCCCGAAACCACAACGGTGTACGGAATGTAACAATGAACTTCAGTTTTTTTTCTTTTTAATATTTTTCTCATCCTTCTTCTCCTTTTTTTTTCTTAACTAGGCTTACAGTTACACGTGCATGGACGCTTCTTGTAGGAAAACCAGAGAGAAAACGCCCAGTTGGTAGACCAAGAATGAGGTGGGAGAGCAACATTAACTATAATTTGAGGAAAGTAGATTATACAGGGAATGATTGGAAAATATTAGCTCAGGATAGGGATGTATGGAGAGCTTATGTTCGCGCGGCCATGAACCTACGGGTTTGATAGTGTGAGTGAGTTAGTTAGTTTTACAGTTATGTCAGAGCCTTCGCCTCTTTATGAATGTCTGTCACACATTTATATTCAACGATTTTTCTTTTCTGTTTCATATTTTACCTTTCACCAGATATTTAAATTATCCCATCATCTGTTTTAGGTTAATTTCCAAATGTAGTCTCATGTAAGTAGAAAATATTTGTTTGACATTTATCTGTATTAATTTTATTATCATGCCCAATACTTCTAAACTTATATTAATTTGAGTTACTTCTTCTTCTTCTTCGTCACGGTTTAGGCTTTTTGCTAGCCTGTTCCGGCTCCAAATTGCTGGGTTTTCCATATTTTCTTTGGTCTTCCCAAACTTCTTCTTCCTCTTGGTAAATAATTATGTGCTGATTTCGTATTCAGTTCTCAGTCATCCTTGCTAAGTGTTCTTTCCAGTTTGTTCTGTATTTCACTATTGTGTTTAATTCTTCTACTTTTAGCAGCTGTCTTATTTGTGTGTTGTGTTTTTGTCTGTTCTTTGATATTCTGCTATTGGTCTGAGGAATTTCATTTCAGCAGCTTGGGTTCTGGCAGGTTGTTGTGTTGTCACTGTCCATGTTTCGGATCCGTAAGTAATAATAGTAACTGCCTTTGTCTTGTATACTTTCTTTATGGAGTCTTTTCTGGCTTTATTTTTCAAAGTTATTTTTTTGTGTTCCTCTTATATAATTAAACTTTTTTAGTTTGTTATTTATATCGTTTCCGTTGTGTATGATATTGAGTCACTATATATATAAAACAATTCCTAGTTCCACCATCTTCTCCAATTAATATCTGTTTAAACAATTTCAAATATATTCCTTAATTGGTCTATTTTCAAATACATTAGGCTAGTGTGATCAAGTCGTAATTCAAAATCCGCGTTTTAATGTACCTCTTTTAACATTACATTCTAAATATGTTGCCTTTTTTATCGGATATGCATTAAACATAACGTAACATTCCTAATGTAATAATGCTTTCACTTTAGTTTATATGTCACGCATAACGCCAACGCAGCATACGAGCAACAAATCTGATATGCTTGTGTAAAAGAAAGTATAGCTTACAGTAAATATCCTTTACATTACTGCAGTACTTTTTGGTTTATACTTTCCATTCTTTAAATTTAATTTTTAGATACATTAATATATTTTATCATATAACATCCAAGATCTTTGTACATATTCATGTGCCCTACGCAAATATAGTTGTTATCAAATTAAATTATAAAATCACATTATTAAAAATAGATAAATAGTTTCATAGTAGTAACGGAAAAAAAAATTAAATAACTTTTTTCTTTAATTCCACGTGTAGGCCTGTTTTAATATTATAGCCAAGTATTTTTAATTCCCGGTTTCTGGTTGCTTAAAATTAAGACCATGAAAATGGCTTTATATTTAATAATAATAATAATAATAATAATAATAATAATAATAATAATAATAATAATAATAATTTAGTTGGCAGGTTTTCTCTTCCACCATTCAGTACAAATACACAAAATACGTAATAATTGTAGCCTAATACAATTCGTTAGTTGTAACAAATCATAAAATATTAGGCCTAAAAATTAAATTGAGTAAATATGCACATAGTCTATATTCCTTACTCTTATTCACTAATTATAGTAAAAAAAACATCCAAGCGCGACAGGCCTAGAAGGACCTTGGCCTACAAGCCGGCTGCTGGTCTCACAACCACGTATGTTGATCAGAGATAGACGATCATCTAGCCAGTGTAGGGGTGACATGTGGTCACCATGTCGGGTCCTCCAGTCGTTATAGCTGGTCTTCTCAACCTGGAGTCGCTACTTATTGTAGCTACCCAAATGCCTCACGATGTGGGTCGGCACTGGTCCCATACTGACAAAAATCCATGATAAAAAAATTTCGTCCCCATGGGGGATTCGAAACAATGCAAGTCCCGTAGCTCCGCGCCAAGGCTTCTGGCGTTAACCACTTGGCCACGGCGCGGGACCTAATTGTAGTAACGATGATGATGATGATAATACTAATAATAATAATAATCATAATAATAATCATAATGATAATAACAATAATAATAGACAAGTACCGTAAATTAATTCATGCACATTATATAGATAAGCGTCAATATAATATTTAAACCAAATCACAAGGTGCCCAAGCTGAGCAAACATTGCTTCCACTTGTGTTTTGCACTCTTTTAACTTTACTACCTAACTTCTCTTGGTTAACTCTTGTTTTTTCGACCCCGACGCTATTAGGGCATCCGAGGGCTAGGGAGTCTTTCCTTTCTTCCATTTCTTCTTTCCTTTATTTTATTTTCTTCTCCAGAAAAGCCTGACCAGAGGCTATAAGATGACAGCCCCATCACTGGTCTTGCCTTCCTTTGGCCAGCAACAAATCGAAGGGACTATTATTATGCTTTCAAGTCTTATATGAGAATTTCCCGAAAAGTGAAACGCTGGAGGGAAAATTTTCTATAGGATCGTAACAGGCCTTGGCCTAACACTTGGAAGGAAGGAAGAAGAAGAAACCAAAGTTAAACCAAATAAAAATTTATATTTTTAAATAATTCTCACAATAATGGATATTTGATTTGATCCCGACATGAGCGGAATGGATATAAAGATCTACCATAAAGAAGTAGAAAGAAATAGAAGAAATATTTCCAAACTCCGACAGCCTCTGATTTATATTGTATAATAGTTTATATTTCTGATATTCTTGTCAATATCAGTCTGCAATTATTATATTTACAGACGAAAATTTAAAAATCGCTTTAGCGGACGAAAGTTTCGATTTTTCGCACCGAAATTCGGTATACTTCCATTGTAATAAAACGAGAAAGATATTCTCCAAAAGTCAGTAATGTGAAGCCGTTTCAAGTGAAGGTATGCCTGAAAATAAAAATTCAAAAGTCGCTCTCATGTTTGTTTTCTCAAAACATACGATTTAATTAACAAAATAATAACATAATCATTACATGAGGCAACAAAATCAGATCATATAAATTGAAATTCCTATATAATTCGCTTAGTTTATGGAATTCCTGCATAACGAACGTTATACTATTGATTTGACGTCATTTTTTATCTAACTTCTTTCCATTCATAATCATTGAATGAATGATCAACATTATACGAAATCTGATATAGCCCTTCTGTTATTTGCAATTCTTTATTTAAAACAATTATAAGGTACCGTAGGAAGCAGTAGGCCTATTAATTAAAGCTCATAACTAACTAACTCACTGGCACTATCGAATCCGAAGGTTCATGGCCGCGCGGACATAAGTTCTTCATACATCCCTATCCTGAACTAATGTTTTCCAATTATCCCTGTATAATCTACTTCCCTCAAATCATGGTTAATGTTATTCTCTCACCTCATTTTTGGTCTATCAACAGCGCGTTTTTCCTCTGGTTTTCCTACAAGACGCTTCCATGCACGTCTTTCATTCCCCATTCCTTTTATTTTTATAAACAGAAATATTTGAGCTGATTGAATGGAGGAAAAGGTCTGATAGCAGCATTAACTCTACCAGAATAAATAAAACGTCACCATTATTATTATTATTATTATTATTATTATTATTATTATTATTATTATTATTATTATTATTATTATTATTATTATATTATTACATTTTACTATCGGTTCAATTCGGCCGTGGTGGACTAGTGGTTAAGCTCCTTGCCTCTGGTCCCGAGGTTCGCGGGTTCAAACCCGGCCGGGGTCGATGAATTTTTTAGGACGGAAAAATCCAAGGAGCAAGTTCTCCGGGAGGGACTTTAAGCCGTGGGTCCCGAGTCTGAAGATTTTGAGGCTCGTAAAAAATCCTTAATCCTGAATGAAAAGGCCTCTAAGCAAAATTTACCGAATTTTCCCGTCCTACCACTACCTTGGTTTCCTAGATGTCAGTATGAGGCGGAACGCTGACCACGGACCACTCAAAATGACATCTATAAGAAAACAAGTGTAACTAAATTAGTATGGTTCAAATTCTTCCCTATAGGGGGAGAACGCCTAAATCTCTGTAAAAGGGAAAACATGGGCTTATTATTATTATTATTATTATTATTATTATTATTATTATTATTATTATTATTATTATTATTATTATTATTATTATTATTATTATTATTATTATTATTATTATTATTATTATTATTATTATTAGGCTATACTATCGGTTCAGTGTTGTAACGGCTAGGGTGTCTGGCTAGCATTATGAGGATCCGAGTTTAATTCCTGGCTACGACATAGATATTGAAATGCAGCATGATCCACTTCACTGCATGAGAATAATTTAATAGTGACTTAAGAAGTATAAAATCGCACCTTCGTTATTCTGTATTTACAAATTTACAATGATATCAGGTCCAATAAATTTTAATGTCTCTGTGTGTACTCGTCAGATAAGCAATAACTATCCATTGCACTGTACTTGGGTAATAAGTGTAAGCTATGTCATTGCTTGATCTTATTATGTAAATGGTATCATGTGGGAGCATTGTCATTATATAGGTATCGTTAATGCATTATGATGTTGAGTAAC
This sequence comes from Diploptera punctata, assembly GCA_030220185.1. NCBI lineage: Eukaryota > Metazoa > Arthropoda > Insecta > Blattodea > Blaberidae > Diploptera > Diploptera punctata. The sequence continues at coordinate 253,140 of JASPKZ010007902.1, read as the reverse complement.
ATGAAATCGAAAATCTATAATATACAATACAGAGTCGGATTCAAAACATATTGTCATTTTTCGAGATATTTCGATGAATTACAATATTTCTAATCCTATCAGTCATCATAATTCTAAAGTATAAGATAAATATTTTGAAATTTATATTTTTAAATGGCATATACCAGAGGCTAAATGACCGCTATTAATTTTCATGGACTAACTATCAAAGCAAGCTGGCGCTTCAAGAATAAGAGCTGCAGAGATGAGGTATAGGTGAAAGCAGGACTATAAATCTAATACGGAATAACAAACGAACTAAAAATTACTCCGGTGTTAGGAAAAATAGAACATTACAAAACTGAGTAGTTAGAAAATGTCTATAGAATGGCAAACGACAGACTACCAAAAAATCCTGAAATCTTATAAACGAGTTGCGAAAAGACGACGAGGACATCGAGTGAAATGACTTATGGACCAAGTCTAAAGTGGGACCGGTACAGGCCAACTAGTGGCTTGGCTCCATGGAAAGAAAATTATGACGATGATGATGATTTTTCATTTTCTATTAAATTAAAATTAATGATGACAATATTTTAAAGCGTAAAAATAAGTAATTTAAAGATATTAACAAAACTATTTCTTAAGCTAAATGCAGTATGGGATAGAACTCTACACGAAAAAAGTCACAGATTGTTCAGGGATGTTGGCTGACTGCTTTTATTGAGGAAACACATGGTGTCCAGTGCCTAGTGACTCTTAATGAGTAATTACATATATTTTATAGTACCTAAGTTATGGGAAGATTAGTTAATTAATTTTTCAATTGAGTTGGGGTCTACTTGATTAAAATCCATACCCATTAATTAAATAAAAATAAAACTCAGTTTTATTTGATTTTCATATTTATTAAGATATAATTCAGTGACAGCTATTTCGGTATACTAGTACCTTCTTCAGACATGTTAACAAATTATGAATTGTGTTATTATAGTACAAATCAACTGATCTAAGCAACAATACAACAATATTTATTTACTTTTTTTAATTTAACAAAGGGGATTCATTCAAATCAAGTTGAGAATTTAACAGTTTATTACTAATTAAATTGAACATTTTTCTTTGTTAAATTCGTGAAATCGTGTTAGAACCCATCTTATATCAGTCCAAGGCGGTATTGTGGAACTGTACTTCATAACTAAGCTGGTTAAAAATTAAATGGTTCTGAGGACATAGACATATCTAAAAAATCAACAACACATTCCATCCATCAATAGTAATTCTGCCCGAAGGCAGGTCCTTCACTGCAATCATAGCATTTTCATGCTATGCTTGCAGCTTTACTAGGGAATTGTAGGTGTGGTAGCTTCCCGTTGCTTTCCACACTGGTGAAGGATGATGATGATGATAATGATGGCCATATGATTTCGGGGACTGTTTGGGCCTTAAAGTTTTCCTGACATTTGTCTTACAGGTGAGGAAAAACCCCGATAAAAACCTCACCCAGAAAAACTGCCCCGACCGGGGATCGAACCCGGGCCCGCTGCGTGACAAGGCAGCTCGCTACCTCGAGACCACAGCGGTGGACAACAACACATTACTGTACAATAATTCACAGGAGAATATGGGTTCGTTATATCAAAACAATCAACATCCCTGAATAACCTGTGAAAGTCTTTCATAACGATCTATACAAATATATGCAATTGCCAGTTATTTTGGTGCTAAGTTATCTTATTACATTTGATTGTTGATACCTTAAATATTACCGAAAACAAATTAAAAACAGAAAAAAAAAGTGTTTTAGTATAGTATAAGCGACTCGAAGGTCGCTAATTCATATACATTAACTTTTTAAAAATAATTTTGAGAGATATGTTAATTTCTTAATATTCAGGACGACAGGTGGAAGTTCAGATATAATATTAAAATAAAATTATGTTCATTGGTATTTAAAGTGACTTCAACTTGAAATTAAAATGATATTCCACCACCAAATATTCTGTATTATTAAAAAATTTGTAAGCTAGAAACGGAATCACTGCAAAGTATTTTAACTTTAAGACTGAAAAGATAAAAAGTAAAAGTAAAGTAATCCCACTACAGGCCTCAGGAGGCCCTTGGGGCAGTAGGAGGTTAAGGCTCCCACTATTTCTGGACAATCGGCACTTGATGTCAGCGGGGTTGTCAGCCCTGCGTGACGGCCGCCTTTACCCCCAGAACAAGCGTCTGGTACTCATTTCCGTTAGAGGCTGAGTCGACCCCAGGGCCATAGTGCCGCCAGAAGGTTTGGGTCAGTTTAAAAATCCTGACCCCACCGGGACTTGAACCCTCGACCTTCCGGCTTGTAGCTCAGTGCCTTAACCACTACGCTACGGCGTGCCCCAAGACTGAAAAGATAGTTGTAATTAATTTTCTGTTTTCGTGTTGATGATTAGGATTCGCGCACATCGTTCTAGACCCAAGTTTCGCGCGATGCATTTCGACCCATTTTTGTTTAAATCATTCGTGAGAGGAAATATAAATAATTTATCCCATGTCAAAGAGGTATATGGCATATTAACTAATACTGAAATATAAAAAACATAAAATAGACAAATCCGTGGGGCGAGAAGTCGAATAAACAATATGATTAAAACACTTACTGTAAATTGCTGGTTGATAACAGAATAGAACATCAAATCGCTCAAAGTTAGTTTTAGCTATCTTGATGAGATATCTTCACATCCCATGTCATAGAACTACTCTATTGTTATTATACTGGTGAATTTATTCGATTTCTCATACTCAAGGAAATATATGCGATATAATCGGGAATGTGGTCAGCTAATCAGGCATGCTATACACAAGTGCGGTCTACAAGTGTAATTCTCCATAATTTTCAGGAATTCATTTTCGAGTGTTATAAAGAATCTTGCCTTAACGCTGAGCTGCAGGATCGCCTTCCCATGCGGGAAGAAAATTTCATATGGAAATTCACTCCGTATCGAGACAGGTGTCCACCTTGTATCGTGAAAAATGTGGGTAACTGCGATAAGAAGCGTCTCCAGGTTGAGGAAACTAATTATAATTCTGGATATTTGACATGTTGATCACATACCGTACCCATACGGCTCGGTGATCGTTCAACTCCGTGATTGGCATAAGTGGATATGAGACTAGCAGCCGTAGGTCTTCAAGGCCCACCTCGCCATAGAGAAGAACCACACATTAGATTTTTCATAAACATCGTTAGCGGAAATAGGCGACATTGAACCAAAGTTGCTCTATTCTGTCATCATTTAGATAGAGAATTAGAGCTAAATCTAGTATCTTTCATAGGTCTAAGATAAGCAATAGAATCTAAATTGCCGATGTTAGGTCAGCATCTTACTAGTAATTTATGGACATTCAAGACCTGTCGCCATGGAGAGAAATCCGCACACCAGTCTCTTCAGTATCATCGTTAGGGGAAATAAGGGACTTAAAGCAAACCTGATCTATTTCTATCATTTTTAGGAAAATTAGAGCTGAACCTAGTAGTGTCCGATACAGAAATATCTTGGGTAAACATTATAATATAATATTAATAATTTTGCTTTTAATTGAATATATTGATTCAGACGTTAAGTGAAAGTTATTTGCTAATAATAATGGCTAAGAATATACAAGCAACAAGTTGTTGCAAACAAAACAATGCACTTTACTTGTAGGACCACAAGAACAGTAATAACAAAATTGTACGTGATAAGTATTCCTTCCCCACTTATTATTTTTTATTTTAAACTATTTATTAAATAGTTAAATCATTTTCACTTTTATAATACAGTATTATACTCCAATTCTATTGATAGTTTACGTCATATATTAAAGAATGTGTTAATCGTATCAATTATATGTAGGATAAAATTCTTATATAGATGACATTTTCTAAAATCCCTTGATAAGAGCTCAAAAACTAGTTTTGAGTAAATAGAGATTTGAGATTTACTACTAGAATGAAACATTTTCAAATATATATTATAAAGATTTCAAATGAAACTATTTAGCTAGTGATCAAATGGATACAAATTAGATTTAATAATCAATTGAGTTGGTGTTTACTTGATGAAAATCCATATTTATTAATTAAATAAAAATTAAACGTAGTTTTATTTGATTTTATATTTATTATATAATATTTATTATATAATATTTATTATATAATATTTATTATATAATAAATACGAAAATCAAATAAAACTACGTTTTATTTTTATTTAATTAATAATTAGATTTAACGTAAAACAATGTATGATACGTATACGTAAATAAATATAATACCAATGATAAGTTATTTTATTTTAAATTGTATTAGTTCTGACCCGCAATATTTGTATTAAATATTGAGCGACATTAACTATAAAAAGTTATACATTTTGAGAAAAGTTGTATAGAATGTTTATATATCAGTACTTCAACATTAATACATCAACTGAAAACAAAGATTTCTAATTTTATATCGTTTGATTGAAACATGACTATGTGGTTGATCTTCACATTTCATTTTTATAACACTTCGTTACCTACACATTGTGTACTGGTTTGTAATGTCAAAAACTATTATAATAAACACTATTGGCAATTGTTCCCGCAGATATCATTTAGTTGTACAGTAGGGTCATATGTTGAATTATGGAGTATTTTTAATTTTCAGGCAACTTTATATACATATATTATACGAAGATTTCCACAATATTTGTATTAAATAAGTAAAATGTATTACTACCTGTATATTGGAAAATCGCAACAATAATTAATTTTTCTCTTATGTATTTATTAAACATATTTCTGGTAATCTGTTCCACTATTTCTGAATCTTTGTTAAGTTTTATTCGAAATTTTTCAGTTTGTTCGAAATTTATTTCTTAAGAAATGAACATAGCGTTGGTGACTTGAGTATGCGTATTCAATAAAATTTCTAAATATAATTCTATATAACATGTTCTTTAACTAATTTTATATGCCCTAAATAATGGAAAGAAGAAATGTATCAATCGCTATTACAAGCTCAAAAATTACATAGCGCCAAAGTCTTACAATATTCGGTTCTATGAAGTTCACTATATTCACTATAATTTAGTTATTATTCGATTATTATAATTCCAAATTTAAAACAATGTAAAAGTTCTCCTGCAGGTGGCTGTGAAAAGAAATGTTTCTGATAAAGTGGATGTGTATCACTTACCTTAAAATGACAACCCGGGGAGAAGAAAAGTTGGTAAGCGCGGAAACGGAGTTAGTTTCGAATTTGGAATGGCTGCAACAGGTAGTGTTATGGCGTCTAGAAGCAACTTGCGCAGAGTGAAGCGAGCGTCGGTCTCGGCGTCCGATTTATATGTCCCAACCCTCCCTCTCTTCACGCATGTCGAATATGTGCTATAATTTAATATTCAAAACCAAATTTTAATTTATTAAATCTGTTAACTTTTGTTTTTACTTTCAAACATATTTCTCTTAATCAGAGTAATGCAAATTTACACATTGTAGTTTTCCATATTTTTTAATGAAAATTCTTTGGTATAGGTACCGAAACTAGTTATAGACCGTACATTGGATTGAGCGTATCATCAAATCTTCAAATTGAGATGTAAAAGCCATAAGCGAGAACAGTTAAGATACTTCAACAACAAACTCTACCGCTATATAAAAATGAATAAACAGTAATGTATAGAATTTATAAATATAACTCTAATTCGTCGACACTATCGAATCCGTAGGTTCATGACCGCGCGAGCATAAGCTCTCTATGCATCCTTATTCTGAGTTAATATTTTCCAATCAACCTCTGTATAATCTACTTCCCTCAAATCACTTGTATTTAGTATTATCCATTCGCTGCCTCATCTCTATTTGGTTCAAAAATGATCCCAAAATCTTTATTCTCAAATGCTCGTAATCTCCTTTCTACCTTAAAGTAAGAGTCCAAGTTTCGCATCCATTTAATATAACTGGGAAAATAAGAGTTTTATATATTTTTAGTTTAACTTTTTTTAGAGAAGTTGGGACGACCGGAGTCCTTGTAATTCACAACAGCATCCATGACCAGAATTGAGTCTATGTTTAATTTATTTGTGCATCTAATTCATATTTCTAATTATTGTTCCTAGATATCTTCTTTAAAATTTCCCTCGTTGTCAATAACTGCGTATTTTCATTTTATAATGCATTTCTTTGTGTGACCATATATTTAGTTTCATTTATGTTTATTTCCAGTCCTAATTTGTCAGTGTTACTCATTAGAAGTTCTGGCGTGGGAATACGCGAGCAGAGTTAAGATAATTCAACAACAAACCTACTGCTTTATATAAAATTAATAAAAATATCGTGTTTAGAATTTACAAACATAGTCTATAATATTATATATATATACACATTATACAGTGCAAAAGTGTGACCATATATTTAGTTTCATTTATGTTTATTTCCAGTCCTAATTTGTCAGTGTTACTCATTAGAAGTCCTGGCGTGGGCATACGCGAGCACAGTTAAGATAATTCAACAACAAACCTACTGCTTTATATAAAATTAATAAAAATATCGTGTTTAGAATTTACAAACATAGTCTATAATATTATATATATATATACACATTATACAGTGCAAAAGTGTGACCATATATTTAGTTTCATTTATGTTTATTTCCAGTCCTAATTTGTCAGTGTTACTCATTAGAAGTTGTGGCGTGGGCATACGTGAGCACAGTTAAGATAATTCAACAACAAACCTACTGCTTTATATAAAATTAATAAAAATATCGTGTTTAGAATTTACAAACATAGTCTATAATATTATATATATATATACACATTATACAGTGCAAAAGTGTGACCATATATTTAGTTTCATTTATGTTTATTTCCAGTCCTAATTTGTCAGTGTTACTCATTAGAAGTTGTGGCGTGGGCATACGTGAGCACAGTTAAGATAATTCAACAACAAACCTACTGCTTTATATAAAATTAATAAAAATATCGTGTTTAGAATTTACAAACATAGTCTATAATATTATATATATATATATATATATATATATACACATTATACAGTGCAAAAGTGTGACCATATATTTAGTTTCATTTATGTTTATTTCCAGTCCTAATTTGTCAGTGTTACTCATTAGAAGTTGTGGCGTGGGCATACGCGAGCACAGTTAAGATAATTCAACAACAAACCTACTGCTTTATATAAAATTAATAAAAATATCGTGTTTAGAATTTACAAACATAGTCTATAATATTATATATATATACACATTATACAGTGCAAAAGTGTGACCATATATTTAGTTTCATTTATGTTTATTTCCAGTCCTAATTTGTCAGTGTTACTCATTAGAAGTTGTGGCGTGGGCATACGCGAGCACAGTTAAGATAATTCAACAACAAACCTACTGCTTTATATAAAATTAATAAAAATATCGTGTTTAGAATTTACAAACATAGTCTATAATATTATATATATATATACACATTATACAGTGCAAAAGTGTGACCATATATTTAGTTTCATTTATGTTTATTTCCAGTCCTAATTTGTCAGTGTTACTCATTAGAAGTTGTGGCGTGGGCATACGTGAGCACAGTTAAGATAATTCAACAACAAACCTACTGCTTTATATAAAATTAATAAAAATATCGTGTTTAGAATTTACAAACATAGTCTATAATATTATATATATATATATACACATTATACAGTGCAAAAGTGTGACCATATATTTAGTTTCATTTATGTTTATTTCCAGTCCTAATTTGTCAGTGTTACTCATTAGAAGTTGTGGCGTGGGCATACGTGAGCACAGTTAAGATAATTCAACAACAAACCTACTGCTTTATATAAAATTAATAAAAATATCGTGTTTAGAATTTACAAACATAGTCTATAATATTATATATATATATATATATATATATATATATATATATATACACATTATACAGTGCAAAAGTGTGACCATATATTTAGTTTCATTTATGTTTATTTCCAGTCCTAATTTGTCAGTGTTACTCATTAGAAGTTGTGGCGTGGGCATACGTGAGCACAGTTAAGATAATTCAACAACAAACCTACTGCTTATATATAAATTAATAAAAATATCGTGTTTAGAATTTACAAACATAGTCTATAATATTATATATATATATACACATTATACAGTGCAAAAGTGTGACCATATATTTAGTTTCATTTATGTTTATTTCCAGTCCTAATTTGTCAGTGTTACTCATTAGAAGTTGTGGCGTGGGCATACGTGAGCACAGTTAAGATAATTCAACAACAAACCTACTGCTTTATATAAAATTAATAAAAATATCGTGTTTAGAATTTACAAACATAGTCTATAATATTATATATATATATACACATTATACAGTGCAAAAGTGTGACCATATATTTAGTTTCATTTATGTTTATTTCCAGTCCTAATTTGTCAGTGTTACTCATTAGAAGTTGTGGCGTGGGCATACGTGAGCACAGTTAAGATAATTCAACAACAAACCTACTGCTTTATATAAAATTAATAAAAATGTCGTGTATAGAATTTACAAACATAGCCTATAATATTATATATATATATATATATATATATATATATATATATATACATTATCCAGTGCAAAAGTAAGTTATTTGTGTTTTGCTTACTCATGTGATAATGGAGGAAAAATAAAATATATTATATTTGCTATTACGCTTTATTTAAAAAAATATTTGTAGAATTAAATTTTGAAGACTATTTAACTCATGCCCCGAATAGGAGTCAATGACCAATCACAAAATTCTATTATTTTTTTATTTACAACCAATGACAGTCGTGTTTCGCCTAAAATTTGCCAAGTAAAGTTTATCATAATACAGAAAGTACCTCCTTTTTAACATTCTGAATAGGTCATATCATTATTTTGCAGTGACTGACTCTCTAAGAAATACGGCTACCAGATTGTATATATATATATATATATAGTGCATGAATGTCAACACGTAGCGCATACGAGAGATAATATAAAAACATTTGTAACAATTGATTATACCACAAAAAAAAAAGAAACCACTGTTTGCACTTTCTTAAACAAATTATTTTCCAGGAAATGATGCAGAAAATTATAATTGACATATTTACATCATATGACATCAGAAGTTAATTAATACCTATAACGTTGGTTATAAATTTCTCCACTAGGGTGCATTCTTACAACATTGCGATCTTTTGGCAATAAATAATATTATGATCTGGTTGCAGTGATCGAACAAAAGAAGCAAATGAAGCGTACCAATCGTTTTTGATTTGTTTTCAAACATCGCCGTTTACATTAAATATATAAATATTTTAAAATAAATATAGCTAAATAATGATTTGTGAGTATACAGCTTAATTTAATTCGTTCAATAGTCCTAACAAATCCCTCCATGGTATCTTTACCTTGTCGTGGTGGAGTGGCTTGTGTGCTTAAATGATCCTGAGAGCTATGCCGGCGGTAGCATTGCTGCCGATAGGGTTACCCATGCCGGACTGGTCGAGGGTGATAAGCCAGACGAAATAAGTACCTTGGTCGAAAGAGTGACGATCTTTCACCGTAAAAATACAACCGTCAAGAAATGCGGACATGGGTTCTACTGGGGTAAAATTTTCCGGAGGTCAAATAGTCCCCCATTCGGTTCTCCGGGCGGGGACTACTTCAGGGAACCCATGCCAAAGGCTCAAACACAGGGACATGTTCCTAGGAACATGGAATGTTAGGACTTTATACAATAGCGGGGCACTAGAGATATTAACGCGGGAATTGGATAAATCGCCCTTGGATATAGTCGCTTTACAGGAAGTTAGGTGGCCAGGAGAAGGTAGTCAGGAAATCAGGAAGCTTTGCATTATACTATGGGGGTGCAGAAAGACCTGCATTTGGAACGGGTTTTTTAGTCAGAAGGAGGATCCTATCCGCTATCCGAGATATTAAGTTTGTTAGTGATAGGATATCATACATAATTCTAAAGGGTAAACGACATGATTTTATAATTGTAAATGTACATGCCCCCACAGAAGATAAAGATGACAAGATCAAGGATGAGTTCTATGACGAATTAGAATGCTTATTTGATAGCCTTTCACGATATCATATGAAAATTGTCTTAGGAGATTTTAATGCAAAAGTGGGGCGGGAAGATATATTCAAACCAACAATAGGCAAATTCAGTCTTCATGAAGATAGTAACGACAACGGGGTTAGATTAGTCACATTTGCCACATCAAAGAAACTCATTGTTAAGAGCACAACATTTCAGCATAAGGATATTCATAAATACACCTGGACGTCCCCAGATGGAGAAACTCGGAACCAGATAGATCATGTATTAGTGGATAAACGCTGGCACAGTAGCATCATCGATGTTAAATCAGTTAGAGGGACAGACTGCAATTCGGATCATCATCTGGTCAGAGTGAAAATCAGACAACGGCTATCGCTTATGAGAGGAACAAACGCTAAAGATGATTCTGTAAAATATGAATTAAAAAACTTGAAAAATGATGAAATGCGGCAAGAATACCAAATCAAAATTGCTAATAGATTTGAAGTACTGGAATCTTCAGATGACAATGTGGCAAACGAAGAAGAAACTGATATAAATAAAGAATGGGAGGCTATAAGAGATACTATTAAATTGTCAGCATCAGAAAGCATTGGTTGTTTAAAAAAGAGGCAAAACAAGAAATGGTTTGATGAGGAATGTGCCGACATCGTAAAGAAAAGAAAGCTAGCAAAAATGAAATGGTTACACGAGCCAAATGAGGTAAATTTAGAGCAATTGGGTAGTGTTAGACGGGAAACCACCAAGTTACTAAAGAGTAAGAAGAGGGAATATTTGAGAGAGAAGATTAATGATCTTGAAATGAATGCAAAAAATAGGAACATTAGAGAATTATATCAGGGAATTAGTATAGAGAAGAAAGGGTTTCAGGCTAGAACAAACATAATTCGGAATGAAAATGGGGATATGATTGCAGATTCCAAGAGTATATTAAATAGATGGAAAAGTTATTTTAATCAGCTATTAAATGTACATACAGAACAGGACATTGAGGAGGATAAGTTACAGACAGCAGAAATGCTAGTCGCAGAGCCAAGTGCATTAGAGGTTGAAATGGCAATTGAAAAATTGAAGATGTATAAAGCATCAGGTTCAGATGAGATCCCAGCAGAACTGATAAAATCAGGGGGAGAAAAATTGATGGACAAGATACGCTGGTTGCTTACTATGATTTGGGAAAAAGAAGCTCTTCCAGATGAATGGAAGGAATCAATTATCGTACCAATTTATAAGAAAGGAGATAAAACTGATTGCAACAACTATAGGGGCATCTCATTACTTTCAACTTCGTACAAAATTCTAACAAATATATTAGTAAGCAGACTTACTCCCTATATTGATGACATTCTAGGAGATCATCAATGTGCATTTAGAAGAAACAGGTCTACAACAGATCAGATTTTTAGTATAAGACAGATTTTAGAAAAGAAATGGGAATATAATGGTACTGTACATCAACTATATGTAGACTTCAAAAAAGCATATGATTCAATTAAGAGGGAGAAGTTATATAGTATCCTGCTGGAGTTCGGAATTCCTAAAAAGTTAGTTAGACTTATACGAATGTGTCTAAATGGCTCAAATAGTAGGGTGCGTGTAGGCAAACAGTTTTCAGACACTTTTGAAATCCAGAATGGGTTGAAGCAAGGAGATGCACTATCTCCTCTACTATTTAATTTTGTACTAGAGCATGCCATTAAATCTTTAGAGAATGAGGAAGGCCTACAACTGAATGGTATTAATAAGCTGTTAGTTTATGCTGATGATGTAGTACTACTGGCCGATAGCGAGGAGATACTAAAGGCCAACACGCACACACTATTGAGTAACACTAAGAAATTAGGACTGGAAGTAAATATCAGTAAAACTAAATATATGGTCACACGTAGAAATACATTATATAATGGAAATGGACAGCTAATGACAAATGAGGGAAATTTTGAGGAATTGGCTGAATTCAAATACCTAGGAACAATAATCACAAATAGGAATGAGATGCACAAAGAAATTAAACATAGGCTCAATTCTGGAAATGCATGCTATTATGCATTGCAGAGACTTTTGATGTCCCAACTCCTTTCAAAAAACGTTAAGCTGAAAATATATAAAACTATTATTCTACCAGTTATATTATATGGGTGCGAAACATGGACTCTTACTTTAAGGGAGGAAAGGAGATTACGAGTATTTGAGAATAAAGTTCTTAGGAAAATTTTTGGACCAAAGAGAGATGAACAGACAGGTGAATGGAGAAGACTACATAACAATGAACTACATGGTCTTTATAGGAAGCCAGATATAATAAGAACAGTTAAGTCCCGTAGACTGCGATGGGCAGGACATGTTGCGCGTATGGGGAATGAAAGACGTGCATGGAAACTTCTTGTAGGAAAGCCAGAAGGAAAACGCCCAGTTGGTAGACCAAGAATGAGGTGGGAGAACAACATTAACTATGATTTGAGGGAAGTAGATTATACAGGGAATGATTGGAAAGCATTAGCTCAGGATAGGGATGTATGGAGAGCTTATGTCCGTGCGGCCATGAACCTACGGGTTCGATAGTGCCAGTGAGTAAGTAAGTAAGTAAGTATTAACAATAACCGTTAGAAAAGAAGTAAGTTAATAAAGGAAGGAATAAGGAAATATCTTAAGTAATTAGGATCAGATATATCACAAATAAAAATGCAGAATTTGTACAAGTATGTAAATATATGCAAAATTATATGTAATCTGACGAGCCTAATGGTCTAGTGGTCAACGTTTCTGGCTACTCTTCATGAGGTCCCGGGTTCGATTCCCAGTCAAACTATAAGAATAATTCCTTAAATGGATTCATTCCTGTGGTTGTCCATGGTCTGGAATTAAGGTTAAGTTTAGGCTAAGAACTCTCCTGGCACTTCATTATCATTTATCACCTATCATATCATCGGGGTAACGTATCTCCGCCTTCTAGGCGCTGCAACTTCAGAATTGGGTTACAGTTAAGCCAATGCTAGGAAATATCACCAGAAATGTCAAAATGAAACCTGGGGCATTGAATAAAAAAATATTTTATGTAATCTTACAATATTGGTCATGATGTGATTTAAAAAAAAAAGGCCACTGGGTTAATACACTCAGTTCTAACAACCATCATCTTTCCATTGTTTTAGGTAACAATTGTTTCCATTTTAGAAAATTGTATTATGAATAATGAATACTTGAAATACTTCAATATTTTTTGGTAATTCAACGAGCTATGCTTTTCAGCCAATTCTGTCGGAAAGTAGTTACTGAAATAATTGTCATGAAAATACTTTTTAAAAATGTTATTATACAAATCGTCATTAATCAATCATGTCTTAATAGATACGGAAAATGATGTGAAAACAAAATTAATCGCCGAAAACGGGATTTGAACCTGAGATCCCTAACTTTGTACTTTTGTGACATATATATATATATATATATATATATATATATATATATATATATATATATGTGTGTGTGTGTGTGTGTGTGTGTGTGTATTTGTATTTACAAACGCTCTAGCGACTCCAATTTTTGTTTTTCTAACTATCTCGACACAATATTGAATCCAATAAGAACGTAAGGACCAGATAGTTAAACAGCAAAGTCCGACAATTCGGAGTAGGGATTCGTCTGAAGCAAAAATAAAAAAAATCGCTTTAGCGAATACAATTTATTTATTTTTTCGCAACGAACTTCGGTAAATGCCAATAAAAAAGGGAAATATTCTCCAAAAATCGACGAAATTCGACCATTAGAATTCCTGAAACCGGTGTTTTAAAACTAGTAATGTTTTTTTTTTCCGGTAATGTAAATGGATAAATATGATTTAATGAACAGACAAATCAGCAAAATCTTAATTTACATAGTTCCTAGGAGAGAGAGTTTTTAATTTAACATAATCTATATATATCTACATTTTTTAAGAGGTAATAACGGTTAACACCGATATAGAAAAATCTGTTACATGTTTGATTTATTTAGATAAATTTCCTGAAAATATGCAACAAACGTGGAAAAGAATAGCGTCTTTGTGTGATAATTTCCTAAAGTAAACCATGTTATTGCCTTAATTACAGTGGTAAATATTCAGTTAAAATTCTTCCAAATCATTAATTAAATAAATGAAAATTTTCAGTGAAATAGTAGCATTTATCCAGATATAAGAGTATTTTTTTATAAATCTCAATATAACTTCTCGATATGTTAAACTTAATCTCATTCCAAGAAAATTAGGCCTATTTTGTTTAGTATGTTGTGTCTTTTGAGCAACTTCTACGAAGGACAGTTACGCTTGTGGAGTTAACAAAAAGAACCTTCCAGAAACGTTTAAGATTGTCGTAAAGTATAGTAATCCCACTACAGGCCTCAGGAGGCCCTTGGGATAGCAGAAGGTTAAGGCTCCCACTTTTCTGGACAATCGGCACTTGTTGTCAGCCCTGCGTGACGGCCGCCTTTACTCCCAGAAAAAGTGTCCGGTACTCATTTCCGTTAGAGGCTGAGTCTACCACGAGGCAATAGTGCCGCCGAACGTTTGGGTCAGTTTAAAAATCCTGACCTCACCGGGACTCGAACCCTCGACCTTACAGCTTCTAGCACAGTGCCTTAACCACTTTGCTACGGCGTGCCCAATTTTCTCATATTATTTTTTTCGCATTTTCAAAGTTACAAACATCCTACACGATACCAATTTATTGCATTTTCTTCTTTTTCTTCTTCGTCGTCTTCTTCTAGTTCAATTAGCCCATACATTTCTAATGGATGATAGTGAGGGTGACTTGCAAAAAATATTAAGAAGATTATAACGTGCTTGGCGAAAGTACAATATGAAAATAGCATTAACAAAAACTAAATCAATGACTGTAAGTAAACTCCCCTTAAGATATAAGTTAGAACTAGAAATAAACATAATAAAACAAGTAACGGTAATACAATATCTGGGTGTTGATACAACTAACTGGGGAGCTCTGCAGAATGAAGCTGCATGTCAAGCAGACAGTACAGCGGGGTGCATGAATGAAAATTTATGGAAAAATCAAATAAGTACTTAAATCAGGGTACCAAAACAAGAATTTATAAAGCAGTCATACTCCCGATATCGGCCTATGCTTCAAGACGAGAGTGGATACTTTTAGAATGAAACATGTTACAGACAAACAAAATTAAAATTTTAAGGAAAATCTTGCACAAAACTAGAAGTGATATTGGTACAAAATTAAGAGACTACTGTAGAAGTCAGTTAAATTGCCCAGTAATAGGTGATTAGATGGGAGAACCCAGTGGAACCAACATGTATCTCGAATGGCATCGGATATAATTTTACACATGGCAATGGACAGTCTACCAACACATAGGAAGAGATCGCCTGGAAGACTAAAAATGAGCTGGAGGGATATTTAATTCCTGGACGAAACAAGGTTGGGCAAAATATATAGCATTTCGATATTATGATTAAATTCTCACATATTTAGCTACGAAGGTTATATATATATATATATATATATATATATATACATTATATATATGGTATTTCAGAATAAATATTACTGACTTCTAGGGGCTGTAGAGGGGACATAGTAGATAAAGGTTTGATAAGGACTCATGTCCGGAAACTTACAATTTCAATGTAAAATAGGTTTGAAGATCGAAATACAAAGAACTGATATTGTGCCTGTCTTATGCTTCAGAATAAGTAATGCAGACTTCTAGGGGTTGTACGACAAATGTGGTTCCCTGTTGTTGGTTGCACAAAGTGCATCTGTGACGCAAGTTTTCATGCACACGCCCCACAAGTCTTGATGTATGCCCAATAATTTCTGCTGTCGCCAGAATTCTTTCAAGATCTTCCTCCGACTCGACAGGTGTAGTACAACCCCTAAAAATCTGTAATTCTTATTCTGAAACACAAGACTCACGATATCTGTCCATTTGTGTTTTGATCCTCAACCTTATTTTACATCGAAATGTCAAGTTTTTGAACATGGGTTCCTTATCAAAAAAATTATCTACCGAGTCTCCTCTACACACTAGAAGTCTGTAATACTTATTCTGATACACCCTATATATATATATATATATATATATATATATACAATTAATTATCAAACATATCAGGAAGTTAGATCAAAGTTTTAAGTTTTTAATTACCACTCTACATTGAATAATAAAGCCCACAAACAAACAAAATTAAAATTTTATAAAACAGTGGCTGTCCCTGTCCTTTTGTATGGGAGTGAATCTTGGATTACCACTACCAAACAAGAAAGTAGAATCCAAGCAGCCGAGATGAAATTTTTAAGAAGAGTAAAAGGCTGCAATAGAATGGACCAGATAAGAAAAGAGGATATCCGTGAAGAACTGCACATCTACTCCATAAAAGAAAATATATTTAACAACAAGATACAGTGGAAAGAACATGTAGAAAGAATGGAAGAAAATAATGGAAGAAAGTAGATTACCAAATAAAATCTTGCATTATTTTCCAAGAGAAAAAGAGATGTCGGACGTCCTCGGAAGAGATGGTCTTAGATCTATTAGTGAAGACGGAACAGGCAACTCTTGCCTAAACCAGGAAGTGAAGAAGAAGAATATTTACCGCTCTCAAATATTCCTATTCACAACTGTTTTCTCTTTTTCCCATTTTTCGTAGGTGCATTATCTTAATCAAAATAATTTGTATATAACTTAAAATATGCAGTAAATTGCTGTACAGTTTATGTTAACATTTATAGTTTCATAAATAAGATTTATAAATTTGTCAGCTTGTTATCCCTTGTGGATGGTTCAGTCGGTAATAGAGATTCTGTATGTGCATCTGACCCGCCTTCCAGGTCAGCCAGATAAGGAAGTCCCTGCCGATTGGTGCGCTGCCACCTCTAAAAGTTATGGACACAATCGAATAATACAATGGAAAGTGTTAAGAAAAATCACAGAAAAATGATTGAGACATAACAATCGCACTATTGAACACAATTGCATTAAACATTTACATTAATGATGGAAGATTGAATTGGAGTGGTCATATTAACAGAAGGAGGACTATAACTTAACAGAAGTGTCTTTAATAAGACCACATTAGTTATGCATGGAAATATGACATTTTATCACACTCTGGAACGGATCGCATATCTCAGTACGTGATGCGCAGCAAACTTCAGGTTTGATATGTAGAGGAAAAAGAAGATAAGCTAGTCAAACTAATGTAGAGAAGGGAATGTAGATTTTTCTTAATTCATTCCCGGTCTAGGATAGCTTTTCTTACTTTAAGGAAGGAATGAAGGTTACGAGTACTTGATAATAAATTTTTTAGGAAACCTTTTGGGCCGAAAAGAGATTATCAGACAGTTGAATGGAGAAAACTACATAATAGTGAGCTACATTATATGTATACGAAACCTGATATAATAAGAACATTTAAGTCTCGTAGACTGCGATGGGCAGGACATATGTCACGTATGGGGGATGGAAGAAGTGCATGGAAGCTTTTTGTTGAGAAATCAGTGGGAATATGCCCAGGTGGTAGACCAAGAACGAGTCGGGAGAATAACATTATCCATGATTTGAGAGAAGTAGATTATACAGGGGATGATTAGAAAACATTAGCTCAGGATAGGAATGTATGGAGAACTTATGTTCGCGCGGCTATGAACCTACGGGTTCGATAGAGCCAGTGAGATGGTTAGTTCTAGGAGAGCTTTGGCGAACTTACGACCTCTTACAAAACTAATATCAGAAACTTTCCTTGGCCGGAACTTAGGGTTAGTCATCTCGCCTCCTCGTCAGGTCGTGTATCATTGCATTCACGCTCCCATAAACCTTCAATGCCTTCTTAACTACTTTTATATTTTCCTTACACTCATAAAAATAAATTCTCGTATTATGTAAACTTTTATAGACATATATATATCAAAACAAGTTTAATTATACCAGCTTATAATACAAAATTAAATTATATATTATTATTATTTAAAATTATTAAAATTATATATAATTATTATTTAAAATAAATTATATATTACGAAAGTATTGAAATTGAATACCTCCAAGTTTATATAGCTATTCGCAATTGATTTATAATGACTGATATTAAGTCATCTTAGGTCTGTAAGTATTGTTTCATTCCCGATCGCGTTGAATTTCCTGTTGAGGATTTAAACAGTTTTCTCAATTGTAATAATAGTAAAATATCCACGCCTCTCAGTTGCAAATATGAATTAATAACGAGTATTTTATCTTCAGTATATGCTGGATTCGATTTTTTCATCTATTAAGTTACCAAATCATTCACCCAGGCTCCTTTGCATAGAGTAACTGAATAAATTAATAAATCCCAATGCCAGGCAATTAAAATCATAAACAATTGGAAAGACCATTGAGAGAAGCAGTTATCAGACTTAGGTCATGAGTAGGTCTATACGTTATTGGTAAATCCAGAAAATTGGATAAACCTCGGTAAATTTCTGGACAAAACGCGAAAAATAAGGACAACACTCATTCATGAATAAATATATGTTATCAAAATGCAATACCATTAATTATTAACAATTATATATAAATTAATTAGTGTATAATGCTGTTGTGTTATTATTTAATTGTAATATTAATGTGTTTTCTTTATGTAATTGTAATGTTAATGTTTTTTTAGTGTATAATGCTATTGTGTTATTATTTAATTGTAATATTAATGTGTTTTCTTTATGTAATTGTAATGTTAATGTTTTTTTAGTGTATAATGCTATTGTGTTATTATTTAATTGTAATATTATTATTGTGTTTTCTTTATGTAATTGTAATGTTATTGCTATTGTGTTATTACTTAATTGTAATATTATTGTGTTTTCTTTATGTAATTGTAATGTTAATGTTTTTAGTGAATAATGCTATTGTGTTATTATTTAATGGTAATAGTTTTATTGTGTTTTCTTTATTTAATTGTAATGTTATTGCTGTATTTGTTTATTTTTCTTTACACTAGTACCAATTATTACTTTACTGTAACGGACTGTCAACAGCACGTACGGCTTACTGCCCGTGCGACCCATATTTGTAAATAATATTGTAAATATCTTACTTTTTGTCTAATAAAGTCCTACTACTACTAAAAAAAAAATTAATCAGGAAAGCGAGTAGAATACGATTATGAAAGAATAAATGGCAAATAAAATGATCCGACGAAATTAGTATTAATGGGAACTAAATGACTAGTCATTCCTGATTAATTTAAGTATACACATGGCCTAAGTCTGATAACTGCTTCTCTCAATGGTCTTTCTAATTGTTTATGATTTTAATTGCCTAGCATTGGGATTTATTAATTTATTCAGTTACTCTATGCAAAGGAGGCTAAGTGAATGACTTGGTACATAAGCCATGCTTTATTTATGGCAATATTTTTTTGTGTATGCAGGAGTAGTAATTCATTCAATGATGGATTTATTACTACATAAATATCTTCATTAAATAATAAGGGATATAAAAAAATAAAATCCTAAATTAACTGCGATCGTTTTATAACAATTAGCTTGTATCTTAAGATTTTTTATGGAAACAATAAAAAGTAAAAAAAAAGCCGTGACCATAGTTCAGGTACTGTTTCAATTGAATTAAGCGTCTGTTCTTCATACAACGTCGTGGAAGTGATAGATCATTACGAGAGAGACAAGAGAGATTTCCGAGCTAAACGGACAACACCAAACAATGACAGTAACCGACACAAAGCTGTCTAGGTGGACGCTTGGCTAGCGAATGCAGCTGATCCGACATGGATCCCGGGTTTGAATCTTGGTGATTCCGGAGGGGTATCGGTGGTGACCACACTGAGATTTTTCGAGTTTTTTCGGAATTCTCCCGTTTGCTAAATTTCATGCCACCAACAATCCCCACCCTCCTTCCCTCACTCTTCACGTCATTTCATTTCTAATTCATTCACTGTTTTTTATATCACCCCTCATTACATCTCATGTTAATTAAAAATAGTTTGGTTTGGCGAACCACAAGTATTGAAAATATATGGTTGTGGGGATTTAATGAAGTGCACGCCAATGTGCTTCTCATGACTTCGAGCGCGAGTAACTACCTAGGATGCAGAATTGAGGCCCAACCTGCAACAAAATGGCGGTATGAGTGTTGAGTGGAGTACGTGATGTGTCTGACGAGAAGGAAAACCTATAACAAACTTCATCGATGGAGTTACCATCCATCACCAAGCCACTCTCAAGTTAGCTTAAACTAACAACTTGCTAAAACAAGCTGCTCACCTAATAAAAAGTTTCAAATCTCGGAAAAAAAACACTACAAAACACGGAGGAGAACCGGGTACTTGCTGCTATACGTCAACAGCCATATATTAATCTTAACTAAATTACATCCAAATTTACCGGGATAAATGGACTCTGTCTTGGAACCAGTGGCTCTCAGTGGGCCGAAGAACTGCTCACAACCTGCTCACGCAGTTAGCAGAGAAGCTAAATTTGTATGTTTAAAATAACATCGTAGAACATACTTTGATTCCATTAACGTTGGGAAATGCAAATAGATCTCTAAAGATCGCAGGGCTAGGGTAGTTGTTCTGCCAGTAAATAAAAATAGAATAGAACCTACACACAAGTCCAGGTATTAACATTGAATTTAAAGTAGAATATAAATATCTATTATTATTATTATTATTATTATTATTATTATTATTATTATTATTATTATTATTATTATTCTTTCTCCTACTAGGATTAAACCTTATTGGTTCGTTCCGGCTCCCAGTATCATATCTGCTGTATCCATCTCTTTCGTGGGCGTCCCCGATATCTTTTTCCTCTTCTCGGTTGATAGTTCAGACTTTTCCAAGGCAATCTATTGGTATCCATCGTGAAGACATATTCATACCATTTTCTACTATACTCTTCTATTTTATAATATAACTATTATTATGGACTTATATTTATATGAAAGGTATATGGCATAGTGTAAGTTTAAACAAATAGTAAAATACACGGTTGTAAACAAGAAACTGCATATTGTATTTGAGATACATAAATAATTAATACCGTCCATTAGAATAATAAATATTTCCATAATTATCAATATTCAGCTAACTTAATTCTTTGTGTGCTGACAAAACACTCTTTTTCTCAAAATGAAAAATGCCATAACCTTTCATATATATATATATATATATATATATATACACACACATACATACTATAAATTAATAAATTTATAGTTTTTTTTTATACAATTTAACTACAATGGTCTCTCTTTCTCTTAATCCGTCCCCTCTTCCTCTCTCTCTCGTACACACACATACAAACACACACACATATCCTCGCGCGTGCGCATAGAAACACACAACGTAGAATGTTTTATATTTGTGTGTATATATATATATATATATATATATATATATATATATATATGTATATATATATATATATATATGCGTGTGTGTGTGTGTAAGAGACATAATTCAGATGTACCACTCCCACGAAGGAAAAATCTCTCTTCCTAAGGAAAGGATTCCAAGTTGAAAATAACTGTATAATACACTTTAAAAATTTATTTGCTAATCTCGAAAAACAAATTTAACAGTATACTTCAGTAAATAACGTTTCAAGGAAATATAAGTTTATAATGTATTTTAATCAATATTTTATAATAATAAAATCTTTATATTTATTTTTCATACCTACAGGAATGGGTTGTAAGGGGTAGTGACGTGTGTATAACCTCTCCTACCCAATTCTCATCCTCACCTTCTCGTGGTACAACCCGTTTTCACAAACGAGGCTCTGAGGACTGAGTCACGGCGGTATAACCGTTCCATCGGATACTGAGTAAATGCCGTATCCTAATGTATGTCCAGACACTAAAAGGTAGCAGCCCTACCACTGGACTACTTAGCGTCGGGCCAGTAACCTGTCCTAAAGAATTTCAAAACTACTTTCAAGTCTCAACATGAATCCAGAAGGAATTGAAATGTTCATCGAATGGAAGATCACAGGAAACCCAAACAAATGTTAAGATATCAACCTGCAGGAAGAAGAAAACCAGGACGTCCACTCAAAAGACTTTTGGATGGTGCTTCTCTTGAGGCCGAAACAGGTCAACAAATGGCCTAAATTCGTGAATGTGCTATGATGATGACCTACAAGAAGCTACATAAGTTTCTTAAATTTGAATACAAGTACTCTGTAATTTTCTAGTATAGAAAGTTACTGCTATTATAAAAGCGGAGATGGTAACACATTTTAATTCAAACACACCAATTATATTCATAAAAAAGTTTCTTCTAACATAAGAGATGCCCTAATTTATGGCAGTATAAAATTCCACTGTATTATAACAATAAATTACAAATTATTTTTATTTTATAATTCCATCATCTGAAGCTTATTAAATATTGTTAAATTGATATTTTGTATGCATAATAATGAATATAATGTTAAATTTGAACATGCCTTTACGTTAAAAACCACTTGAATAGGACATAGATATGAGGTGATTAAATATGCTAATTATGAGTCATGGTCGTTCCGATAGACCTCATAGAGTTTGTGGTTCTGAACACAACCACAATTTGCGGACACAGTTTGTCAGTTGGTGATGAAATTGATTGTGTCAGACTAAGGACGTACTTTTAATCGAATTTCTAATCTAAATTAACTACTGTTTAGCGTCGGTTAATTAAATTCGTTACCAACAGGTAGCGCTGACGTCTAAAGTATGGAACGAAAAAATACATATTATTATTATTTTACGGGAAAGAATGTCATTATTTTTAAAATTAATTTTGATAATTTCATCATCATCATCATCCGGTATCATGGCAGCTGCCGCCGTCTTCCGGAAACCAAACGCCATTCCTCTCTGTCCATCCATTGATCTTCCTCCATTCCTCTGATATTCATAGCTGCTTGTACCCATTCTATCCAAGTTTCCTTCGGTCTTCCTCCTTTCCATTGGCATCCATTCCATAACAATTTTAGGCAATCTTTGTTCTGGCATTCTTTTGACATGGCCATACCACTGTAATCTTTTCTTTTCTATAATGTCTATGATGTCCGGCTCCCCTTCTACTCCCATAATTTCCCTTATTTCTTTATTTCGTGTTCTATCCATTCTAGATTTTCCAGCTGATCTTCTTAAAACATCCATTTTTGTACTTAAAATACTTTTCATTTCCCGGGTAGGAATTTGCCAGACTTCATCACCATATGTTAAAATGCTCTGAATTATGGTTTGATATATTTTCTATTTTTTGTAATATTTCTACTCCAAACACCAAACATTTGATAATGTACTTTTCAAAATATGTTATTTATCTTATCATATTTACTAGAATACTCGTTTTTAAGGAATGTATACTTCCTATAGAGCTTAGAAGACCCGCGCTGTAGCCGAGTGGTTTAGGCAAGAAGCCTTGGCGCAGAGATACGGGACTTGCGCTGTTTCGAGTCTCCATGGGGGAAGAAACTTTTCTCATCGAATTTCGGTCAGTATGGGACCGGTGCCCACCAGCATCGGGTAGCTACAATAAGTAGCGACTCCAGGTTGAGAATACCAGCTATAACGGCTGGGGGTCCGACATGCTGAAATGTCACCCCTACACTGGCTATATGATAGTCTACCTCTGTGATTAACACATGTGGATGTGAGGCCAGCAGCCGGATTTTCAGCCAAGAGCCTTCTAGGTCTGTCGTGCTTGGAGTTCTTTTATAGAATTTAGAAACGAATGTCCTAGGAGGATGCCTGTAGGCAGCGGGTAAGAAATCTGAATCACACATCAGACAGGCTCACTGTACTGGTCTCAATTACTCCATGATCCATCATCGAAAAAATCATAAAGCAACACAAGTCTAAAGCGGCCCCTAGACGATCAATATTTACGTCAATATATTGCACAATATTTTGTACAATAGTATTATTTGGCTAACCCACACAGTGCAATATTATTGCTCAATAAATTAGTTCGTGAGTGATACTTGTGCAGTCAACATGTCAAATAATAAGAAGACAGGACACAGAACTGAACTAGTATTGCGCAATATTACCAACAGACGACGCAATATTTACTGGATTGCACAATAAAAATCAAACTGCCTTTGATTGAATCAATATATTGTGCCATCTTTGAATGTGATCTATACACGCTCAATATTATTGTAAAAAGTAAAGTGATCCCACAACAGGCCCGGAGGCCCTTGGGGTAGTAAGAGGTTTAGGCTCCCACTTTTTCTAGACAATCGGGACTTTGTGCCAGCCGGGTTGTCAGCCCTGCGTGACGGCCGCCTTTACTCCCACAACAAGCGTCTGGTACTCATTTCCGTTAGAGGCTGAGTCGACCCCAGGGCCATAGTGCCGCCAGAGGGTTTGGGTCAGTTTAAAAATCCTGACCCCAACAGGACTTGAACCCTCGACCCTCCGGTTTGTAGCTCAGTGCCTTAACCACTACGCTACGGCGTACCCCAATATTATTGTACAATGTCAATTATTGTGCAATATATTGACGTGAATATTGATCGTGTAGGGGCTGCTTAAGGTCACACTCAGACCTAAGTTGGAGATTTAAAATTATCCGCCTAGCCGGGAATCGAATCCAGAGCGTAACAGAGGAAAATAAGGATTCGTCCGACCATATCATGGAATTGGGAGCGATGTTTTATCTTAAAAAAAAACTCCTAAAAAAGTACGTATTTAGATGGAATTTCTGTCTTCATTGTATATTCATTGTGATGTCTAAATTACTCAAACAAAAACTTATTTCTACATATTTTTAGAGCTATTGTTATTATTATTATTATTATTATTATTATTATTATTATTATTATTATTGTTTTATACTAGTTTTTTTGTTTGTTTTACCTGTTTGTTAACTTTCTTTAATTCTCATATAGACGCAAGGTGGAGATTTAAAATCCCCTACCCCGCCAGGAATCGAACCCGGGTCGCCGGAGTGGAAGGTAGGGACTCTACCGACTGCGGCACGGCGACGGACAATTTTTTTCTTGTTTATACTGTTTTACCTTTATCTTTGTTTGTTCTACCTGTTTGTTAACTTTATTGAATTCTAACATAGAAACAAGGACAGGACACACACACCCAAACCCAAGGTGGAGATTTAAAATCCCCTACCCCGCCAGGTACCGAACCCGGGTCGCCGGAGTGGAAGGTAGGGACTCTACCGACTACGCCACGGCAACGGACACCAGTGGTTAACTGAGAGTAAGGATAAAATAACAGGATCAATGGTTATTTCTTCGCAACACCATACGTACTAATTTATTAATTTATGAGTAAAACATGTGGTATATCAATCTCCTGAGGAACACTGGGGGATATCTACTTTATATGTTACAGTGAAATGTAGTTAAAATTGAAATCAGAGTTTCATGACGGAGTCAAGATAACATGTGACTCACCATACTGTCATATGTTAAACAATGACAACAACCATTTTAATCGACTTTGGGCGCGGATGTAATTTTTATTTTAAAATATTTTTGTACAGAGTATCTCAGTAAACCAAATAATGTTTGCATATCTAAGCGAATGAACTAAAAAGTACTACCAAAGATGCACATTAACGTATTCAATTTGGTTGATTCTTGCATAACTTAACATCATCTTATTCCATAAATCAGTAATACTTACTTACTCACTGGCACTATCGAACCCATAGGTTTATGGTCGCGCGGACATAAGCTCTCCATACATCCCTATCCTGAGCTAATGCTTTCCAATCATTTCCTGTATAATCTACTTCCCTCAAATCATAGTTAATGTTGTTCTCCCACCTCATTCTTCGTCTACCAACTGGGCGTTTTCCCTCTGGCTTTCCTACAAGAAGCTTCCATGTACGTCATTCATTCCCCATACGTGCAACATGTCCTGCCCATCGCAGTCTATGAGACTTAACTGTTCTTATTATATCTATAAATCAGTAAATCTGTAATACGTAGCAACTAATTAAATCTCGTTGTAAATTTTTGTTAACCGAAATGATACTTCTATCTACTATATATATATATATATATATATATATATATTATTTAGCATGTTTTATAATGTTTTCGCGTTATCTTCCTGCGCCCAATTAAACCACTGTCATTCTCCTCCACATCTCTCTGTCATTCCAACCATCTTCCAATTATTTTTCTCTTGTAGTCCTTAAAACACTATCAATACACATTATTTATGGACCTACTCTTCTTCTTTAAGTTACATTTTTAAATTCAAACTTTAAATTATGTAATAAAAATAAGTAGTTTAGTTTTCATAAGTAATGCCACGAGTGATTTCCAAATTATCGATAAATTCACTACTCACGAACAGAGGAGTGAATTTATTTAGACTATTTAACTCATGCCACAAATGCTAGTCAATGACCAATCACGTTTTAATGAATGTTGTTTTACAACCAATGACAGTCGTGTTTCACCTCGCTCTTTATCGATTTATCTTTATCAAATCCTGCTTTTGTGATAAAGAAAGATCCTCCTTTTTTATTGTTCTGAACAGGTCAAAGCATTATTTTTCTCCAACAAATACATTGAATATAGCAAATAATGAAAAGATTCCTTGATTTTACTGAGTTGTTTACTAAAAAAATAAATGAATAACCCGTAATGTTGATTATGGTATACAGTTTGATGTGTTTCATTATTTCTCCACTTGGTTGCCCTCTTACAATATTGCGATCTTATTTGGCAATAAATAATATGATCAAGCAGCAGTGAATGAACATAACCTCACATTTCTGATTTGTTTTCAAACATCGCCGTTTACATTAAATATATAAATATTTTAAAATAACTATAGTTAAACAATGATTTGTGAGTAAACAGCTTAATTTTATTCGTTAAATAGTGCTAACAAAGGCCACTCTTGATTTCAAAATTCTCTAGATAAATTCACTCCTGACTTCGTGAATCGTGAATTTATCGATAATTTGGAAATCACTCGTGGCATTACTTATGAGAATTTGGAAATCAAGAATGACATTTGTTAGGACTATTTAACGAATAAACGTAAGCTGTTTACTCACAAATCTTTATTTAAATATAGTTATTTTAAAATATTTATATATGTAATGTAAACGGCGATGTTTGAAAACAAATGAGAAACGATTGGTATTATCGCCACACTATGATGATTGTCCAGCGACTCGCTCTGCTTCCCCACAGCTGTTATATATAATGAAATATAATTAAATACAAAGATACCGCCTACCCCCACTATAATGTTAATCATTGTCAAACATTGTCGCGAGGCACCCGCTTTTATATAAACGGACAACCATCATAGCGAGGCTATAATACGCTTCATTTCCTTCCTTTGTTCATCACTACAACCAGATCAAAATATTATTTATTGCCGAACGATCGCAATATTGTAAGAATGCACCCTAGTGGAAAAATTTATAACCAACGTTATAGGTTTCTGATGTCCTATGATGAAAATATGTCAATTATATTTTTCTGCAACGCCATTTCCTGGAAAACAATTCGTTTAAGAAAGTGCGAAGTGTTTTCTTTTCTTTTTTGTGGTATAATGAATTGTTACAAATGTTTTTATATTATCTATTGCATGCGCTTTCTGCTGACATTCATGCACTATATATACATTCTGGTAGCCGTATTTCTTGGAGGGTCAGTCACTGCAAAATAATGCTATGACCTATTCAGAATGTTAACAATGAGGTGCTTTCTTTATTATGATAAAATTTAGTTGGTAAATTTTAGGCGAAACATGACGTGATTGATTGTAAATAAAAAATCATTGAAATGTGATTGGTCATTGACTCCCATTTAGGGCATGAGTTAAATAGTCATTCTAATTACACCTATGTTGGTTATAAATTTCACCTGAAAATTATAAGTTATGAAAACTTAACATAAAGATTGAAAGAGGGTATCCGATAACCGTTGGAAAGCACTAAATTAAGTTAAAGCCAGTGGTTGGACATAGCGTAATATTTCGAATCGGGTATGAGCCTAATTGTTTTGTATATCTATATGTATTTATGATATGTTTTTTGGTTAAACTCTCCTTCGTTTTATACACTGCAAATTGGTATATATTTTTTTTTATTTCACAACACAATGATTCTCTTTCAAACCCAAAATAATTGTTTTATTGCCAGATGTCTCTGTATAGTACATTTGCTTCCTTGATACCCCTGTTTCGATATTTCTTCTTATTCCATCCATTCAGCATTTTTTTGGGCCATACTCATCTCTTCTTTCGTTAGCCTCCCATTTATGAATCATCATTGATTTTCAGCCTCTTTTCATTCGGATGAGCATCCACTAAATTTTAAACTTTTACTTCCATTTTCACATATCTTTCATGCTCCATAACTTCTCATATTGCACACTATTCTTCATTTTATCTCTTCTCGAAATTCCATTCGACCGTCTCCATTAACCCATTTAATCTGTCAACAATTTCTAGGCTGCTAACTATCCATTTTCAGATCCATATAACTTTTAACAGTATATTAATGTAAATGTCCACCGCTATAGTCTCGGGGAAATCTCGCTGCTTCGTACGCAGCGGGCCTGTATTCGATCCTCGATAGGGATAAGTTTTCCGGATGATGGTTTCTTTCGGTTTTTTTTTTCCACGCCTATAAGACAAATTTCAAGAACCTTTAAGACCAAAATAGTTCCCGAACACCATCGACCTTCAAAATCATCATAATCATATTTCCAATGTTTAATAAGATGTGTGCGTGATATAGTGTTGCGGACGAGGCCCCGGATTGAGCTGATCACTCATTCAGGGAGGTCCTCTATTTCCTTGTATGGTGAAAATAGTATATGTTTGATCCTAAATTTAAAATCCATTTCCCGTCAGATCTTGCCATTTTAAGGCCAGGGAGGGCGTAGGGCATGTAAAAGTACCTGTAAGGTCAGAGGTTAAATTACGATGGTGAAAAATATGTGAATGTAAATAATAACATAGTAGCAGTAATAATTCTTCTTCTTCTTCCTTCTAAGTGTTAGGCCAAGGCCTGTTACGATCCCATAGAAAATTTTCCCTCCAGCGTTTCATAGGACGGCCCAGTGATCTTCGTTCTCTTGGTATATAATTATAAACAGCTGTGGGGATCCGATTTGAACTCATTCTTTCTAGATGGTGTTTCCAATTTAGTTGGTACTGTTTAATATATTCCAAAATTGGCGTAGTCTTCAATTCTTTTAAGATATCAGTGTTCCTTTTCCGATCCCATCTGGTGTAACCCGCTGTTCTGCGCATGAATCTCATTTCACAAGCCGTTATTCTGCTTTCATGTTGTTTTCTTAGTGTCCATGCTTCACTACCATAGGTCAACACTGGTCTAGCCAAAGTGTTATATAAACGTAATCTGGTGTTTTTTGTACAAGGGATGGTTTCATAACTTGATTAATAATTCCCAAACTTTTATTATAACTAGTTTTTTTCAGGGATATCCTTTTCATCCCAGATAGAGAGACAATATCCAAGATATTTAAATTGATTAGATCTCTCTAAAATTTTATTCTGGACACAGATTTTACTTTGTATGGGGTCCTTCCCATGAAATGCCATAATTTTAGTTTTGTTAATTGATATTTGCATATTAAATTTTACACCTATTTTTTGTAAATTATAAATTGATCGTTGCAAATTATTTTCGGAGAGTGCCAGAAGAGCTAAATCGTCTGCAAAAAGAATAGCATCGAGTTTGAGGTTCCTATTGATGGGTATATATCCTCGTTATGTTTTCCTCCAATCGTTGATTAATTTATTCATATATATACTATAAAATTTATGCAGACATTTTAAATGGAAAATTGAAAAGTTTCTGTGAAAAATTCCTTATGGAATGTCAAAATGGATTTAGGAAAGGGCGATCTTGTATTGATTCAGCATTTTCTATTAATTATTGCTTGAAAAAAGAAAAGAATTCAACTTAGAAACACATTTTGCTTTCATAGATTTTGAAAAAGCATTCAACACAGTCAAGAGATCAAAACTCTTAAATATTGGAAGACAGAAATATACCATATTTACTTCTGCAGAACATACAAAATATTTACAAAAAGATTAAATTGAATAACAGATTTTCTGAAGAAGGAATTAAAATCGTGGTGTGAGATAAGGATGCCCCCTATCGCCAACACTTTTTGCAATTTATATCAATGAAGTAATATGTTGCTGGAACAAGACATATAAATTTGGAATAAGAATATCAGAAAATAGAAAATTAAATACCCTATTGTTTGCAGATGACCAAATAATAATAGCAAATTCAGAAGATAATCTACAGAAAGGTCTGTATGAACTTAACAAGATTACAGAAGAATATGGTTTGAAGATATCTACAGAAAAAACAAAAAATTATGGCATTTCAAGGTGTAGATCCTGTCAGAAGTAAAATTGTACTGGACAATAACATTTTGGAGCAGGTGAATAATTTTACATATCTAGGATGCAATATCTCATATGAAGAAGAAAAGGATGAAAATGCAAAAATATCTAAATTTTTAAGAATTTTAGGGTTAATGAATTCTATCTTCAAGCCACAGTTAGTCCAAAAGCATTCAAGAATAAAAGTGTATAAAACACTGGCTCTTCCAACTCTTTTGTATGGTAGCGAAGTATGGACGTTAAAACAGAAGGATATACAGAGACTTAGATCTGCTGAAATGAGATACCTTCGGAGGACTGCAGGATACACACTACTAGATCACAAAAAAATGAAGACATCTTAGAAGAATTACACATGGAACCTTTAGAAAACAACATTTCTGATTATAAGTCAAGACGGATGCAACATGTTCATCGAATGGAAGATCACAATACCCAAACAAATGTTAAGATATCAACCTGCAGGAAGAAGAAGACCAGGACGTCCACTCAAAAGACTTTTGGATGGTGTTTCTCTTGAGGCCGAAACAGGTCAACAAATGACCTATGAAGATGTTGATATATGTATATATAATGAAAAGCACTGGTGAAAGTCCACATCCCTGTCTTACTCCAGTGTTGATCTTTTCCCAAGAAGATAATTTGCCATCTTGTTTAACAGAGATTTCATTATCTTTATAGATGTTGAAGATATTAGTAATATATTGTTGTGGAACGTTATCATCAGCTAAAATTTGTAGTAATATATTTCTGTCTACTTTGTCAAAAGCCTTTATGAAGTCAACGAAGGCGATATGAGTTTCTATATTGAATTCCTTGTGCTTTTCTAATAGTAGTTTTAGAATGAAGAATCCATCTGTACAAGATCTACCCTTTCTGAATCCAATCTGCTCTTCTCCAATTATATTTTAATAACTTTTTTTTTCAATTTATTCTTAACTATATTAGCATAAAATTTATATCCAGAGTTTAACAAGCTAATTCCACGATAGTTATCTTTGATTTGGCGACTTCCTTTTTTGAAGATTGGTGATATAATGGATTTGTTCCAGCTTTGTGGTGGTTCTTGTCCTTCCCATATCATAATAAGGAGAATAAGAAATATGTCTAAAAATTATTTAGTTGAAAATTTAATAAGTCTGGATTAATGTGGTCTTCTCCGGGAGCTTTAATATTGACACTGATAATGGCAATCACAATAATAATGGCAATAATAATATTATTGATAATATTTTTATAGCAATATAAACCATCATTAAAATTTAATTAATTAAACTCAAACTCTGCGAGATGTAAGCATATATCCCACATCCACTCGTGGTGATGTAGGTGTTCCCCTAGTGGAAGTTTCTTGACGAAACTAATTTAATTACACTTATTTCCCTACAGATGTTAGTGAGTGACACATAGTTTGCACGTCGCCTCAACGAAAAATCTAGTAGTAAACAAGGTATTACTCGTACGGGGAAGGCCGGTTAAACTTTGCTCAGAGGCATTCATTTAGACTTAGGTTTTTTCCGAAATATCTTCAGACCCGGGACCACGGCTCATAGCCTCTTCCGGAGGACTGTATCATTAGATAGAATAGCAAAAAGAATGTATCATGTTTTGAATATTACGGAACGTGTATTTACAGTTGAAAACAGTAGATGGCGCCACAAGATAAAAGACGATTATCTATTTTATATATTGCCTTTTTGCTTGTGATTTGCAACAATGTTGGAATGAAGCAAATTGTATGAAAATTAACTTCCGAAGTTACATTAAATTGTGTAGTTATTTAGTAACTAATGCTGACCTCACATCTGCGGCATAATAATAATAATAATAATAATAATAATAATAATAATAATAATAATAATAATAATACTTTATTTATTCTGGCAGTGTTAGGGCCATAAGGCCCTCTCTTCCACTCAACCAGCACAAATATAAATAAATATTTGACAAATATAGATATACACTACACTAATTATAAACAGTTAAAGATACAATAATGTAGCAATGTAAATGTCATGTACAAACAACATTTTATAGGGTAGTAACAATAATGATACGACAATAATAATAATAATAATAATAATAATAATAATAATAATAATAATAATAATAATAATAATAATAATATAAATATGATACATTATACGAGAAACACCAATTAATATATATACCTTACACTGGATAATAATGAAGTCGAGTTTAGAGCAAATATAAATTTAGATTTCTTTTAAAAGATGCCAATGTCCGGCAGCCCCTTATTTCGTGTGGTAGGGAATTCCAGTTGCGAGAAGTGAAGATGATATATGACATGGAGTGATGTGATGTCCTATGTTGCGGTATATTAAGCAAGAGACTATGTTGTGATCTTGTGTTTAAGTTGTGGTTTGAGGATAGATACTGGAAACGGGATGTAGTAATGCTGCAATTT
Source organism: Diploptera punctata (assembly GCA_030220185.1). Classification (NCBI taxonomy): domain Eukaryota; kingdom Metazoa; phylum Arthropoda; class Insecta; order Blattodea; family Blaberidae; genus Diploptera; species Diploptera punctata. The sequence continues at coordinate 220,235 of JASPKZ010007902.1, read as the reverse complement.
GGCCTATCCTGGTAAATAGGTGGGAATGGAGTTATATTTGAAAAAAGGCCTGTTTCTAAAGCCAAGAGAAATTGCGCAATCTCATCTTTAACTCTTAAATTCCTATAAGATACATTTAATATGAGTAGAAATTACTTAATTTCAAAATGCAATAGGAAGTAACATTATTAGGTTTTACTTAATAAAAAACTATTGTCTCTATAATTCATACCTCATATTGTTCTTTCTGTTAGATATATGCTTGTTAGCCTCATGGTCAGTAGTTACAGACTGGTTTTTCCAAGTTTTCGGCCCTAGTTCTCGGGCCTGTTGTGATCCCTCTTTCCTTGGTCCAAACAACTTGCTAATTAGGTTCCTTTCCCCGGGAATTTCATCATCATCATCATCACTCCAAGGATTAGGCAATTGCCCGTTCCGACTTCATATTGCATCAGCCCAACGTCTTCTAGGTCTTCCAACATCACGCCTTCCTCTTGCTTGATAATTTCTGGCTAACAATGGATATCTCTCCTTGCTCATTCCATCCATGTGATCAATCCATTTCTGTCTGTAATTCGTGACTTTATCCAACAAAGGCTGTACTTTCAATTCTTCTCTTATATCCTCATTTCTTATTCTATCAAGTCTTGTACATCCTTTTACTTGTCTTAGGAACCGCATCTCTGCCGTCTGTATTCTATCCTTCTGTCTTTTCACTGGAGCCCAAGTTTCACATCCATACAATATTGTGGGAACCGCCATAACATTATACATTTTTATCTTGGTTTCTTTTCTAATTTTATTTCAAAATTCATAATTCTTTCCATGTTCTTCCGTATGTAATTTTTTTCCCATATGGTGAGTTCGTTTGTTTTTTCTAACTGTTTTATTTGATATATTACATTTTATTTGATGTATTTTACTGATTTTTTTACTATCATCAGTCCCTTCATTTTTGTTGGTTTTTATTAATTTGTTTAGGCTGTAATCATTCTTTGGTGCTAATCTGATATTAAATTTAAAAAAAAATGGAATTTATTGTGTGCCTATTGGTGATATGTGAATTTTCTGTATTTAATTTCCTTTGGTTTATCTATCCACCACTGTGGTCTCGAAATAGCGTACTGCCTTATCACACAGAGGACTCGGGTTTGATTCCCGGTCGAGACAGGCTCCTGGGTGAGGATTTTTTCGGGGTTTTTCCTCACCTGTAAGACAAATATCAGGAAGCTTAGGGCCCAACGGTCCCCGAAAATCATTCGACCATCATCATCATCATCCTTTTCATTATCATGTGGTGTGGAAAGCAACGGGAAGCTACCACACTTATAATTCCCTAGTAAATCTGCAAAGCATAGCATGAAAATGCTATGATTGCAGTGAAAGACCTGCCCTCGGGCAGAATTACTATGATGGATGGATGGACGGTTTATCTATTTGAAGAGTACTTTCATTCCTTAATTTTTGTTTTGTTTTCGTACTTATCAATATTTTGTGTATAATTTTTTCTTCAAAACTATTTTCTTTTGCAAATTCAATTATATTATTTTCTCTAACTCATAATTGTCTCTGGTCAGAGGTATATTCACAATCTATGTGATAGACTAGGTTGTATTCAGCTGATTTAATGTAGTTACCTGTATGTGAATCCTTTCTATGAATGCCAAATTCTGTTTTCTTTATATCCTCATTTCTATGTAATTTTGGATCTAAATGTGGTATTTGTTTATTCCCTTCAGTTTCTAATGTGAATTTGATTGTTTTCTTCTGAATATTCAGGAATTTTAAGGCATATTCTATGTATTTCGTCCTTAACTATAGCGGTAATATCGTCCACGTATCTTCGCCAGAATTTAAACATGTGAGGATGTGCTTTTTTAATTTAGCATTAAAAATCACTCATGATTAAATTCGCATAAAAAACAGGGGATAAAAGGGTTACCCATCGACAGTCCTGACTTTTGTATGTAGAAAATTCCTTTATATGTAGCAAACATTTGATTGACGCACAGTTCGGTTAATTTTAAGAGAATATTAGATATCGGATAAACAATTGACGTACTTGAAAACATATACGTACAAATATTCATGATGATCTGTTGAGGGGTTTAGAAGTTTATAAGTCACAAACATATGGAGGTTGATTTTTATACGTGAAGATATTTTAAATAGAAAAGAAGGGGATTTGCATTTATTTTTAATCTGATTATGAAGGAATATTATTTATATGAATATTATTTTGTGTAACTTTTTTTGGAGGTTGTATCGAAAATTGTTATGCAGGATGATATATTTATCCATCATCACCTGGCGAGACACCGCCCTAGTTATGCGTGTCACGTTATTGGGACAAAATTACAAAATCAACCTTATCTTCAACTACTATCCCGACTACCTAAGTTCACAAGCAGGTATTAATGGTAAAAGTTGAGAACATTTCAATACAGGCATAACAAAACTTAAGGCTAGAAGTACCTTTTCTCTTATTATTGATAAAAAGCAAGTTTACCTTTTAACCTCATGATTAAATTGTGATTAATAATTATTATTTTTTATTTAGGAATATTCCACAATACAGTGTTTCTAATTTAACCGAACGTGATTTGTCGCCGGAGGTTCCTGTCTAAAGCATCTTCTTCCCTCAAATCTTTAGCTTCCATACTTCTCTTCACTCCATCCATCCATCGTTCTATTTATAATCTTTGCTTTATTTAATAATCCATCCATACTAATTCTGCCCGAAGGCAAGTCTTTTACTGCAATCATAGCATTTTCATGCTATGCTTTGCAGCTTTACTAGGGAATTACAGGTGTGGTAGATTCCCTATCCTTTCCACACCGGTGAAAGATGATGATGATGATGGCCGGATGATTTTTGAGGACAGTTGGGCCCTAAACATCCTAACATTTCCTTTACAGGTGAGGAAAAACCCCGAAGAAAAACCTCATCCAGGAGCCTGTCCCGACCGGGAATCGAACCCGGGCCCGCTACCTCGACACCACAGAGGTGGACTATTTAATAATAGGCATTAACATTTATTTTACTCACTTACAGTCGGTGTCACCAACAGAGGTAACTGTATTACGCCAGTTTTCCCCATGTACAATGCATAGCTTAAACGGCGTAATACAGTTACCTCTGTTGGTGAAACCGACCCTTAGACTATCTTCTTCGTGAATGCTTGCAAATTAAATTCTTATGAACTTCGAAACAAGCGGATTTGCGTTTTCAGGGTAACCAAATTGTGATTAGTTACTCTGTCCCTATCCTTCCTTTAATTCATGGTATTTTGATATTTTTCGATAAAATTCATAACATAGTTACGACTACAATGTTACACTGTAATGTCACGAGTTAATAATATTCCATTTCGTTTGAGCGAGTAAAAATGAATGAAGCTATTGAGGTTGTTCTCCAGAAATGATTTTTGAAAAGTTTTACGTGTCTACATCGATTCTAAATATAGGGTTTTTCACGTATAGAAAATAGCGTTGTTCTTATTGAACAATTCATTCTAGTAAATGCGTCCTTCTATGTGAGATTTATTTAGTAGTCATTTAATTTTAAATAAATAATTAAGTTATATTGTCACATGATAAGAAAAAATAAATGCCTGGACGGGAAAAAATAAATATTTGTTCTGGATTCGCCTGGTTGCGCAAGTGGTAGCGCACCGAGATATCAACTCAGAGGTCCGGGTTCGAATCCCGTCCAGGCATTTATTTTTCTTATCATGTCATATTAAGCTTGCATTGCTCAATGTTAACAATTTGATTATAACAATTAAGTTATTTTGTTTCACTCATAACTTTACCAAGAAATTGGGTGCTCGTTATATGAGAAAATACCTTTATGGTACGTATAATGAGCACACAATTATATTTAATAAAGTTGAACTCAATTATTGGAACAGCGTCAGCGGCTAAAATTGATGCCACTGAACCAAAGATACTTGTTTTGACACATATAGCTGAGGTAAAAAAAACAGACGCAACTGATATATCACTTGTTCTTTAGCATGTTCTGAAGCTAACATCGTTTTTGTAATCACAATATTGTAGCTGATGACACGGGGTTTTCCTTTAACTTATCTGGACTTAAATAAGTACACATTTGCTGTGTAAAATTTTTCTTTTCACCTTATTTTCTTCTCACAATTGTCACCAAATCTTCAATCACAATTGTATCCTACAACTATTCTTCTTTGCATATTTATTATATAATCACTTATCACACAATTACAGACACAGTACTTTCTCACAGTGTCGCTTACAATTTAACCTCTCGCTATCTGTCGCAAGACTGGGGGTCATTTCGACTTCGCCCCACATTTATAGGCGAGTAGACGGAAACTTCCAGGTCCATGAACGATATGCTTGTACATGGAGCCCTCCCGTCCTCGATGCTTCTCGAACGGGGGAATAGATGTTCGTATAAATCTCTGGCTTCAGATCTTTGTCCAAGGAGAAGGAGAGGCTGGTGGAAAGGTCTGGCAACACATACCAGACCATTCAAGCGGCTCTGCGGGTCACAAACTCGCTAGGGGCAACTCACCCGCGCAATTCAAACGCCGCTTGCACGACATGTAACAATATATTTAATTACAAACGTTAAATGTTCTTTAGTAACCACATTAAAATGATCACGAATTAGATGTAGCAATATTAGTAGTGAAGATAATAATTTTGCCATACAATTATGTTGCAGTTCTAATTATGCTAGGAGGAGAAGAGAGAGCTATATTTCCATCTATATCACTCAGTCTGCGGCGTTAAGTGACAACAGTGTTCCCATAAGAACAATAATATTTTATAAACATGAAAAACCATAGAGTAACCACCGGAAATTACTATGGAAAATATTTATATATCATAACACGGGTAACGTTTCTTAGGTATAAGCCGAGTTCCTTGAAATTAATTTCAAAAAATTATACACATCATTTCCAATTTTTCTCTGATTATTTCACTAGGTATATTTCATCGTATTCGCACGAATAATTTGCTGCTTTAAGAGTCTTTTCTTCACTATTTACTTTGTAACCAGTTTTTCACACTCACTCATGACTTCATTCAATACATCTACTTGTATGTCACCTTTCACTGATTCGCCACGACTGGCTCTCGCACCAATCCTCGCGATTTACTGATTAGTCGACAGGCACTCATCCCATATGTATGCGAGGGTCGAAATTATCTGGGAACCCAGTCTGGACTTCTCTCGAATGGGAGATCCGAGAGACTGATTCTTTCAGAATAGAGGTGTAGACGTATGTTACATTTTTTCGCTGGCTCATGAATCCTGTTCTACCATATAAGGCGAGATCCGACTCTTCGCCGTCGACCGCGAATTTCAAAGCCGGCTCAACAATGTGTCCAGTATATATATATATATATATATATATATATATCATCCGTGTGGAGTTGCCAGTCTCCCATCGGACGCCTCCCCAGTTGGCGGATAGGGGAATGCTCACCAGATATGGCGGGTACTGGGGAAATAAAATACCCGGGGCGGACCAAAACTAGCGCTGCTGCCTTGCAGTAAGATACTGGACTATCAAAGGCTAGAGGAAGAAAACCTTGAACAAAAATTACCCGTCCTCCAGGTTGATTCATCGGACCAGCTCCTCGTTCATCATAAAAAGAAAAAATGCTAAAACCCCAAACATCATGCCTCGGAAAAACACTCTAGGACGATTTAAGCTATGAAAAAGTACTTTGAAAATCGGCACATGGATGATGGTATATATCATCAGCAACCTTCACGGATTAGGTCTTTGCCTGTTCTGATCTCACATCTGTTCAGCCCAGCGTTTTCTTCGTCTTCCCACCGATCTTCGTCCTACAGGATTATACATCAGTGCCATCTTTGGTATCCTATCCTCTGTCATTATTTGCAGATGTTCCAGTCAATTGTTGTGTGTTCTTCTATTTGTTGAAGATGTGGCTATACTTTTAGATCCTCTGTAATATTCTCATTTCTAATATGTTCTTCTCTTGTACAACCTTTCACAGCCCGTAGCAATCTCATTTCCGCTGTCTGAATTTTACTGTTTTCTTTTTCCTTCAGTGCCCAGGTTTCACTTCCATACATCGTCACTGGTAGTGCCATCGTTGGGTAAAATCTTAGCTGCGTATCCTTTCTTACTTTGTTGCTCAGTGTTTGTCTGATTGTTCCACATATGTTGAAATTTCTCTATTTTCTTATTTATATCTTGTTCTTCTTCATAAGTGATATCGCAGCCCAAATAAATATATAGGTCTGTATGTCAGTTACTCTCTAGCGAACACATTTTTTAGAAACCAAACTCGTCATATAGCAATTAATTTAAAAATGCAAGTCTAGTTCGTTAACCAGCAAAATCGGACCATTAGAAGCAGGAGCTCACCTGAATCAAACCGAATTTTGTTTTAGTTTTTTCCACGAATTTAATATATAAAATTTAATAATAATTCGAGGAAGCTATTCTCTAAAAATCAGCAAAAACCGATCATTAGAACTGGGGGTTTATCTGAATCCAAATTTAAAACATTGCTCTTTATTTTCACTGCGTTCCAACACATCTAAATTACTGGCAAGAGAAATTAGTGTTTCGGGTATTTAAAAGATAGCAAAATAACATTGGAGAATGGTTGCCCATAATAGAGAGGAATGGGAGAAACTCTTGAGGGAAGCTAAAGCCCATTCTTGGCTGTAGTATTAAAGAAGAAGAAGTGTTAACAAAAGAAACATATATTCCGTAAACTAACAAAATCGGACTATAAATTCGTCTTCCTGAGGCATTCGCTTAGTTTATACACTTTCTGCGTGACGGACGTTTTAAAATGAAATTTCAATCGACACCCGGCATAGGGTCGAAAAATGCGAATGTAAAATATTGATTAATTTTGTATCCAAAATATAAATTAAATGCAAAGTGATCCCACTACAGTCCTAGGTGGGTTCTTGGGTTAGAAGTTTGGGGCCCCACCTTTGCAGACAATCGACACGATATTTCAGTTATTTTCTCAGTCTTACGCAAGAATTACATTTGATCCCCTGACCCAGAAAATGCTTCTGGAACTCATTTCCGTTGAAGTTGAGTAGATCTTTTTGTCATGGTCCTGTGAAAACATACCAATCGGTAACTTCCTATAAAATAAAACACATTATTTTGTACACCAGAACTGTAAACAATCAATGTTATTGGTAAAAATAGTATTTTTTTTTTCAATTATGACACGAATGGCATAAATTACCACAGTTACATTACTCTTCTTCATCCAACCAAGTCTTAAGCCTATTGGCCTGTTACGATTTCACTGATGCGTGTTGTATCCAGCGTTTCCTTGGACGGCCCAGAGATCTCTTCCCTGTTGGACAATAATTAAGCATATATATATATATATATAAACTCCTGGCGCGACAGGCCTAGATGGCCCTTAGCCTACCAGCCGGCTGCTGGCCTCACATCCACATGTGTCAACCACAGAGGTAGATGATCAGCCAGTGTTTGGGTGACATGTGGTTAGCATGTCGAGTCCCCCAGCCGTTATAGCTGGTTTTCTCAACCTGGAGCCGCTACTTATTGTAGCTACCCAAATGCCTCACGATGCTGGGTGGGCACCGGTCCCATACTGCCCGAAATACCATGAGAAAATTTCTTCCCCCATGGAGACTCGAACCAGCGCATGTCCCGTAGCTCTGCGCAAAGGCTTCCTGCCTTAACCACTCGGCTACGGTGCGGGACATATATATATATAGTCCACCGCTGTGGTCTCGAGGTAGCGTGCTCTCTTGTCACGCAGCGGGCCCGGGTTCGATCCCCGGTCGGGGCAGTTTTTTGGGTGAGGTTTTTATCGGGGTTTTTCCTCACCTGTAAGACAAATGTCGGGAAAACTTTAAGGCCCAAACGGTCCCCGAAATCATATGGCCATCATCTTCATCATCATCATCCTCATCACCATCATCCTTCACCGGTGTGGAGAGCAACGGGAAGCTACTACACCTATACAATTCCCTAGTAGAGCTGGAAGCATAGCATGAAAATGCTATGATTGCAGTGAAGGACCTGCCTTCGGGCAGATGGATATATATGTACTCAATGACCGGTTCTAAACGTAGTTCCTTCAATATATCGCTATTGCGTTTGTGATCCCATTTGGTATATCCTGCTGCATACCTCATGAATCTAATTTCACAAGACGTTATCCTGTTCTCTTCTCCTTTCCTCAAAGTCCATGCCTCACTGCCGTAACAAGTGCAGGTCTTGCTAATGTTTTGTATTACCGTACTCTGGTATCGCTCTGTACTAGCGAAGGTTCCATTACTGAATTTATTACTCCCATGGTTTTATTAATATTAATAAGTTTACCTGCTATGTCTACTTCATCCAAATATGTTAATGTGTATCCCAGGTAGACAAATGAATTTGCTCTTTCCAGTATTTTTGAATATATAAAAATTTTGCTATGTACAGGTTATTTTCCTTGAAAGGCCATTACATTACTAAAAACTGTTAATCATAAAATAAGCTCTATCAATGTACTGGCGTCATTAATAAAATAATACTTGATATTCACTTAGCAGCAACTTCTTAGAATAAAGTCCGTCATACAGAAACGCTTAAACTAAGCGAATTCCTCAGGGAGTCAAATTTATGATCCCATTTTGCTGGTTTACGGAATATATATTTATTTTGTTAAATTAGAGAAACTCAATTTCTGATGACAGCTTATTTAGAGGTGTCGGACTGCAGTTATTACCAGATGTAAGTTATATTCCATATTGCTGTATAATTTGACACCAATTTAAATACCATCTACCGATTCATTTTCCATTACTTTTTTAAAATATCAAATAAAATAAATGTATGATTCTTATATGATACATTGCCAAATTAAGGGTTCATTAAACTCTATGGATAGTATACATTGTGACGAACAAACATGGCGGTTGCTAAAATATACTTTTAATTTCAGGTCTTACGTAAACCACCACATCTAATGATCTAATTTCGCTGATTTTTTGAGAATACTTTCTTCGGTTTGTTTAAATTACTGAGTTTCGTTGTAAAGTAAAGTGATCCCACTACAGGTCCGGCACTTGATGTCAGCCGGGTTGTCAGCCCTGCAGACGGCCGCCTTTACCCCAGAACAAATGTCTGGTACTCAATTTCGTTAGAGGCTGAGTCGACCCCAGGGCCTTGGTGCCGCTAGAAGGTTTGGGTCAGTTTAAAAATACTGACCCTCCACCGGTATTTTTATTTTGCTGCTTATTGATTTCGAATTTACCCTTATTAATTCATTGTTATATGTCAAGTTTGGTTTGGATGAAACAAAAATTGAGGTCGCTAAAACTACTACGGACACATATAAATATTAGGCATGGTAATTGCCGGTGTCTACAACATAGAATCGGTGTGAAGATCTTAACTTTTTTCAAATATATTTTCATGAGAGCAACCGTAATAGCTTCGCTTCTTCGGTATTCCCAAATAAGCAATATTAATTTATTTTTAGTTTCATATCTATATTAAAAGACAACGTAAGCATCTCGAATACAATGTAATATATTATTATTATTGCATTCATAAAAGTTTTGAAAACTAACAACCAGTTTTGTAAGTTGTAATATTGTATACCTATTTCACAATAAAAGTCTATAATTCCAAGAAACACTTACATTTGAGAACATATATATATAGAACAATGAGCATCAAAAGTGAAAATTCACTAAAAGATCCAACTGGTATTTGGAAAATTCTTGTAGGAAAACAAAACGGAAAGCGCCCAATTGGTATCCCAAGAATAACGTAGGAGAATAACATTAACCATGGTTTGAGCGAAGTAGATTATACAGGAAGTGATTGGAAAACATTAGCTCAGAATAGGGATATATGGAGAGTTTATGTCCGCGTGTCCGTGAACCTAAGGGTTCATTAGTGAGTTAGTTAATAAATGTTATAGAAAATAATAAACGACATTTTTAGCATGTTTAAAACAAAATAAACACGTTTTATACCAAATTAACAGTACGAGAAATAATATAATTTTCTGAACATTTTAATACAAACCTCAATATTAATAAAAAACAAAATAATGTTTCAAAAATGAGCTTACAGCTGAAATTTTGACAAACTCCTTAAAAAAGGAATGCTCTAATACACGGTAGGGTATCTATCTGATGCTATCACTCTTCTACTCTTCGGGGCATGGAACTCACCAACTTTGCAATAAAATTAGAAGGGACTAGACGTCATTTTTCCATTATAGCTGCTTTCAATTCATGTATGGAGGATATAGACCTTCGTCGAATATTTTCCTTTTAAGATATCCCTAACGCACTCTATTGGGGCAATGTCAAGAGATGTAGGTGGGATTTGCATGTATTTTGGTTCATTGTAAAGAAGCCAAACCTAGTATTCAGTGCTCTATATTTGGGGCCGGTGTCTTGCATGAACACATTATTAATCAAACCTAAAATTACGATGCTTTGACGGAGTTTCGTTTGCAGATTAAGTATACCGTAGTATTCTCTGCAATAATTCAAGGTATCACAGATCAGAAGCAACAGGAGATGTAGGAAAACGCATAGTAAGGTTTCATAATCTGTGTGAAAGTCTATAAAATATCAGAATTAGTTTACAGGCCTCGATCAACCATTCATATAATTATTGATTGATGTGGTAGTACGAAATATATCTACATTATAGTATCCATTTTTTCCATCAATGAAATACAGATTCCTCACACCAGCTGGGGTCATACACAACCATACCAATATGGACCCATCTCCATAGTTCACTACAGGAGCTATATTATATCCATTCTTCCGGGATACAACACTCGCTAGACGGATTAAGATTACATTGTATGTAACTGTAATCCGCAGCATGCTACTGTATGGCTGTGAAGCACTGAGTATTCTTGCCAAAAAGCATAAACAGAAAATTCAAATAATTCAGAACAGATGTCTAAAAATTATATTTTCGGCACCCATGTATACAAGAATAACAGAGCTACATGAAGCAGCACAATTGCCCTATCTTGATGATATTGTGAAAGAGCAAGTCACCAAAATGTATAAAAACATTTTGGAACATGATAATCCAATAGTACGCACGATATGACAACTACCGCAATGGCGTACAGTGCATAAGAACATATTCACTGGAGAACAACCTCCATAAGGGTTAATTTCAGTGGCACATGTCGCTAAATACCAACATAGCGCATGTCAAAACAACTTCGTCTCCATATCTCGTAATAATAATTTTCTAAAAAACACCGTTTAGGTAGAGGTTACAATAGGAAAGCCACTTAGAGTTAGCCACTAGTAATTTTGCTGCCGAGGGAAAATTAGTTCCCGGAAACAGCACAATGGACGGCAAAACAACTGCCGTCACAAAACAGACAGACAGACAGTTCACTGTAGGAAGAAGATCCTGATAATTAAGTTTTTCGTTCTTCTTTCTCCACACTGAAACTCTTTCAACTGGCGAATATATGAAATATGATGACATCTGTAAACGCGACTTTTTCCCAGAATGCTGATCCAAGATTTCGACGTGATTTAGCAAATGTTAATATTTTTTTTCTGTTGTCTTCATTTATGTAGCAATTTCTGCGGGCGTTCTTCTGTGGTAGCCTTTCGATGTTAGATATCTTCTCACAGTATTAATACGTACATCTACTTTTAAATTACTTATCAGTCTAAATTATCTTAGGCGTAGTTATAATTGAATATTTTTTTTACAATCCTGATAATATTTTTTCAGCACGTCCGGTAATCTTATAGTCCGCATTTTAAGACGGTTTTTTAGATATTTTCATCTATTATGTTTATAGGCTTTAAACATTGCTTATATAACCTTATTTTTTTCCTATATCTCCTGTTGCTTGTGATCTCCATTGCCTTATATTTATTCCAGAAAATACTACGGTACACTTATGATCGTTATTTAATTAATAGCACGAATAAAATATAGTACCTAGTGTAAGCACGAGGTAAACAAATAGGACTAAAAAAATTTTACTCCTTTGAATTGCAATCATTATGTGCACTTATGACTGCTTCATTTCATAGTTTGTCATTAAAATCAAGATTATATTTTTTTAATAAATTCTACTTATTTTGTAATAATTATATTATGTTAGGATAGACATTAATTTACAACAGAAACTTATGCCGATGGTAATGGATTTCTTGAGGAGAGCAGTAAAAAAAATTTAAAAAAAGTCGCATGAGAAAAAAATGAACATCAAATATTCAGTATTAGATTATATAAGATATGATGCGATCGTAGCTCAGCCGGACCGTTCCGCGGCGCTCTTGGAGGGGTGAGTATTGGCGCGCATTCCGCGACAGTTAAAAGTACACGATCCTCAAGTAATCGGGACTAAAATTACAAATTACTACTTTACTAACTTATATTAGACTTATCTACATCACAACAGATGTTGACCTTGAAGACTAACAATATTTTTCGACACAACAGTTGATTTACACGTAACTTCAATTTTAATTTTTTCCCCAAATAACAAGAAATGAACGATTATGTGGCTGGTTTTTGGCAGGATTCAGCTACTGCGCACACTGCTGCGAATTTTATGCATGAATTATTGCGAAGTGTGTTTGGAGACAGAATAATTAGTCGAGGATTGTGGCCACCATGTTCTCCTGATCTATCGCTTTGCGATTTTTATTTATGGGGAACGTTAAAGAATAAAGTGTACGCATCAAATCCGCACACGTTACTCGAATTGAAGGACAATATTACGAGACAAATAGAAGCAATCAGTCAACATGAACTTCTACGAATAAACCAATATTGTTTTCGGAGGTATAGGGAATGGTTTTGTCTTCAAGGTCATTATTTCTATATATTTTATGATGCAGGTCAGCCTAATGTAAGTTATTTAGTAGAAATTTGTAATTTTTGCACAGTAAGTAGTGCTCTGTATCAATGACGTCGGTCGTTTACGTGTAACTCTGGCGGAAGGCGCGCCAATACTCACCCAATCCAAGGCCGCTGCGTAATGGCCGGCCGAGCTACGAACACACTGTACAAGCAAATAAATTTGAATGGGCATGTACGACGAATACAAGAAGAAAGGTTATTCAGAATAACATTCGAATGGTATCCAACTGGGAGAAGAAAGAAAGGAAGACCTCAAAACTCGTGGATGCAAGAAATAAGAACGGGAATGAGAACAAGAGGACTGGAGAACCTAGAGTGGTTGGTTAGGGACGAATGGAGAAAGAGAATACAACTTCAAGTACAGAAAGATGTGTAAATATATAGAAATAAATATATGTGTAAAATGTATAGAAAAAATAAATGAATAAACATTAATTCTAAAATGTTTTACAATCTTAAACGACAATTTTTAATTTCTAATATTTTCTTCCAGTATGCTAAGTGTGCGATCACTTTCGACGGTCACTGTAAGTTGTTTTATGGTATTTACCCCAAATTATTAGTACATAAATTCAGAGCGCCTTCATTGCTTTCAACCTATGTATTAACTAAACAAAACGACAAAAGTGAAGTCATAAACTTTTAATTTAGTTTTATATGTAACATTATCTAACTGTGCGCTTGGATTCATTTTGTAGTCTCGCATGGGGCCTGCAGTTACAAGAGTAGATCTACAGGTAGCTCATGAATTACCTACTACACCACGCTTCTGAGAATTGCTTTAATGGGATGGTAATTGCCAATCTCCACAGTTCACAATATACGCATCAGATATGTAAATCGCATCAAAGCATGGACTTCGCATTTACATAATTCTTGTAAGAAATTAAAGATTCAACTGAAGGTTTATCTAAAGACTTGAATTTTCACAAACACGCCTGAAAAGACATATCGCATTTACTCGTGTGTTTCTTACACTTTTTTACCATATTTTATTTTATCTAAATGGTTGATCTGTGATTTATGCGAGGAAAGTTTCAGGGACTGGTAAGTGTACTGGATGTCCTTTATGGGGAGAAAAATCAAACCGCAACTGGAATATATTTTATTTATTTAAACAGACAAATAAAAACTTTAAAATTTCTGTTCTACGTCACAGTTATTTGCTTTTTACCATACCCCCCTATTCTCAGTCGCATCCGTTGCTCTTGCATATCCTAGGGCACGATTGTCTTTGTACTTTCAGTCACAGAACATTTAAAAAATCCCTTGTATATTGGCACAAAACATTTGAAAAGTATGCTACTCCGGAATATGTATATATATATATATATATATATATATGTGTGTGTGTGTGTGTGTGTGTGCGTGCACCGCTGTGGTCTCGAGATAGAGTGTTGCCTTGTCACGCAGCGGGCCCAGGTTCGATTTCCGGTCGGACAAGCTTCCTGGGTGAGGTTTCTTTCGGGTTTTTTCCTCACCTGTAAGACAAATGTCAGGAAGTTTAGAGCCCAACTGTCCCCAATAATCATCCGGCCATCGTCATCATCCTTATTATCATCACCATCCTTCATATGTGTGCAAAGCAACGGGAAGCTACCATACCTACTAAAGCTGAAAAGCATAGCATGAAAATGCTATGATTGCAGTGAAAGACCTGCCCTCGAGCAAAATTACTGTGGATGAATATATATATATATATATATATACCAACAGTGAGAATGCCGGTTATTAGTGACACAAAATATGACAACAATCTTCGTGCGGATGCCAGGTTAAGGGCCCCCTAACACTCTACGATGTACGTTAAAACACAATAAAGGGAATTCCATACTGCTCCAAATCAATTGATAGTGAAATATGTTCAGTTGAAAACTAAAAAAAAATAATAAAATAAAATAAAATAAAATATTGTCGTACATGCGTGAAATGTACGAGCAAATATAATTTTTAAATATAATGCAACAATCCTGGTGCGTGAATTATCTAGAATCATCAGAAAATCAAAAAATGTGTTTGTGTAATTATGTAACGAAATTTTTCAACACGATTTTCACCCACTTAAAATCATTGGATCGACTTAAAACTTTGTATACTTGTAAATGGCCAATGACAATACAATAATTTCATAAATGTTTCTAAAATCCTGGCCAGAATCAGCAGAAAATCAAAATTATAAAAATCGGTATAGTAGGTTGCGAACTTATCAACTTATTACGTAATCCTTGTAAGAGCTCAGTTGGTAGAGCGGTGGCCTGTAGAGGTATATAATTTCAGTAATCCATAGGTCGCTGGTTCAAATCCGCCCGGAGGATTTTTTTAGTAGAGTATTACTTTTTGCTCATACTACAATAGTATGGAATTTAAAGATATTTACATTTTTATCTTATTCTGTAAAATATTAAAAACTAAATAAATAATAGTTTAAATAAATAATAGTTTTAAAAAACTAAAACAGCACGCTTTATTAGAAAATCGAACTAAAAAATGAAAAATAATTTTAATTTCCAACACGCTTGGGATAAAATTAATATGGTCTTCTTCACTTCACGGGCTAGGCAAATTGCCTGTTCCGCCTCACAGTTGTTCTGTCCATCTTTTCACAGGTCTTCCCACATTCCTTGAACCTCTTGGCTTGTAGTTGAATGCTGTTCTTGGCAATCTTGTTACATTCATTCTTTCCACATGTATAAATATTGTTACTTGGATCGTCAGAGGTCTAGGAAGTAAAGAAACAGCGGTCATAACTGAAACAAAAAAGCTCAACGGTAAAGAAGGCGGAAGAGGAAACCTGCAAGCCAAGGGGTAGATGGGACTCCAAAGCTTTGGTTAGCAACCCGTGTAGGAGAAGGAAACTCCGAAATAAATCCCCGATCCTCTAGGCAGGTAGTTGTGCGCCTAGGCTGCCCGACCATGTAAAAAATTTCCAAACTCATCTCTATAGAATAAATATTGTTATTTGGAACGTCAGAGATTATTGTGGTCAACAAAAAAATAATCTCCAACATTTAGAATAAAACTAGAGTTATCTACAAAAAAAAAATAATTTTACCGTCAAAAGCGTGGGGTGCTTTTTATGGTTTTTATGTTTTCTTCTTAGAGACTTTATTTTTACCAATATCTGTTTATTATCAAATATATTAATTGATATAGAGCATCCCACGCTTTTTGTAGATAACTCTAGTATTATTCTAAATGTGCTGGACATTAATTTTATCCCAAGCATGTTTAAAATTAAAATTATTTTTATTTTATAGTTTGGTTTTCTAATAAAGCGTGTTGTTTTAGTTTTTTAAAACTATTATTTTAAATATCGATATATCCCGTGTGTAGATTAGGGTGCTTCCTAATGGGAGTGTTTCAACTGAATTTCGTTACGCTTATTTACCCATAAATGTCAATGACTAATACATAAATATGATTAATTCAGTTTGCAGTACCCATTTAATGTGTAGCTAAATGAACTTAAAAAATCGGCTGTAAAACATTGATGACAATTAATTCCAGATAAAGAAATATGGTCTCAGACGAAAAATGCCTGACTTTACGGTTAATTTTATTTATAATTAATTACACTAGTTAACAAGGTTTTTGCCACATGCTTTAAACTATATGCAACAGATCAAGTTTTATGTGCTTTTTACGAATATGAATATGAAAATGTTCCATCACCCTCAAATGTTTAGGAAATCACTAAAATATATCTAAAAATACGAAAAGAAATTAAATTTAGTATGCATACGTTATTATAATTATAATCATTAATAATTATTAACGAATTGTGGAGCTTTATTACCTTCCTTAAAGCCAGTTTCTTACATGCCTGAAGATCCGTAGGGATGAGCGGTACTTTTCCAGGAAGGGAGTAGTGAAATTAATTACTTTATTGATGTAAGTGCTCGGCCGAAAGGAAATGGCTGAGTATGGAGTGAGGTGGGGTTGCAACATGAAAATTTCAGATTTTAACTTTAGTTTGAGTTTGGCTATGTCTTTGAAAAGTGTTTTAAGTGATTTTTGCTTCCTACTGTTTTAACTTTCACTGCAATGAAATGCCCATTTGCATATAAAATTAGGCCTTATGGAAAATTTTGTTAAAGCCATGGACAAGGATATAGAAAGTTTTGCATATCTAGAAGTCAGTTTCCTAAGCTTGGTGATGCAAAAGTGAAAGAGGGAATATTCATTGGCCCCCAAATTCGAAGATTTGTACATGATGATACCTTTGAGAGAAAGTTGAATGATAGAGAGCTAGCAGCCTGGAAGTCCTTATGTGAGGTAGAGAAATAATAAAGCAGAAAATGATCGACAGTTGGTTCAAGAACTTCTGAAGAGTTAACAAATCTAGGATGCAGAATGTCTCTGAAAATTCATTTTCTCCATTCGCACCTGGAATTTTTCCCTGAGAATTTCGTTTCTGTCAGTGACGAATAAGGGAAAATATTTTAACAGGACATTGAGAAAATGGAGCAGAGATATCAAGGTAGATGGGATCCTCACATGATGGGCGACTATTGCTTGTTTTTAGTTAGGGAGACTGATACACACTACAAGATGAAGAATTAACAGTTACTATTATTTTGTTTAATGTTAAAAGTAGCTGTCACATTTATAATCCACATTACCTGCATGTTTCAAAGGGTTTTTGACTATTAATTCGTAGGATTTCTTAATTCCAAATCACAATTTCCAATTGTTTAGTTAATAGTAAAAATGACATCATTTTATTACTTTTTACTGAGGATAAAAGTAAATTTGTCAACAGTAGCATCAATTTATTCATTTTATTATACCTCATATGTAAACTTAAGGCATTTTATAATGTAATCCCATAGTTAAATTATAGTTGTGAAATATTTACAATTATGTTTAAATTAAACTAGATTTTCTGTCATTTTTGCTAGAATCGAACTCAGTTCTGTCACAGGAAAACGTTACGTGTTACGGGTTTTTTGCTGTCATTTTCGTGTTCAGGACGTGTGATTTTGTAAAGTGACTTTTTTTGTCCATGTGGTAGATAAAAAGTTAAAATTTGTTGACTAGAGTTATCAAACAGTTGTAGTAAAGTATTGAAACATCTTATTTTCAAATATATCCCATCATAATAACCATAAATATACCAATATTAATTAAAATGTAGCCTATATACAGAGGAGGATATCTGCATGCTCTTATTAAAATTGTTAAAGTAAATAATTCCTCATATTTGACGGCACCACTCGCGGCTCAATGAGCAGGGCTTCCGCTATGTGAGGAAAATAAGCAGGGTATGCGCTCCGATTGCAGCTGCACGTACTGTAGATATGAGTTTAGTAAACATAATCATCGGAAAGCATAGAATGAAGCATGGTACAATGTTGCCATCTAGTTTTACAGCATGAACTACCAGGAGTCAACCAACAACTCTCCGCTCTGGTTAATTACAGTATTCTAATCCACTTTAGGAATATGAGCGATATTTTGTGTGATCTATTTTTAACATACTAAAATATTTATTTAATATGTTTTTATAAATAGTATTACCTGAGAGTATTAATAATAATAATAATAATAATAATAATAATAATAATAACAAGAACAATTAATCGTTATCTCAGTAAAAAAAATAATAATTTATTCAAATCGAGGTTTCAATCACCTTGTGAGAGATCATTTTCAAGACATTTGACTTTGTAGTCAAATATCTTTAAAATTATCTCACACAAGGTGATTGAAACCTCGATTTGAATAAATTATAATTTTTTTACTGACTTAACGATTAATTTTTTGTTATTTATTTTTTCAAATTATATTATAGATATCTGTAAAAAAGGTAAAAGACTCTGAGACTTGGCAGCCTACTGTAAACACATACATATTAGAACTTAAAGAAATTAAAATCTCTTTGTAGTGAGTAATTTGAAACAATTTTTGAATATAATAAATCTCAGAAGACACATGTTGCATTACATGATATTTGGTTCATTTATCTGAACAATATAGGCTATATATATATATATATATATATATATATATATATATTAGATTTGAAAATTGTTTTAAAATCATCATATATAAACTTTGAAAAATAAATGTAGGTTAATTATTATATTTGTTGTAACGGAATGATACGACAATATATTTAATTTGGAATCATGTAAAATAAGATCCTTATTCAAATATCAGGTAGAGAGTTAATTTCATTTAGTATGATCCGACCATTTTACTCCGCTACAGAAATGTAGATATTTGATATTTGTGCTATAAAATTGAGGGATTAAATTTTCAAATAAGTGGGCAGATAAATGACAATTTATATGAGGTTTCTGTTTAACGTGCCAGGTAATTAATATCGGAATTAAAAGCTGCGTATGAGAGATGTGACTCCGATAAAATATATCTTACGGGTTTTCTTGAGCGCCGTAAATATATTACACGAAATGTAAAGTTTTTCAGTATACCTTAGAAAGTCATTATTATTTTTTATGCCCTAATATGTATGTATATATATATTGAACTCGGCGGTTTCCCTTGGAGGCATAATTGGGAATAATAGTAATTAGACCGTTCATACTCACATAAATAAGTGTGAAAAATAAATTAACAATTAAATATTTATTTATAATTAAACGCATTAAATTTAAATAAATATTAAACATTTCATATGAGGAACTCGTGCATTTTTGTTTAACACTTGAAGATTACAAATTTAGTTACAATCTTGTTTTTTCTGCAGTAATTTCTTTCATATGCAGCTTCAACACAAGGGAAATAAAACACGCTTGATATACTCTACATTGCCAACTTTTTCTCACTTCTTTTGCTCAAGATTTTATATATTCATTAATCAATTTATTTCTAAATAAATTCCAACAAAATTGGCTTATTTTTAATAGTCACACAGAACAAAATTTTAATAATATATTTACCGTATTCTTTGATAAATTGTTCTTCTGTATCACAATAATGCCATTGGCAGAATTAATTTAAAATTGTACCCCTTTCTTTGGGTGATATACTTGTAATAGGAAGCAAGGGTAAATATCTGATAGTGTCAGACGAGATACTCCTCATAAATAATGCCACGAGTGATTTCAAAATTATCGATAAATTCACGACTCACGAAGTGAGGAGAAAATAAAGATACAGAAAATAAAGTAAATAATTTCAGGCTATTTGTGGAACCATAAAAAGAAAACCTTAGGTCGGAAAACAAGGAAAGATACGAAACTTTAATTGTATAAAATAATGGCTGTTCCTTTGTTGTTGTATGGAAGTGAAAATTGGATAATGAAATCAAGGGATAAAAGCAGGATACAGACTGCGGAAATGCTGTTTTTACATAATGTGAGATGATGCACAAGAGCGGATAGAATAAGGAATGAAACTATACGAGAAGAATTAAATATATATAAAATTGAAGATAAAATCAGCGAAAATAATAAGAAATGGACAGAACACTTACTGAGAAAGAACAACAAAAGAATACCAAAAAGAACCTTCCTGTATAATCCCAGAGGAACAAGAGATGTTGGCCAACTACGTAGAAGATGGACTCCACTTTTATCTTCGCCGAAACAGACTGCATAGCCTAAACCTTGTAGTAGAAGAAGAAGAAGATTTAACGAATAAAATTAAGCTCTTTACTTACAAATCATTGTTTAACTATAGTTATTTTAAAATATTTATATATTTAATGTAAACGGCGATGTTTGAAAACAAATCAGAAATATGAGGTTATGTTCATTCACTGCTGCTTGATCATATTATTTATTGCCAAATAAGATCACAATATTGTAAGAGTGCACCCAAGTGGAGAAATAATGAAACACATCAAACTATATATCATAATCAACATTACGGGTTATTAATTTATATTTTAGTAAATAACTCTGTAAAATCAAGGATTCCTTTCATGATTTGCTATATTCAATATATTTGTTGGAGAAAAATAATGCTTTGAGCTGTTCAGAGCATTAAAAGGAGGAGCTTTCTTTATCACAAAAGCAGGAGCTGATAAAGAGAAATAGATAAAGAGCGAGGTGAAACACGACTGTCATTGGTTGTAAAACAACATTCATTGAAACGTGATTGGTCATTGACTAGCATTTGTGGCATGAGTTAAATAGTCATTAAAATATAATATGCTTTGATAGTCTAACATCGTCGCAAAACAGATATCAGGTTTTACATATATTTTATGGAATTTAAGTTACACGTTACTCTACTTAATCAAATTATTCGATGTACTTAATGTAAGCCTTAAAAAGATAAAATATTATATTAGGATCTTCCACTCCCGGAGAGTGGTATTTAAGCGTACAAACCTAAGCGGAAGCGTGCCAAAGGTGGATCGGTGCATGAAATCCGAATGTGCTACAAGCTATTAAATCAGTCATAAGCTATATAATAAAAAAAGTAAACAATTTACTGGTGTCCGGCCTAATGGCAGGTAAATCTTCATCTCTTCTGGTCCCTCGACCAGTCATTATGCCGGGCCCGAATAGAGGTTTACTTTTTATTTTATTTTATTTTATTTTATTTTATAGCTTACGAATGTGTGATATTGAAGGCATGTAATATACAAGGACTGTTCCTAACTACGTTTGTCCACCATCCTTAGAAACAGATGAAATCCAACAAAATGAATTATATGATATGGAGAAGAGGTAAATTAAGTTTATGTCAAGTTGAAATGAGAGAAATTTCGAGAAAAAAACCGTCCTGTGATTTTTTCACTACAGCCTCCTCTGGAGTGACCTATAAGCTAATTCGGGAACCAGAGATGGACCGTCTTTAAAGATTATAAGTTATTTTGGAGTTTATTTATTTATTCTGCAAGATTCTCTGTCATTTACATATTAAATTCTGTACTACTTTTGAAAAAATGAATCAATTATCCTACAATATAACAGTGCCACTTTTCAGCGGTATTCTATATCGAATTTTATGTAGATTTGCAAATCCATAGTTTACTTCTTTTTCCTGCACGGATAAAATGCAACCATAGTTATGCTTGCATATTATAGGCGAAAATAGCAAAATTTCAACAAAAAAAGTCACATTTTTTTAAATTGATCTCTTATTCTTCATCCGAGATTTAGACCCAAGAGAAATTAGAACACTTCGAATTATTTTACAAGATTCTATATCATAAATTTATCACAGAATATTTCTATTTGTAGTCAATATCTTTAACTCTTTCCTAAAAATGAAAAAAATATATAACAGAAAATCCAAATATTAATCCAAATCTAGCGAGTCGAAACTTGAAGATATAACTGGAAATATTGACTAAAATGAATTGATGAGAGCAAATAATTGTATCAAACAGCTACCTTAAAAAAAAGCTTAGCTTAAAAGCTATTCTATATGTAGTGAATGAAAACAAATGAACAACATGTTCATTTTTGGCACAACTCCAGAAAGTAAAAAATCGGCTTAAAGGGTTGCTGTGTGTGGCTAGCTGATTACAGTATTTTGAGTCTCATGATTTACACGAGGCACTTCCTTCTCCATTGTTTCTTTTACCGGATTGTTCTTCCTTAATGTATCAAGTAGCTACTGAATATTATATGTAAATGGATTGCGCACAAATGTGCAAAGGTGATAACACAGCTAAAAATCACTAACACTAACTTGGTCTTGCGTAATCACAAATTGTTTTTGTTCTTTGTGTACATGTTTCGATGTGATATCTTTCGCATTTGTGTTCACATACTTCGCATATGCATGACATCTTCGGGTCATGGAATGTTTTATCTCTACACATTAGGTGGTGGAATCTATGCACGCTTAATTGCTTACTGAATATTGCCCTAACAAGTCTGAGTGGACCCCGTTTCAAACTCACCTCAAGAAGAAGTTCTATCATGTAGTCGGAAATCGAAACAGGGTCTCTAGAATTCCAGTCACCACACATTAATTATTGTACCATAAAGTAAACAAACGAACACATTGTAAATAAAACATTGAGTGAAATTAAGAAGTCCTATATTATCAGCATGCCATAGATATTAAATATATATAATTGCCGATTTCCATAAAAATTGATAATATTATTATTAAGTGTACATACATTGTGTGTGTATTATTTATATGTCATGAAAAGAAAAATTAATGCCTGAACCGGGATTTGAGTCCGGGACTTATGATTCTATACGTTGGAGCGTTATCCGCTACGCTATTTAGGCAACCCAGTGCTAACATTAGTTTTCTTTCGTTATGTAATTCTGAAATCACAAGAGGCAAAGGGAAACATCCGCACTACCATCTTATAGCTTCTATAACAAGATAGCATTTCAATGAGAATATTTTTATTTTATAGCAATGACACTTTTTTATTTCATTGTTACAATAATATATATATATATATATATATATATATATATATATATATATATATATATGACATGAATAGAAAAATAAACTCCTGAACCGGGATTTGCTTTTATTTTTATTTTCATGTCACATGTGGCTTTCATTGTTAATATCAACATTTAATTATAACATTGATATATTATTGAATACTATTTTTGTTTAACAGTAGCCAAAAGATCTCGTAATTCATAATATGATTAAGGAATAGCTTCATCCTAACACTGAAAACAATCTGAAGTCATACACAATTATTCTTCAACCCCTAGAAATTATTTTGCACCGACTGTAAATTGACAACTTTTAACGACTTTTCTAACTGTGTGGCCAGAGGAATTCTTTAAGAAAATGGGGTAATTGTTCCGTACCCTAGGGAGTTACTGTACACGACCATCTAATTCTGAAATCGACGCAATCTTTAATTAGAAGTTTCAGATTACGCAAAGGAACGTTCTTAAAAGGTCCTAATTAAATTGTTTCATTATTTTCTGATCTTGGAACAGAACGTTATAGAAATTTTCAAACTAAAATCTAATGTACTAACAATGATCATACAGTATAATAATATTAAATTTTTCTTAATGTATTTATTATATACAACTTTCCTCATTAGAGGAAAAGTGATACAGACAATTAATTTTTTTTAATTTATGAAATACATTTTGTAAATACATTAAAAAATTCAAATTGTAGGCCTAATTGAAGTATACATACTACAAAGTAGAAATTTTGTAAAAATGGTTTCTTAAAATTGAAATTGATCCTCTAATGGCAGCGATGGCAATTTTAGAAAGATACACCCTGTCCAAATCTAAGTAAGTCCAAAATTTGGCTAGGAATCCTGGTATAGTACCTCTTGCCCCGATCATCAATCCTGTGACAGTTATACTATCTAGTTGGTATTTATCTTTGTAATAGTCAATTTTTGGCTCATATATGGCTTTCTTTTCAGAGTCAACATCCTCAGGTTGGCCACAATAATAAACATGATTACAGTTCGCACAAAGATCAACAATACTTTGGGTGATTTTGATGATCATATAAAGGACTTTAAACCAGACATCATTAAACCAAAACATTGAAATTAATCATAGAGCGTCATTCAGAGGTCAGGCCATATAGGACTCCGGACGTAAATTATCTCCCCATTCGGATGTCCGGGAGGGGGATAATGCGAAATGAGACGTCATGCAGTCAAAACAACAGAAGGAAAGAAGACTGAGGATTGGAGCCCGGAATGTGAGAACTCTTTTTCAAGCCGGGAAGCTGGAAAATTTCAAGGAAGAAATTAGAAGAAACAGAATGGATGTAATGGAAATTTCAGAAGTAAGGTGAGAAGAGAGTGGTGAATTAGTGAGTAATGAACTTAGAATGTTTTATTTCAGTGGTGATTCTAAACGAAATCATGTCGGTGTAGTATTAGATTAGATTAGATTAGATTAGATTTATTTAGTCTGGTGGAGTTAAGGCCATGTGGCCTTCTCTTCCACTCACCAGGACAAACATATATTACATCAGAATATAAAGGTAAAGGTAAAGTGATCCCACAACAGGCCTCAGGAGGCCCTTGGGGTAGTAGGAGGTTAAGGCTCCCACTTTTTCTAGACAATCGGCACTTTATGTCAGCCGGGTTGTCAGCCCTGCGTGACGGCCGCCTTTACCCCAGAACAAGCGTCTGGTACTCATTTCAGTTAGAGGCTGAGTCGACCCCAGGGCCATAGTGCCGCCAGAGGGTTTGGGTCAGTTTAAAAATCCTGACCCCAACGGGACTTGAACCCTCGACCCTCCGGCTTGTAGCTCAGTGCCTTAACCACTACGCTACGGCGTGCCCCTACATCAGAATATAACAATCTTAATTAACTCTAATATTAAATACTAAGTAAAAATTTGATCAAAAAGATAATATCTAATATATTACGATCTATAATACAACCAGTTAATGTTAGTTAAAATTAAGGCTAAAACTAATAATAAAATGTATACAAGCAACACATATTAAATTGTCCCTGTCTAGTGTATATAAAAAACAAAGGAAAATAATGAGATATAGAAAACTAATTTTACGATTATACAATATTTAAAGTCGGCCGCGGTGGACTAGTGGTTATGCTCCTTGCCTCTGGTCAGAAGGGTCGTGGATTCAAACCCGGCCGGGGTCGATGGATTTTTTAGGACGGAAAAATCCAAGGAGCAAGTCCTCCGGGAGGGACTTTAAGCCGTGGGTCCCGAGTCTGAAGATTTTCAGGCTCGTAAAAAATCCGTAAGCCTGAATGAAAAGGCCTCTAAGCAAAATTTACCGCATTTTCCCGTCCTAGTACTACCTTGGTTTCCTAGATGTCAGTATGAGGCGGAACGCTGACCACGTACCACTCAAAATGACATCTATACGAAAACAAGTGTAACTAAATTAGTATGGTTGAAATTAATCCTGTAGGGGGAGAGCGCCTAAATCTCTGTAAAAGGAATACATAGGCTTACAATACAATACAATACAATATTTAAAACAAAACAAATAAAATATTTGTTATTCTTAATATTATTTTCATAAATAATTAAATTTATTAATTGTTAAAAGAATATTATCAGTGAGGTGTATAAGTTAGTTTGTTATTAAATAATTCTTTAGTTTGTTTTTCAAGGATGTTATAGTTTGACAGTCTCTGACATAGGGCGAAAGGGAATTCCATGTTTTGGTAAGTGAGACCGTAAAAGATAACGAATAATATACAGTGTGATGAGGAGGGATATAAAGGACAATGTGCTGATGGGATCGAGTGTCAAGATTATGTGTGTCGGATAGTCTGATGAAGCGGCGCGATAAATAATTAGGCGATGATGTGTGAAGTATTTTATAGAGAAGGGATCAGGAATGGACAGTTCTACGATCTCTTAGACGAAGCCACGATAATTGTTCTGGAACACGCGTGAAAGAAAAAGTGATATCAGTACGTTATGTGCATCGAGCCAAATTAAGTAAATTCTGAAAAAATAAGTACCATTAGACGGAAAACCATCAGGTCATTAAAGAGTAAAAGTACGGAGTATTTAAGAGATAATTAATTATCTTGAAATGAATGCAAAAAAGGAACATAAGAGAATTATATCAGGGATTAAGATAGAGAAGAAAAAAATCATGCTAGAACAAACACAATTAGGAATAAAAATGGGGTTATAATTGCCGCAAGAGTATATTAAAGACATGGAAAAGTTACTTTAATAGGCTATAAATTGTATATAGAGAACAGGATATTGAAAAAGATAATTTACAGACAGCAGAAATTCTAGTCACAGAACCAAGTGCATTAGAGATAGAAAAATTGAAGATGTATATAGCATCAGGTTCAGATGGGATCCCAGCAGAACTGAAAAGTCAAGGGAAGAAAAATTGATGGACAAGATACATCAGTTAGTTTGTATGATTTGGGAAAAAAAGCTCTTCCTAATGAATAGAAGGAATTGATTATCGTACCAATCAATAAAAAATCAGATAAATCTCACTGTGACAACTACAGGGGCATCTCATTACTCTCAACTGCGTACCAAATCCTAATAAATATATTAGTAAACGGACTTACTCCCTATACTTATGACATTCTAGGAGATCATCAATGTGGATTTAGAAGAAATAGGTTTACAACAGATTAGAGTTTTAGTATAAGACAGATTTTAGAAAATAAATGGGAATATAATGGCACTTGTATAGACTTCAAAAAGGCATACGGTTCAATTAAGAGGGAGAATTATATTCGCTCGTAGTATCCTTCTGGAGTTCGGAATTTCTAAAAAGTTAGTTAGACATTTACTAATGTGTCTAAGTGGCACAAAGAGTAGGTTGCGTGTAGGCAAACAGTTTTCGGATACTTTTGAAATTCACAATGGGTTAATAGAAGGAGATGCACTCTCTCCTCTACCATTCAATTTTATACTAGAGCGTAACATTAAATCTTTGGAGAATGAAAGAGGCCTACAACTACTCAATGACATTAATAGACTGTTAGTTTATTCTGATGATATATTATTATTGAGCGATAGCGAGGAGTTACTAAGGGCCAACACGCACAACCTATTGAATTACACTAAGAAATTGGGACCGAAAGTAAACATCAACAACACTAATCACAAATTAGGGAAATTTTGAAGAAGTGACTGATTGCAAATATCTAGGAACAATAATCACAAATATGTATGAGATGCACAAAGAAATTAAACATGGGCTCAATTTTTGAAATGCATGCTATTTTGCATTACAGGGAATTTTGTCATCCCATCTTCTTTCAAATAACCTTAAACTGAAAATGAATAAAACAGTTATTCTCCCAGTTATATTAATGGATGCGAAACATGGACTCTTACATTAAGGGGGGAAAGAGTATTTGAGAATAAAGTTCTCAGCAAAAAATTTGGGCTAAAAAGAGATGAACAGACAAGTGAATGGAGAAAACTACGTAATAGTGAACTACATATTAGGCCTATGTATAGGTAGCCAGATATAATAAGAACTGTTAAGTCCCGAAGGTTGCGATGGACAGGACATGTGGCACGTACGAGGGACGAAAGAGTTGAAAGAGTTGCATGAAAGCTTGTGGTAGGAAAATCAGAGGGAAAAGTTCAGTTGGTAGACCAAGAATGAGGTGGGAGAATAACATTATCCATGATTTGAGGAAGTAGATTTTACAGGGGATGATTGGTAAACATTAGCTCAGGATAGGGATGTATGGTGAGCTTATGTCCGCGCGGTCATGTACCTAAGGGTTCGATAGAGCCAGTGAGTTAGTTATGTGGATAGTGGGATGATAATCGTGAGGTTACAAGGGTTAAAAAGTGGACTTGATGATAGCGCACATTAGTGATGAAAGAGTGAATGTAGGAAAAACAATGCTGGAACTCATAAAGAAGACGAAATTAAATTGATTTGGCCACTGGCTAAGAAGAAACTGTCTGCTGACGGTTGACCTAGAGTGAATGTTCGACGGGAATAAGATTAGAGTCAGAGAAATACATCTAGTGACAGACAATATTAAAATAAATGGTTTGTTTACAGTTACAAAAGGTAGGCTGAGTTAACGAAAGAGTGCTGAGTTTGCAGTGAAATACCTGCTCTTTGGCAGAACACTGTATGTATAAAGGTTAAAATTATAAATTGTTTACCTCAATTCTTAGTCGTCCTCAGATTTACAAAACTTGAGTTAAAAACTTCGTTTTAGGTCTTTCCGAATATGTTACAACTTAAGCTGCTGATATGGTACAAATGTTATAATTTTAATATGTTTTCCTGTAACCTCAAGGGAGGTTCAAAATGACTTTTAAAATTATTGATTACTCAATTAGGCAAATTAATTATAATAATACAACATATTAATATTTAAAAAATGTATGGCTAACTTAACTCAGTTGTTAAATTGGGTAATTCCTTTAAAAATAAATAAAAGCAATACATTTAACTTATCTTGAAGAAATGCTGTATGATGAGCAGTTTTTTATTAACAGTGGGTGATAAAAATATTTTTTTGCTTTTTTAACCCTTAAATTGGTAATATATCCAATAATATGTATTGGTTTTTATTTAATATTTTTAATAAAACGAATGATTACAAATTATATAAGTTTGAGTTGAATATTATACAATACCTAATAATCAGGGATGCTGTTTTCACTGCGATTAGATACATTAAAATAACTAGCACAAGAAAATAGCGTTTCGCCTATTTAAGACTTAAGTGTTACATTAATTCGAAATTTAATAAAATAATTACATCTATATCTCCGCGCCTATTTCATTAGTCAGATCAAGGTCAGGCAGCTTAGCTGTTACGCTGATCCAATTTACTTCCGTAGTTGCTTGGGTTGTGGTGCATCATGGAACTCTGCACTGAGTTTTATGACGTAAGGAGATAGGGGATTTTTCTATCTAATATGACCTTTATCTGTCTAATGAAAATACGTGGACTACAGTGAAATAAGATTCATGCGCAGAAGAGTATGTTTTATCATGTGAGATCACAGAAGCAATAGTGACATTATTGACGAATTGAATATGGAGTCCATAATAGAACACATCCAACAGTATAAATGAAATTGGCGTCAATATATAAGAATAAGATCCGATCCAGGTAAACTACGTCAATTTTTAAAGTCCAACCAAATGGTAAAATAACGTAGACGAGGCCTATGAAGAGATGGTTGGAAAAGTTTACGTTCAGCATAACATTCCTTTCAGGACTTACTGTACGACATGAAACGAAAATGGCATAGGTGGTGATGAAAAAAATCTACACCATATTACATTTAATATTTTTATAATTTAAATTAAATCCTATTGGGGTATATTCATAGAAATTTTAAGCTTTTCTAATAGGATAAAAGCATGCAATATCGAGTTTGACGAATTAATCTGTTTATGGAGTCTAATCTCGTAAAGGTATTTAGGTAAGGTCAGAGTTATAGATCTAAGATTCAAGCATACAAATTTCATTTTTTTATTTTTTTTTTTTTTTATTTATTTATTTAGCCTGGTGGAGTTAAGGCCATGTGGCCTTCTCTTCCACTCACCAGGACAAACATATATTACATAAGAATATAACAATCTTAATTAACTCTAATATTAAACACTAAGTAAAAATTTGATCAAAAGATAATATCTAATATACATATTACGATCTATAATACAACCAGTTAATATTAGTTAAAATTAAGACTAAAACTAATAATAAAATGTATACAAGCAAGACATATTAAATTGTCCCTGTCTAGTGTATATAAAAAACAGGAAAATAATGAGATATAGAAAACTAATTTTACGATTATACAATATTTAAAACAAAACAAATAAAAATATTTGTTATTCTTAATATTATTTACATAAATAATTAAATATATTAATATTGCTAAAAGAATACTATCAGTGAGGTGTATAAGTCAGTTTGTTATTAAATAATCCTTTAGTTTGTTTTTGAAGGATGTTATAGTTTGACAGTCTCTGACATAGGGTGGAAGGGAATTCCATGTTTTGGTAAGTGACACCGTAAAAGATAATGAATAATATACAGTGTGATGAGGCGGGATATAAAGGACAATGTGCTGATGGGATCGAGTGTCAAGATTATGTGTGTCGGATAGTCTGATGAAGCGACGTGATAAATAATTAGGCGATGATGTGTGAAGTATTTTATAGAGAAGGGATAGGGAATGGACAGTTCTACGATCTCTTAGACGAAACCACGATAATTGTTCCAGGGACGGTGTAACATGGTCAAATTTGCGAATCGTTAATCAGTAATTAAACCATTATTTCTACACTATCCATATAGTATTTTTAAAGTTAATTGGCTCCTAGGGTATAAAATAAGCATTTAATTTCCTATATCATTCGTTCTAGAGTTTAAAGATGACTATTTAACTCATGCCCCAAATGGGAGTCAATGACCAATCACATTTCAATGAATTCTGATTTACAACCGACCACAGTCTTTTTTACCTCGATTTTATCAGTTTAATGTTATCACTTTAAAATCAAGCTCCTCCTTTTTAACATTCTGAATAGGCCAAATCATTATCTTGCAGTAACTGATTATGTAAGAAATACGGCTACTATATTGTATATCTGGTGCATGAATGTAAACAGACACTGCTTGCGGTAATATAATAGAAACACATTTTAAGTAATTGATTATATCGCAATAAAAAGAAACCACTGTTTGCACCTTCTTAAACGTATTATTTCCCAGGAATTTACCTTCCAGAAACGAACTTTGGAAAAAAAAGCTATAGTCAGACCAATCCCTAAAATTAAATTACCTGCAACACCAAACGACTTTAGACCAATCAGCATCCTCCCGGTCCAATCTGAGGCCTAGGAGTGCATTGTTCATGGATTACCTTAACACACATAACATACTCGACCCATACCAATCAGGTTTTAGGACAGGCCATAGTACGGCTATCGCACTTCTTAAAGTTACCGAAGATGCGCGGGAAACAATGGACAGTGACCACATGAAAATATTTACTCTCTTGGACTTCAGTAAAGCTTTCGACACTGTTGGCACTGACATATTAATAGCAAAATTACGCGCTCTGAATCTTTCGGACAATGCTGTTAACTGGCTTGGATCCTACCTTCATGATCGCCAGCAGTGTGTATCCAATGCAGAACTTTCCTCATCCTGGCTATCACTGAAGGGTGGCGTCCAACAAGGTTCAGTGTTAGGACCACTTCTGTTCTCTATCTATATTAACGATATATCCACTAGACTTACTTATTGTCGATATCACCTATACGCTGACGATTTGCAAATTTACATTCACTCCCATTTTGACGATGTACATGACACGCTAGACAAATTAATAGTGACCTAGACTCAATTTCGCAATGGTCGAGGGAACATGGACTTAATCTAAATCTGTCAGGACACAGTGCATAATTATAGGACATCGGCGAATACAAAGCATTATAAATTACGTAAATATCCCTACCATTCTCCTAAATGACAAAAACATCCCCTACAGCTCAGTAGTAAAAAATCTGGGTATCTACATGGACCAACACCTAGACCGGAAAATCGAGGTGAATAATACCTGCAAGAAAGTGTTCTCAATTCTTCACTCCCTAAATAGTATTAAAACTTTCTTCCTACAAAATTAAAACAAATACTTGTACAGACTCTAATAATGCCACACTTCAACTACTGCGATATATTACTGACTACTCTGACAACTGATCTATCTGACAGACTACAGCGTGCTTATAATGCTCGATTTATATTCAATCTCCGTCGTTATGACCACGTGTCTCCTCCATTTCAGGCCTTGTGGCTACACCTAAATGACAGAAGAACTTTACATTCACATACCTTACTACTCCAAATTCTGCACACACATATTTACCAAGTTATTTAACAATACGTTTTCAAAATGTATCGGCTCATCACAATTTAGGAAAAAGATCGTAAGACTCTTCTTTACTTTTGATACCACAACACAGGACCTGTCTATACTCTGAATCTTACACAATATCTATGACTAGAGCATGGAACTCACTTCCCAGTCATGTCAAGGACTGTCAATCGCTATCATTATTTAAATCCAAATTAACTGATATCCTAAGTTTGACACAATAAAAACATTAACTGCATAACAACTATGCATATTTCTATTTTATAAATAATCATCTAGGAAGCTACTTACTTTATTTTATATAATTTTAATAATAATAATAATACTTTATTTATTCTGGCAGAGTTAAGGCCATAAGGCCCTCTCTTCCACTCAACCAGCACAAATACAAATAAATATTCGACAAATATAGATATACACTACTAATTATAAACAGTTAAAGATACAATAAATGTAGCAATGTAAATGTCATGTACAAACAACATTTTATAGGGTAATAACAATAATGATACGATAATAATAATAATAATAATAATAATAATAATAATAATAATAATAATAATAATATGATACATTATACGGGAAACACCAATTAATATATATATCTTACACTGGATAATAATGAAGTCGAGTTTAGAGCAAATATAAATTTAGATTTCTTTTAAAGATGCCAATGTCCGGCAGCCCCTTATTTCTTGTGGTAGGGAATTCCAGTTACGAGAAGTGGAGATGGTATATGACATGGAGTGATGTGATGTCCTATGTTGCGGTATATTAAGTAAGAGACTATGTTGTGATCTTGTGTTTAAGTTATGGTTTGAGGATAGATACTGGAAACGGGATGATAAATAATTGGGAATCGAGGTATGTAGGATCTTAAATAGGAGAATTAGACAGTGCGATTTTCTTCTCTCTTTTAGATGTAGCCATGACAATTCGTGGAATAATGGAGAAATGTGATCGTATTTTCGAACATTAAATATGAATCTGATACACATATTATGGACACGCTGCAGTTTGTCCGACAATCCGTCACTTATGTCAGTTAGTAGAACGTCACAGTAGTCAAAATGCGGCATCACTAAAGTTTGGATTAAAATTCTTTTAAGAGTTGTAGGAAGAAAATGTTTAAGTCGCTTTAGGGAATGCATTATGGAGAAGATCCTTTTAGATGTTTGTTTTACTTGCACATGCCATTTTAAATACGAATCTAAGTAAAATCCCAAGTTTATTATGTTCTATGTTTTTGTTAGTATTAGCTAGTATTGATCACATTTTCACTGTACTTTGTTTAGTCTGTATTTTTAATAATATCTTATAATTGTAATATTATGTGATTTTTGTATAATTCTACTATTCGCTGGTTGAGTGGAAGAGGAGGCCTTATGGCCTTAACTCTGCCAGCTAAAAATAAAGCATTATTATTATTATTATTATTATTATTATTATTATTATTATTATTATTATTATTATCATCATCATCATCATCATCATACGACATCAGAAATTAATTAATAAGTTGGTTATAAACAGTTTGATGAGGTTCATTTTTTCTCCACTAGGGTGCATTCTTACAATATTGCGATCATTTGGCAATAAATAATATGATCTGGTAGCAGTGATGAACAAATGAAGCATAACAAACGTTTCTCATTTGTTTTCAAACATCGCCGTTTACATTAAATATATAAATATTTTAAAATTGCTATATTTATATAGTCCACCGCTGTGGTCTCGAGATAGCGTGCTGCCTTGTCACGCAGCGGGCCCGGGTTTGAATCCTGGTCGGGCAGTTCTTCTGGGTGAGGTTTCTATCGGGGTTTCCTCACCTGTATGACAAATGTCAGGAAAACTTTAAGGCCCAAACGATCCCCGAAATCATATGGCCATCATCATCATCCTTCACCGGTGTGGAAAGCAACGGGAAGCTACCACACCCTAGTAAAGCTGTAAGCATAGCATGAAAATGCTATGATTGCAATGAAGGACCTGCCTTCGGGATAGAATTACTATGCATGGATATTTAAATAATAATCAGTGTGTAAACAGCTTAATTTTATTCGTTAAATAATCCTAACAAATTCCACTCTTGATTTCCAAATTCTCTAGAAAAATTCACTCGTCACTTCGTGAGTCGTGAATTTATCGTTAATTTGGAAATCACTCGAGGCATTACTTATGATAAAACTTCAGCTTTTTAATAGATTTACTTTTTTTTACCTCCATCCTACTCTGTGGGACTCATTTCATACACTGAGTATGTAGATAAATTCTGAAAGAACTGCAATGTGTGATTAACATAACTCTTACTCCGCTCCTTGAGACAGCACAAACACTTAAATACAAAGCCTGGACTATTCGGAATAGTAGTATATAAATTACAGTTTACATACGGAATCCGCCTCCTTGTACAAAAAAATATGTTGTTGTGCACAGGACTTGAATCTGATTTCATTCAAAATGGTTGTATTATAACGAAGCGCAAGATTACATCATTATGCAGTCCATCAAAGCTATTTGATTATTGCCATGAAAATAATTATCACAGATATTGGCTACAGTTGAATTTTTTGGAAGCACTTATTAAAATTATATCGCGAGAAATAGATTTGAATTTAAATATTTAGTAAGTAAATAACTCTTCTTGTCCCGCGCCGTAGCCGAGCGGTTAAGGTAGGAAGCCTTGGCGCAGAGCTACGGGACTTGCGCTGGTTCGAGTCTCCATGGGGGAAGAAATTTTCTCATGGTATTTCGGCCAGTATGGGACCGGTGCCCACCCAGCATCCTGAGGAAATTCGGTAGCTACAATAAGTAGCGGCTCCAGGTTGAGGAACCAGCTATAACGGCTGGGGGACTCGACATGCTAACCACATGTCACCCCTACACTGGCTGTTGATCATCTACCTCTGTGATTGACATATGTGGATGTGAAGGGCCAGCAGCCGGCTGGTAAAAGGGCAACCGCTGAAAAAGTGGAAAGACCCTCAATCGGAATCGGAATAACTCTTCTTAATAAAATGAAAATATATATTGATTTACTCGTATTATTTTGTTCAATAAAAGAAAATAATTCAGTTGCATTTTTCACTTTTATAGATCCAAACAAGTTTTTTTTGTTGGCAGTACTTTGACTGAGGCCTGTTAGTAAGTGCCTCAGTACGTGTGAAAAGACCCACTCCACCTATTCAATCCCTGCCCTCCTCTTCAAACCTACAACGGATAAGACACTACTACTCAATTGTCAATTTTGTTGTTTCAATGGGGGTGCACTTGTATGCAAATAGAAGAGAAGGACCGCCTTTTCGCACTTAATGAGCACTTATAAACAATTCTACTTAACTCATGCATCTATAAAACTATAAAATAAATAATAAATCCGTGGTGTTACATCTTACACGAGCCAACAAGCAGTAGACAGTAGAGGAACTCACATGTATATCGTTAAGCTATAGCACAAATTCTGTTTCAGTATTTTTCATGGCAAGTAACTACTCAGTTGTATTCGCATGTGTTGAGTAAACCTGTTTCAGACCCCATAAACAAACAAAAAAAAAGCGGTATGTCCGGGAATGGATCATGGAGCTCCATTCCTTTAACCATCACACCATGGATTACAGATTAGCCTAATATAGCAAACTAATACTACAGATTTTCAAATAAATACTTTTTTGTTCAAGTCGAATGACATTCTATTTTTCAAAATGCAACATGGAGCTGAGTCACATTTCCCTAGCACTTATCTCAACAATTCCGCCATTTCTCGTGCTGTATATTTACCCATATTATTTAATCGTGTACAATAACAAGCGCGATCGTTCACTACGTCCTCAACACGTCCACTTAGTGATTACGTAGAATACATGAGAGTGCTTCAAAGTAAATGGGAAACCGCCTGCAAATGACGATGGGTTTCATAGCCCATTCCAAAATATAGCAAGATAAATCAGTTTACATGTGATTCTGCATGCCAATGTGTGGTCAGCGCTAGAAATTATAATGGGTACCATATCAGGCTACTGACTCGTATACCAAACTAGCTAACTACAAAATAAAATATAATTTTAACTCCTATTTCATAATGAAAAATAATAAATTTAATATATATATATATATTTAATTAATAGCTATTTCAATGATAGCAACATCTTGCAACCCAATTAAAATTATAATTATATTATACTCCAATCTTTCTAGGCTTACCAGAATCAATCATCCAATCTTCCATACCACTTAAAAATTTAATTCATTCGCATTGTTATTGATCTTCTCCTTTTCTTCTGCCGTGTGGAGTCATTTCTAGATTTCTTGGGGAGTCTACTTCAATTCATTTTTCTTAACTGTCTAAAATGTTTTAATTGAAATCTTTTTACAAAATCTAATTATGAATTTTGAATGTCAATTCTTTATTCTATGCCATTGTTCCTTGTATTATCGCTTATAGAAGCTTTGGTCTAGGGGTGCCTAAAGTCGATTTCTGTTATGAATTATTTGTACTTATTTCCCTATCATTCCATTCAGAACTGTGTTATCTATTGGCTTTCTTTTATTTAGAGGCAGTGAAACACTTCAAGTCAAATCACGTCTAAAATATTGCGCTGTGTATGTTTATTATATTTTGTTCGATAATTTTTTTTAATGCACATACTATATAACATACTATATAATGATGGTCAATTACAAAATTCATTTTAGTAATGAATTATACTATCCAGAGTTAGCCTGCACGTTAAAAAAAATATTCCCGGGTTTTGAATTCATCTGAACTTATTATAAAATATTGGCGGTTTTAAATCCATCTGAATTTATTAGAAAATGGCATAAATACTACAGTAAAACTCTCTCTCTCTCTCTCTCTCTCTCTCTCTCTCTATATATATATATATATATATATATATATATATATGCTTCAAACACTAATGATTATAGAACATATATATATATATATTTTTTTTTTTAAAGGTCTGATTATTTTATCAGTATTTAAGTTAATAATTATATCACTAGATCAGTTTTTGTATACGATTCAAGTAACCACATGTGTGTTTGGACGATACCAAAGCAATATACCAGTTGGTTAATAATCAACTTGCTTCTCCATAGATATTGGATTGAAACAAGGAGATGAATTATCAACATTGCATTAAATTTTCCTCTTAAAATGCTTTTAGGAAATATGGATAACAATCAGGTTTAGATAACTCACTCACTGGCGCTACCGAACCCGAAGGATCATGACTGCGCGGACATGTGCTATGCTGAGCTAACTTTTCCAATAATCCCTTGTATAATTTATCTCTCTCATATCATAGTTAATATTATTCTACCACTTCATTGTTGGTCTATCTGTTGAGAGTTTTCCGTCTGGCTTTCTTTAATGGAGTTTCCATTTCCTTCTTTGACTCCCCATTTGTACCGCATGACTGACGTCAATTTAAGTATAAATATAAGATAAAAATACATATATATATATATATTTATAAATGCCTGCAAGTAGTACATTGATTTAGATATCGCATACAAATAAGGACAGGGAGTTTTATATTAAGACAATGATTATAGGTAATAACTTCTTCTTCTTCTTCACTTCGCGGGCTAGGCAAATTGCCTGTTCCGCCTCACAGTTGTTCTGTCCATCTTTTCACTGGCCTTCCTACATTCCTTGAAC
Source organism: Diploptera punctata (assembly GCA_030220185.1). Classification (NCBI taxonomy): domain Eukaryota; kingdom Metazoa; phylum Arthropoda; class Insecta; order Blattodea; family Blaberidae; genus Diploptera; species Diploptera punctata. Next base: position 182,441 of record JASPKZ010007902.1, on the reverse strand, counting down.
CTCTTGGCTTCTAGTTGAATGCTGCTCTTGGTAATATTGTTACATTCATTCTTTCCACATGTGTAAACCATTTCTCTCCATATTCTCTGATTTTCTCATCCAATGGATATATATTTAATTCTGTTCTTATATCTTCATTCCTTATCCGATCCAATCTTGTGCAGCCTTTGTTCTGCTAAGGAAGTTCATTTCTGCGCTTTGTATTCTACTTTGCAATTTTTTGTCATTACCCAAGTTTCGCTCCCATAAAGTAATGCAGGAACTGCCAATGTTTTATAAAACTTCAATCTAGTATCTCTTCTTGATTTATTCTTTAATGTTTTATGTATAGTTCCGCATATCATTTGAAATTTCGACAGTAATAACTCTTACGGTCAATTTCACCAACAGAGGTAACTGTATTACGCCCGTTTTCCCCGTGTATAATGCATAGCTTAAACTGGCGTAGTACAGTTACCTCTGTTGGTGAAATGGACCCTTAGCAGAGCTTGGTAACTTGTAGTATCATTAATTCAAATTAAGAAATTAAATGGGGACATGAAGTTGGATATTCGTGATACTAACTATCGAGTTCAGTGTTTCTTTGTCTTCGCCTCTTTTGACAAATAATCTAAAAGTACAAATTTGTAATCCGATTATCTTGCTTGTGTGAAATATGTATCTTATAATAAAGGAATAAAAAGACTGAAATATCGAAAATAGGATTACAAGATGACTATTATTTATTTATTTATTTCTACTTAATTAGCCTGGTGGAGTTAAGGCAATGTGGCCTTCTCTTCCACTTATCAGGACAAATATATGTTATATTAGAATAAAGTAATCACAATTAACTTTAATATTAAATACTAGTCTATCGCTGTGGTCTCGAGGTAGCGTGCTGCCTTGTTATACAGCGAGCCCGGATTCGATTCCCGGTAGGGACAGGCTCTTGGATGAGGTTTCTTTCGGGGTTTTTCCTCACCTGTAAGGCAAATGTCAGGAAGCTTAGGGCCCAAACGGTCCCCGAAATTCATCCGGCCATCATCATCCTTATCATTATCATCATCATACTTCACCGGTGTGGAAGCAACAGGAAGCTACCACGCCTGTAATTCCCTAGTAAAGCTGCAAAGCATAGCATAAAATGCTTTGATTGCAGTGAAAGATTTGCCCTCGGGCATAATTACTAAGGACGGATTAAAAACTAAATAACAGTTTGATCAATTAAGTATTACCTATAAGATTAAGATCGATAACACAGTAATATTAATGATAATTAAAATGAAGACTAAAACCAATAATAAAAAGTAAATAAGTAAGATAAATTAAATAGTTTGGTAGACTGCACCTATCTAATTTACATGAAGAAATGAAATATAATGAAATAATCTGTCGGTTATAAAGTATTAAAAAAACTAAACATATTTGTTAATCTTAATACTATTTTCACAAAATAATTAAGTGAGATATGTAAGTTAGTTTGTTTTTAAATAATTCCTCAATTTGCTTTATATGATGTTATAATTTCACAGTATCTGACGTAGGGCGGAAGTGTATTCCAAGTTCTGGGAAGTGAAACTCCAAAATATAGTGAATAATACACAGAGTGGTGCGGAGAGATGTAAAGGATAATGTGCTGATGGGATCGAGTGCCCAAATTATATGTGTCGGAGAGTGTAATGAAGTGGTGTGATAAATAATTAGGCAATGATGTGTATAGTATTCTATATTCAAGGGATATAGATTGGACAACTGTACGATCTCTTAGTCGAAGCCATGATAATTGTTCCAGGGACGATTCCATGGTGAAATTTGCGAATACCTCATATAAAACGTGCACAAGATTATGAACACGTTGAAGTCTTCAAGTGAAATAGTATTAAAGTATGTAAATGGAGTATCATAAGTAATGCCACGAGTGATTTCCAAATTATCGATAAATTCACTCCTCACTTCGTGAGTCGTGGATTTATCTAGAGAATTTGGAAATCAAGAGTGGCATTTGTTAGGACTATTTAACGAATAAAATTAAGCTGTTTACTCACAAACCATTATTTAACTATAGCTATTTTAAAATATTTATATATTTAATGTAAACGGCGATGTTTGAAAACAAATGAGAAACTATAGGTACGCTTCATCTGCTTCTTATGTTTATCACTGCAACCAGATCATACTATTTATTGCCAAAGGAACGCAATATTGTAAGAATGCTCTCTAGTGGAGAAAAAATGAAACACATCAAACTGTATATTAATTCATTTCTGATGTCGTATGATGTAAATATGACAATTATATTTTTCTGGATTGTTACCTGGGAAAAAATACATTTAAGAAAGTGCAAACAGTGGTTTCTTTTTTTCGTGGTATAATCAATTGCTACAAATGTTTTTATATTAACACCCGCATGCGGCATGTCTTGACATTCATGCACTATATATACAATCTGGTAGCCGTATTTCTAGCGGGCTCAGTCACTGCAAAATAATGGCTAGACCTGTTCAGAATATTAAAAAGGAGGAGCCTTCTTTAATATGGTAATTATAACACTGATAAATATTTAGTGAAACACGACTCTGATTGGTTGTAAAACAGAAATCATTGAAACGTGATTGGCCATTGAGTCCCATTTGGGGCATGAGTTAAATAGTCCCAATAATCAAAGTGGCACATAGCAATGTTTCTGCTAACACTTTTCTTAGAGTGAATGGCAGGCAGTTTCTCGGTCCCATAAGGGATAAAAATGAAGAACTCTTCACTATGTGAAACTCCGTAATTTTTATAGTTGTCCTAATTGACTAATAGACTAATATGGAAATATCCTCAGACAAATAAAAAACAATGGCCTTCAAGGGCGCTCATCCAGTTCGGACAAAGATAATATTAGAAAATAAACCAATGGAACAAGTAGTAAGATATAACTTCTTGGATTGCGAAGTATCATACACAGCGGAAACAGATATAAATAACAAACTAAATAAGTTTAATTATATAACAGGAACACTAAAAAGAACTTTGAAAAATAAAGCCAGGAAATACTCTATAATGAAATTATACAAGACAATGGCAGTGCCTGTTATTACTTATGGATCCGAAACATGGATAGTGACAACACAACAATCTGCCAGAATACAAGCTGCTGAAATGAGATTCCTCAGACCAATAGCAGGATATCAAAGAGCAGACAAAAAACTCAACACAGAAATAAGACAAACTAAAAGTAGAGGAATTAAACACAACAATAGTGTAATACAGAACAAACTGAAGTAGACTTGGCAAGGATGACTGAGAATAGAATACCAAAAGCAGCATACAGCTATTCACCACGAGGAAGAAGAAGTTTGGGAAGACCAAGGAAAAATGGAAAGAGCAGCAATTTGAAGCCGGAATAGGCTAGTATATAAGCCTAAACCGTGAAGAAGAAAAAGAAGAAGAATAGGAAGAAGACTTATATTAAGATTAGGAGACTGATATGAGAAGGTCATATAGCTTAAATGTGTCACAGTAAATAATCTTTCAAAATTATTAGGAAATCCCTGGGAAAAAGAACATTAGGAACAAGTCTGCTTAGAAGGGAGAATAATATTCGGATATACTTAGTGAACTAAATATCATATATGCGATCTGAATTCAGCTGGCAGAGGATTGCGACCAGTGGAGGACTTTAATACTTGTGGGATTGAACTATCGACTCTCCATAAGCCATATGCTTAGTTAATAGCGATTCAGAAGTGCGGGCGACCTGTTTCGCTTTTGTATGCAGAATGTAACATTTTCAGTTCAAACTGACGACAGATGCTGTTTGTTTTGGGGAGATGGGAAACAAAATGTGACAATTTATTAGGTTCGGGAAATTGAACAATGGAACTTTGCGAATAATTTCCTATGAGCATTCCGTTATTAACAAAGCTAGAATGAGAGATGAGAGTTTGCTTCGTTGTAAATGATATATGAGTAAATGAGCCAAAGTGTCACTTCAATTGATATAATATTACTAATTGTTTGTGACCTTGTCAGAAAACACTCATTCATGCCCATATGGCAAATTGATGTACTGTAAGTTGGGGAATCAATAATACTTTAATCTTAACAACTCTAACTAACTAACCGACTAACTAACTAACTCACTGGCTCTATCGAACCCATAGGTTCATGACCGCTCAGACATAAGCTCTCCATACATCCGTATCTCGAGCTAATGTTTTCCAATCATCCCCTGTATAATCTACTTCACTAAAATTATGTATAATGTTATTCTCCCACCTCATTGTTGATCTACCAACTGGGAGTTTTCCCTCTGGATTTCCTACCAGAAGTTTCCATGCAACTATTTCATCCCCATACGTGCGACATGTCCTGCCCATCGCAGCCTACGAGACTTAACTGTTATTATTATATCTGGCTTCCTATACATATAATGTAGCTCACTATTATGTAATTTTGTCTATTCACCTGTCTATTCATGTCTTTTTGGTCCAAACATTTTTCTAAGAACTTTATTCTCAAATACTCGTAATCTCCTTTCCTTCCTTAAAGTAAGAGTCAATGTATCACATCCATATAATATAACTGGAAAAATAACTGGGGGCATTCAGTAGCCAAAGCGCTCCAAAAGCGCTTTAGCGCTTTATCTGCAGCATACCATTCAGCGGGCAATAAAGCGCTCTAGCGGACTTGCAGCTACTGCAGCGAAGCAAAAGTAGGCTGCAGATAGAAAAAACCGCTGCATACATTGTAATTGGCTGGTTCATTCAGTTTAAACATGGCGTCTTTGTCCATAAACAATTTATATTTGATGTACAAATTTTGTGTTATTTATGTCTGGACATTAATATATGAGTTATTCAAGGTGGCTAACAGTTTTAGACGAACATAAGTGATATATTAAGTAAAACTAAAGACAGTGATAATCTTAAGATTGTTATCAAGATCAAGAATTTACGATTATAACCTCTTTTCATGCAAATGATTGTGTTATTGACGAGTGAATATTTTTATTATGAAAATTGTATCCGCAGATGATTCATTCGCTAATACCTGGTGCCAAGTTAATTATAATTTTTGTTTTCAAGATATATGAAATACATTAGAATAGTATGATTGTGTTCATGGGGTCATTTCTGGAAGTGCTACAGTGGTTGTCAAACCAATTTTCTCTACAGATAAAACGAACATTTGTACTATTCTTTAAATGTGCAACACAATAAGAAAATTGTGTAATGGACAAAGAGATGAACTGTGTATCTTATGTTTGTAATATTTTTTGAATAAAGAGTTTTGTGAAGTATCGGCCATAACTTGAATTCAAATATTACAATATTCTAGATTTCTTATCTAAACTTTGACCAGTGAAGATACAAATACTCAGTGTGATGTGCACGAATAAAATTAAATTACAGCTAGAGTTGGTTAATGTATTAACAAAAAATTTTGCACTCTGCATAGGATTTTAATCACAGCTGATCCATTATTATTTAATCTCCAACTTTATATACTATGTCCTATCATTGAGATACTGAGAGCCATTTCTTGAACCAGGTATGAATAATTTTCACTTTAATTCCCAATTTATCGTAAAATGAAGTGTGGTCTTATATCTTTTAATTCAAATGCATGTAGTCTCTCTTATGGGATATTGCTATTCACTGTATACTACCATTAATCTTGGTGGTAAATGTTTTTCATATTATTATAAATGATTCAGTGATATACTATTTAGTGTAACACTTAACTTTACTAAGAAAGTGGCATTGCTAATGTTACTGATTATATTAAATAATGTCTTTAAGCATGGTGAGTGAGAGGTTATCTATAATTAACTGCTGTTATGACAGAATTTCACATATAAGGTTGGAAATTACATATAATGTTTTGGTTTTATTTTGGCAATAAAGATTATGGTAGTTACTCTTACAAGTAATTAATATTTGGTTGGTTGGTATCTAATGTCGAGCACTTGATAATGAAATCATTCGCTCTCTTGCACTCCAATATTTAGCAGAAAGGCTGGTCTCTTCTACAAAAGCTGGACAACGGAGGAGATGGTTTCTTTCCATATCTTCATTTAAATTGCAAAAAGGGCATTTAGGTGAATCTGTTATGCCAATTCTGTGTAGGTGTTTATTCAAGCAGTCATGTCCCGTTAGCAGTCTGAATGTTGCTACTGCAGATTTTCTTTGTAATGTAGTAATGTCATAACTTCCAGGTAATTAATATTTTCAGATGATGCAAAAAAAAAAAATTAATCAATTATTAAGAAAACTGTATTTAAATTATTATAAATTGATATTCTTCTTTGTTTTCATTTCTATTCCTTAACAAATTTAAAATAAAGATGAAGTATGTTTGAGGTTTAAAAATTACAATGATGCCTTCCTATATACAATTGTTTGGTTGCTGTACTTAGGTCATGTCTTGCACCACTTATATTAATTTTGCACATATGCCTATATTTCCTGTGTTTTCTAATGTAACCCCTATTCCTCATAGATTTAAATATAGGCCTAAAAGTGTCAAATATTATGTAAGAAATGATATGAATAAAATGGCTGAACAATTAAATAAAATTTGCCCTACAGCCCACCTGGCAATACTATTAGTGTGGTTATTAAATATATGTGTTATGTGATGATGAAGGAGCAATATATGCATCACATAGGGAATTCGCAGGAGTGATGTTTAAATATAATAAAATAATTTCAAGTTGAGACCAACTCAGGGTCAGATTGAGAGATTAAATTAAGCCCATATATTTATATAGGTCTATAATTAAATAGGGTGCAGGCTTACTACATCTGATGAACAAAATGGATGAGATGAAAATGGGGAAAGGTGGAATAAAATTGTGGTAGGGAAAAATGGGAGAAACCCCGAAAGAACATGCCGTAGATCCGTTACCTCCACTACAAAATCTATGTATAGTGAGCGGGACTAATCAAGTTAAAAAAAAGCTACTCTTACTAAAACACAAATTAATAATATTAAACTAATAGTAAATATTATAAATAAGATTCTCGAGAAACCAGCGGTGAGAGGAGCGTGTCTAATCGCTTGCGTCACGGAGCCGCCTGACACATTAATAATTTTTAAAAAATTCAAATTGTCTCGTTGTATTTTATTTTAAACGATCTATTCGACAATTTCATAAATTACATACATTAAAATAAATCGTAAATTATGTATGTCCCTATTAGTATTATGATTAATTTCAATAGCATCGCGTAGTAATATGAGTAATGAGCCAATATACAAATTTAAATTTGGCGGTATAGCTGCATGCAGCGGTCCATTCAATAAACTCCTTAAATTTTCGCTGCAAATGGCAGCCATTTTTGCTAAAGCGCTAGAGCGCTTTATTGCCCGCTGAATGCGCCCATTGTTTTATATATTTTCAGTTAAACATTTTTTGAAAGGAGCTGGGAAGGCAGGAGTCCCTGTAATGCATAATAGCATGCATTTCCAGAATTGAGCCTATTTTTAATTTCTTTGTGCATCTCATTCCTATTTGTAATTATTGTTCCTAGATACTTGAAATCAGCCACTTCTTTAAAATATATTTCATTTGGCATTAGTAGTCCATTTGCGTTATATAATGCATTTCTATATGTAAACATATATTTAGTTTTATTGATGTTTACTTCCAGTACCAATTTCTTAGTATTCTTCAATAGTGTGTGTGTGTGTGTTGACCCTTAGCATCTACTCGTTATCACTTAGTAATACTACGTCATCAGCATAAACTAAGAGCCTATTAATACCATTGTGTTGTAGACCTTCTTCATTGTCCAAAGATTTGATGGCATACTCTAATACAAAATTAAATAGTAGAGAAGATGTTGCATCTCCTTACTTTAATCCATTGTGAATTTCAAAATTATCTGAAAGCTGTTTGCCTACACGCACCCTACTCTTTGTTCCATTTAGACACATTCCTATAAGTCTAACTAACTTTTTAGGAATTCCGAATCCCAGAAGGATACTGTATAACTTCTTCCTCTTAACTGAATCGTATGCATTTTTGAAGTCTACTTAAAAATGTATTATCAATATTTCTAAAATGCATTGTAATCACAATTGAGGTTACGTAGTATTTTTCTAAATATTAATTTTTATATCAGTCTTCCTAAATTTAAAAAATATATATTTTTGTTTAAAAAAAGACATGCCAAAGATGGGACATGTTCTAAAAGGCCTACATGTTTTCAACTAATTAACGAAATTTTTTAAACAAAAACCCATTTTAACTGAGGAAGACATTAATATTTTTTAATTAAAAATGCAATTTTACATAGAAATTATTAATGAAAGTGACATTATTCCCATGCAATTAGCATTTTTTGTGGTTTAGTGGCCACCATGTTCATTTCTGCATGGAATTAACCTTTGATCATACATTTTTCAGATATAAATATTTTGGCTAATTTCTTTCGAGGAATAGTAAGGCCTGGACAGCTCATTTATATATACATGTACCAATAAGGTGAGAGGTTAAACTACCATTAAGAAGAAGAAGAAGTTTATTAGGAAAGTAAATCCATGTGTTCCTTATTTAGAATGTTGGAAAACGTTTAATAATATGCCTCTGTGCAAAATTTGTCAATTCTGTGCTTTGAATCACGAAGCTATTAATCTGAAGTATTAAAAGGTTCTTTGTATTGCCTATCTTAAGGGTTGATGTATGAGCTATTTGGTGATATAACTGGCTAATAGGTACTATCAACATCATAGGTTCATGGCCGCGCGGACTTAAGCGTTTCATATATATTCCCATCCTGAGTTAATATTTTCCAATTATCCCCTGTATAAACTACTCCCTTCAAATCATGGTTATTGTTTTTTCCCACCTCATTCTTGGCTTACCTACTGGGCGCTTTCCGTCTGGTTTTCCTACAAGGTTTTCCCTCTTTCATTCCCCGTTCGTTTCGCATCTCCTGCCCATCGCTGTCGAATATTTATTTGTATTTGTGCTGGTTGAGTGGAAGAGAGGGCCTTATGGCCTTAACTCTGCCAGAATAAATAAGGTATTATTATTATTATTATTATTATTATTATTATTATTATTATTATTATTATGAGGCTTAATTGTTCTTATTGTATTTCTTTCCCCATACGATGATTTCTCTAATGTATTTAATTTTTTTTTATTTTCTTCTTTTATATTTCTCTACGGTGTTAACTGTTTGTTATTCATTCCGTTTATTTTATTATTCAATATGCGGGGATTTAATATTGTGTAGCACACTATTTAATGATCTCCATTTGCATGTCTGTTCATCTCTCTTTGGTCCAAACATTTTCCATACACTTTATCCTCAAATATTCTTTTCCCTTAAACTAAGAGTACAAGTTTCACTTTCATAGTCCACCGCTGTGGTTTCGAGATAGCATGATGCCTTGTCATGCAGCGGGCCCGGGTTCGATTCCCGGTCGGGAATCTATTGACTCCATATTTCATCTGATCTATGTGTAATTTTTATATCACTTCCATATCAATGAATTAATATGCACTAAATACATTATTTTATATACAAAACGGAAGTAATCTATAAATACGAGATTTTAAGTAAGAATATATTAAGGTAAATGCAATCAAAATACCGTACAATCTTCGAGTCGTAAATTAACGGCATTCCTAGAGAAAATATATTTCGATGATGATTTTAATGATATTATATATTGGTCTAATTTTTTCCATCATGGCTGTGAACGTGAACAATTTTTCCTTTGACATTCTTATAATGAATATATCAGCCAAAATCGTCCACAATTAATTTATATCCACGAGTACATTAAAAAATATTTGAAGGATTAAACCATAATCTTCATCTTAAAAAATTAGATTAACATTATTATATGTCGATATAAAAGATAATTATATGAATAAAGAATATACCTGCTAAATAGAGACAGGTAGAAATTAAATTAAAGCCATAAATTCGTAAAATTTAAATTATCTGGATCGTGTTTCATCATGTTTATTAAATTTTGTTAAGCTTTATGATGTTCAGTCACTATTTATAACAAATATATCAATTTACAACATTGATAATTTGTGTTGTGCTTTATATATTTTTCATAATTAAACGTTAAACAATTCTCTTTGAAAATTAATATGATTGTTATATTTTATGCCCTTTAACTGATGACACATTTATTTCTTTTGAATTAATTAAAGCGAAATAATGCCAAGAAAAAACGAACGTTATTTACTTATTTTTTATTGTCTGTTGCATATGTTGAGCCTTATATTTTTTGTTGGACAGTACTTACATACAAACCATTGCTTTGAGAAGGTCATTTGTACGCAATGGATAGGAAATCTGAACCATGCATGCGTACGTTCACAGTACAAACTTTACAATCTGAGGTTAATGGTTTTCTAGAACCATCGCCTGAAACACTAACATCTAGGCCCATGCCTCCACCCTTGGGATACCTCGGTCTTAATGACCATACTCCCAAGTCCCAGACTTGTCCTCCCTATCTAGTTCGCGTCCACATTCAAGGGTTCTCGGCCTAAAACAACACCTCTAGGGAGAAGGTGTTGGAGTTGCAACTTCGGGAATTGCTGAGCTACATAGTACGTCAGGTCGCTCATTCCTGACGACCCCACAGTTGGTCCACGGGCTCCTTGAGCCTAGCCGGGAGGATTGCTGTCGCAGATCCACCGACCGTTCCCGAAACACTAACAGATACGAACACTCATTACTATCCAAGACACAGATTTAAAAGATACTGTATCCGGAATCGAACATATGCAAATGTGATTCGACCACGCCACAGCGACGGAATAATATAGCTCCATACCTTACCAATATTACTGCGGTACTTTGCTGGTGTGTCTAACAGTTTTTTTCCATGAATATGGTTTGATAGTGTTAAAATATTCGGGACAATTATTTTAAGTAACAATAGATCGATTCCCATCTTCCTGCATGTATTGTCTTGACCATCTATGTAACGGCATGCCCCTACATTTTTTATGAACATCTTAAAACAAAACAAGAGGAGTTTCCAGAGGCATGCTTTGGGGAGTGCTCGCATACAGTTCGGTTGGCACTAAAACATTTATACTTTCAATTAATTTGTTAAATATGTCTTGCACCAAAGGCTTGCTTAACATACGGACGAAGAGAAGTTGACATATTTAGGCAAAATTCCCTTTCAGAGTATCTTCATTATATGTTGTGTACTCTGCTATGCTGATACCTAATCAGTAGACACCAGAATTTGTTTCACGAAGAGTGAGACTTACTTGTACTGATATTGACTGTACTGGAGCGATCGGGAAGGGGTGGGATGGGGTGTAACAGATGTCTGCATATCTATTGGGTGATTCTTCAATAATATAAACATTAGGAAGCAATATTAAATGCATAATACAATAAAACGTACTTAGGTTATACATTCCTTACAAGGTAATGAAACATTTTAAGACAAAGATTGCCCTATATCATGCACATTTGTTATCGGTTTGAGTGGAATTTTACTACACGTAAGATCAATATGCCTATCAACTACCAACATACTCTACAATAACTCCATTTCTTTACTAAATGAAACTTTATTTACTGCATCTGTCTTTCTACACGACAGAACTCTCCTCATAACCTGGTAGATATGCAACTATGTTATACATCCCTCTCGCGTATTCACTTATAGTTTACATTCTATCATTGTATCTCCCAGGTCATCAAAAAAGGTAGATATAGCGTGTCGAGACCCAGCCGGGTGACGATATACCGAGAGGATACATAAACAAAGATCTCCGATTTTTACATGAATACACGTGACACCCTGTATTTCAACATGGACATTTTCAACATGTCTAAATGTATTATTTTTCAACATTGTTAATATCCCTCCAGGATATCTTCCCCTTTTTTGTTTACTACCCCTCCCCTTATTTATACAATTAAATCCATCAAATTCAATATGGTCTTTGTCCCCCATCCAAGTTTCTACAAATGAAATAAAACTAAAACTTTTAACAAAATCAATAAATCTGTCGGAAGACATTCGTTTTTTCAAACCTTCGATATTCCACACAGCAATTCTGAGAGGGGGGTTTGTCCTCTATGTACTAACGGTTTTCTTTACCTGGTCTTGGCGGCCCTTCTGCATTGTGTTTGCAAGCTTTAAAGACATCCTGCTTCTTAATTGTCGCGCCGAACTTCCCTCCCTCCCACTGCTGTCTTCTGTCGTCTTCTCTGCAGGGTTGTCAGTTCTCTCGCATTCTTCTTGTTCCCGTGTTGTATTCTTGGGACTCGAGCTCTGCCTCTCCGATGTCGTTCCACGCGCCTCACCTCGTTCCCTTGTTGTTTTATTGCGATTTGAACTCTGCCTTTCAGAGGTCGTCTCCCGTTGCGTTGTCCCTGCCGCTTCCTTCGTGGACACAGACATCTCCTCCAGTTCTCTACGAGTCCTCACCCGTCCATTTATTACTAGTTTATCGAAACGGATGAAAGCCTGAGCTCCCTGTTTCCTTGCGTCCACTAGATGTCGTTTCAGGAATCCTCGCTCCTCTCTCACTCTCCGGCTGTGGTCTTCACTCACTGCCACTCCAGTGCCCCGTAGATATCTTGACCCCCTTATGATTTCTTCTTATCCCTATAGTGAGCTAACTTGCACACTATAGGCCTGGGGTACCGTCCACGGCCCACTCTATGGGCGCGTTCGATGTCCCGTTCTAGCAGAACTATTCCCATTTGCCTTAGGACATGCCTTGTTATAACTGCCGTAGTGTCCCAAGACTCGTTCTCCTCTTCCCCCACACCATACAACACAATATTGTTCCTTCTAGATTGATTTTCTAGATAGTCCATTTTTTCTTCCAGCCACCTCACTCTGTCTTCCACACTACTCCAGGCTACCTCCATTTCCTGAACCCTCTCTACGACAGAGTTTACCATAGACACCATGTCCTCCGTCTTTCGGAATCCCTGGGCCATCTCTCTCCTCATCTCTTCCAGCATTTTCTTCACGTCCTGCATTTTTACAATTTGACAACACCGCACTGCTCTCGAGAACTGAAAACACGTCCGCACACTACCACGTACCAAAAAAATACAAGTAAGCCTTCGACATTGTGGAACAGATTCCGTTCTCTGCTAATCAGTATAATAACACAGCAGCAATCTCATTGATCTTTATATGCCCTTCTGCCACTATGTTATAAGCTGAACAATCCGCTGCGCTGTAGGGATAATGTTGTTGCTGTTACGTCAATGGTCGGGTGAACTTGTTCAGACTGAGTACTATGTTTCAAAATATACCGAACATTAAGAATGAAACAATAACACTGGAGGTGGCGACTTGAAGTCCAACGTTTGTGGATCGATGTATACGATTTCTTCCCTGAAGTTGTTCTAGCTCCTCCACCTGGTTTCTATGCGTTCGTTTCCTTCCCCACAGCGGGTAGTACAACTCAATGCATAATAACATCTCTAAAATGTATGTAGGCGCTATTAATAAACCAAACTCGGACTCACAAGAAAACGTAGCTGTGGTGCGCGTCACATTGACCATAACGTAGTTGTTAGTATCACTCACTATTCCTATTTCGGCGTTTGCTAATATCGTGGAGCAGTAAACATTTATAATCCGACTTCAATATTACAAAGTTAATTATAACTAACGTCAAGATATTTAAAGGATTGCTTATTAAATTAGTTTATACTATCGACCCTTCTTTAAATAGCATTCTCGGAAATCCTAAAGATAAAGCTGATTTAAAAAAATCCGGTATTTGTGAGATCGGATGTAAGAACTGTGTTAAGAAATATGTTGGACAAACAAGATGATCTATTTTAATTACATATTGCTCATTTTCGCTCAAATAGAATACACAAATCTGAAGTTGCTCAACATATTTCTGATTATGGTCATGTTATTGATAAGAGTAATCTCAAACTAGTTAAATCAGTCATTAATTTTAAATTCCTTGACGTACTTAAGAGTTTAGAGATTTATAAAAACAAAGAATAAATTATTAATAATGACAGAGGCCTTATTCCAATCAGCGCCCTCTTTTCTTTAATTAACAGGAAATAGGATTATGTTGACTATTTAACTCATGCCCCAAATGGGAGTCAATGACCAATACATTTCAATGATTTTTTATTTACAACCTATCACAGTCGTGTTTCGCCTAGAATTTACCAACTAAAGTTTATCATAATAAAGAAAGCACCTCCTTTTTAACATTCTGAATAGGTCATAGTATTATTTTGCAGTGACCGTCTCTCCAAGAAATACGGCTACCTGATTGTATATATAGTGCATGAATTTCAGCAGAAAGCGAATGCAAGAGATAATATAAAAACATTTGTAATAATTGATTATACCACAAAAAAAAATAAACCACTGTTTGCACTTTCTTAAACGAATTATTTTCCAGGAAATGACGTTGTAGATAAATATAATTGACATATTTACATCATAGGATAGAACTGAATTAATACCTATAACGTTGGTTATAAATGTCTCCACTAAGGTGCATTCTTACAACATTGCGATCCTTTGGCAATAAATAATATTATGATCTGGTTGCAGTGATGAACAAAATAAGCAAATGAAGCGTACCCATAGTTTCTCATTTGTTTTCAAACATCGCCGTTTACATTAAATATATAAATATTTTAAAATAACTATAGTTAAATAATGATTTATGAGTAAACAGCTTAATTGTATTCGTTAAATAGTCCTAACAAATGCCACTCTTGATTTCCAAATTCTCTAGATATATTCACTCCTCACTTCGTGAGTCGTGAATTTTGGAAATCACTCGTGGCATTGCTTATGACAATGTCAATAAGTAATTTAAAATTATCAATTACATCATGTGACGTAATGAGAATTTTAACTGATATTTTGTTTACACATTTTAGCATGTTTCTATTCAGTCAATAACTAGTCTCGATAATGATAGCGTCGCTATTGAAAAGCTTTGATTATTTTTAACATTTTTGTTTGGTGATTTGGGTTTTATTAACAATGTATACTATATTAAAATGTCAACGTAATGTGTGTGAGTGTAACTTATTTGTATTCTATTCTAGATATTAGTGGTCACTCTCGATAATTAGTACATAATGTTTTTAAATTAATTTTTATCTCGTTTCTCTTTATCGATGTTTCGTTTAAACTTTATGTACTCAATTCACTACCTTTTTTTCAATAGTTTACATTTCTAGAGACGAACGTTTCTTCGAAACCTTGATTGTCGTTGACAGGAGAGAGAATTAGATTTTCTCTGCGTGTTATGCATTCACAACAGCAACAAAATAAACACCTAACCTCAAGTACCTCAACCTAACTTCCAGAAACAGAATAATCCTAGTTTCTCTGTCACGACATGCTCAGACTTCTATGTAAGATTTAAAGCTAGTCCACATCTACTTTATCCATTAGTATGACATTAGTATTCCAAACGAACATTTAATACATTGGACATAATTAACAGTGCACTAGACATATATACCTAGGCGGGTCTCCCTGAATTTATGGTATAGACAGCAGGACTCCAGAGATAATAAGACATATTACGAATAACTCAAATCCAATAATAATAATAATAATAATAATAATAATAATAATAATAATAATAATAATAATTAATAATAATAATTATTTATTTATTCTGGCAGAGTTAAGGCCATAAGGCCTTCTCTTCCACTCAACCAGCACAAATACAAATAAATATTTGACAAATATAGATATGCACTAATTACAAACAGTTAAAGATACATTAAATGTAGCAATGTAAATTTCATGTACAAACAACATTTTATACGATAATAACGATAATAATACTTAATATATGATAATATAGTAATGATAATAATAATAATATAATATAAATATGATAAATTATACGAGAAACACCAATTAATATATATAGGCCTTACACTGGGTAATGATGAAGTCGAGGTTAGAGCAAATATAAATTTAGATTTCTTTTAAAAGTTGCCAATGTCCGGCAGCCCCTTATTTCTTGTGGTAGGGAATTCCAGTTGCGAGAAGTGAAGATAGTATATGACATGGAGTGATGTGATGTCCTATGTTGCGGTATATTAAGCAAGAGACTATGTTGTGATCTTGTGTTTAAGTTATGGTTTGAGGATAGATACTGGAAACGAGATGATAAATAATTGGGAATCGAGGTATGTAGGATCTTAAATAAGAGAATTAGACAATGTGATTTTCTTCTCTCTTTTAGATGTAGCCATGACAATTCGTGGAAAAATGGAGAAATGTGATCGTATTTTCGAACATTAAATATGAATCTGATACACATATTATGGACACGCTACAGTTTGTCCGACAATCCGTCACTTATGTCAGTTAGTAGAACGTCACAATAGTCAAAATGCGGCATCACTAAGGTTTGAATTAAAATTCTTTTAAGAGCTGTAGGAAGAAAATTTTTGAGACGCTTTAGGGAATGCATTATGGAGAAGATCTTTTTAGATGTTTGTTTTACTTGGACATGCCAATTTAAATTTGAATCTAAGTAAAGTCCCAAGTTTTTAACGACGTCGGTATAAGGAATTTGTTCATTATCTAATATGACAGCCGGCATATTGCCATTGTTTATGGAGTGTAATAGTCTTGGATGTCCGATAATTATTGCTTGCGTTTTGTTTACATTTAGTTTTAGCCCATATTGTCTGGACCATAAAGATATATGTCTGAGGTCAGTGTTTACTTTGTCAATGTATTCATTAATTTCGTCAGGCCTAAAGTGTGTGTAAATCTGTAAGTCGTCGGCGTAAAGATGATGCTTGCAGTTTTGTAGCTTCTTGGTCACGTCATTAATATAAATCGAGAAGAGAAGAGGAGCGAGGACACCGCCTTGAGGTACCCCTTTCCTCACCAAGCGCCAGGAAGAAATGCGATTATTAACAGAAACTGATTGCTGACGATTAGTGAGGTAAGATCTAAACCAATCAAGGCAGTTTTCCGACAGACGTAGTGTCTTTAGTCTCGCTAGCATTAAGTCTATATCTACTGTGTCAAAGGCTTTACTGTAGTCGAGTAGGACTATTGCGGTGAGTTTGCTTTTGTCCATTGAGTCTCTTATGTCCTCTACAATGTCAAGTAGTGCAGTACTTGTATGATGTCCTGTTCTAAAACCAGACTGATGCTCATCACGTAAGTCGTGTGTGGTGAGGTAGTCTGTTAACTGTGATTGTATTATGTGTTCCAGTGCTTTAGATAAACAGGGAAGAATGCTGATTGGTCTATAATCATCGAGTATTGTGGGAGTGTTTGATTTCGCTGTAGGACGAACTAGAGCAATTTTCCATAGTCTGGGATAGGTCCCGGTCATTACAGAGGCATTAAAAATGTGGGTTATTGTTGGGAGAATGTCAATTATTTTTTGTAGGAGAGTTATTGTTATATTGTCTATTCCTTGTGCTTTAGATGTAATACGTAATACGTAATACTGCTCTTTTGGCATCATCAGGTGAGATATCGGGTGGGTTGGGAATATGACACTAGTTCATCTATTGTCTGTTGTTTGTGTTGTGAGTTGTTGTCAGTAGGGAGGCGGGTAAAATGGTCATTCAACTCATCTGATGGTAGGTCAGCTGTTTCTACTTGTAGTTTATTTTGACAGAGGCCTATTGATTTAAAATTTTTCCACATGTCAGATGAGTTGGACATAGATTGTGTAATAATAGTATGGGCATATTTTAATCTACCTACGGGGATTTTTTGCAGCTGCTGCCATCTTCCCGTTCCAAACTTCCAAAGCCTACGATCTTGGGCATCTTCAATTCTTAACCCCCTTGCTTGCATTACTATCCTCATGCTTTCCTTCCATGTTAACTTCGTTCTCCCTTTTTTTTTATTTCAGGTCGGTTGATATAGTTGTTTCGGCCATCGCTCATCTTCCATTCTTAAAATATATCCTAACCATTTTAATCCCTTCTCCTCGATTTTTTATTATGAGTACCAGACGCTTGTTCTGGGGGTAAAGGCGGCCGTCACGCAGGGCTGACAACCCGGCTGACATAAAGTGCCGATTGTCTAGAAAAAGTGGGAGCCTTAACCTCCTAGTACCCCAAAGGCCTCCGGACCTGTTGTGGAATCACTTTACTTTTTACTATGCTTTCTTCTGCTTCCATTATGTTAGTAATTTCCTTATTTGTAACATGTTCTAATTTTTATTTATGTCACTTCTGCGTTAATAATTCACTTCTAGAGCTATTAGTATATTCTTGTAGTAGTTATTACTCTATTATTGTAGTACTATTCTTGCAATACTTATATAGTAATAATAATAATAATAATAATAATAATAATAATAATAATAATAATAATAATAATACTATTAATAATAATTTTATTTATATACAGAATTTTAATGTTTACACATCTTTCTGTGACTAAAGTTTTATTTTTCTTCTCCAATCGTCTCTCTCCTTCCAATCCATGTCCTCCAGTCCTCTTGCTCTCATTCCAGTTCTTATTTCTTGCATCAATAATTAAAACATTATAGTAAAATTTCAAAGTAAAAAAAAAGTTGAAATATTTTAAGTAAAATTTTAACATATTCACGATTTTCGATCTTCCTCTCCTCCTTCTTCCAGGTGGACACCATTCCAGTGTTTTCCTGGGTAATATTTCTTCCTGAATTCGTCGTACGTGCCCATACCAATTTAATTGCTTATACCGTACATAATCTACTATTGAATAATCAATATTCATTTTTTCTCTTATGACAGTATTTCTTATTTTGTCTAATTTTGAACATCTTGCTGCTCTCCTCAAGAAATCAATTTCCATCGACATAAGTTTTTGTTCTAAGTTTTGTTGAATTTCCAAACTTCAGCTCCATATGTGACAGTACTTCTCACTATTGAATTATATATTTGTAACTTATTTTTCCTGGTTATATGTCTGTTCCATAAGACTCCATTCATCATTGCTGTTATTGCTGTACTTTATTTATTCTGTTCTTAATATCACTTTCCTGTTTATCCCCTTTATCTAATTTTACTCCCAGATACTCAAATTCTTCACATCCTCTATATACCCCTTTTCATCTTCTAATATCAAATCTTCGGTTTCGGCTTCACATCCCATATAAAATGTTTTTTTCTGAATTTATTTTCAAACCCCACTTAACGTATTCGTCCAATATTGTTCTGACCATAAACTCCATGTCTTCATATTTTTGAGCAATTATTATCTGGTCATCCGCAAATAACAGTGTATATATTGTATCTGTTGATCCATCTCCAATTGGTACTCCCATTCCTGCACTTTTTTGCTCCAGTTTGACAGTGCTTTATGTATAAATATCATAAATAATGTTGGTGATATGCTACAACCTTGACGAAGGCCTTTTGTTACTTTAATTTCTTCTGATATGTATTTTCCAATTTTAATTTTAGATACTGCATTTTTATATAGGCTACTTTTTTATTGCATTAATAATTGTATCGTTTATGGCCATATCGTCTAATGCTTCCCACAACTTTTGTAAAGGTACAGTGTCATATGCCTTTTCTAAATCCACAAATGTGAAATGAACTTGTTTGTTATTATTCGTCTTTTCAATCAGTTGTTTTACCACAAATATGTGATCAATTGTTGATCTCTCAGACCTAAAGTCTGCTTGTACTTCATTCTCCTTATGTTTATAATTTTCTTCCAAATAGTATTTGATTATTTTTCCATATATATAGCTAAAACTTACATTACGGTGATTCCTCTATAATTATTGCATTCATCCTTTCTTCATTTCTTATGAATGACTGATATCAACCCAAATTTTTCATTTTACTGGTACATCTTCTCCGTTTAGGCATCTCTCAAAAAAGCTCCTTAACAATTCAAATAATTTCCTTGTACCATATTTAATTAATTCTGGCTGTACTCCTTCTTCCCCACAAGCCGTTCCATTTTTAAACTTCCAATTGCTATCTCTACTGTCTCAATATCTAAATGTATACTCGTTCTGTTTTGATCATCAGTTTCCTCTGCAATTCCACTTAAAAATTGCAAACGATCGTCAATAGCTTGCTAAAATATAATAATAATAATAATAATAATAATAAATATAATAATAATAACAATAAAACAAGAATATATAAAGCAGTGGTACGCCCAATATCGACCTATACCTCCGAAACAAGAGCAGATACTGTTAAAACAAAACAAACTTTAGAAATGAATATTCAGAGGAAGATTGAACGTAAATCGTGGCTAGATTAAATTAGAATTGTTGAAATAAGAAAGCAGCTGAATATTCAGGCGATAGGCGAATGGGAGAGAAAAAGATTTGAATGGAATCAACATATACCGCGCATGACACCAGATGGAATTGTACTCATAGCAACTGATAAGTTACAAGAGGATGGGAGAAGGATACCTGGAAGACCAAAAATGAGGAGGAGGGACTCCTAATTATTGATGGAACAGTTCATGGACCTAAAACAAAGAGAATAATAATAATAATAATAATAATAATAATAATAATAATAATAATAATGATTTTAAAATAACAAATAGATTTTATAAGAAAAAATATATTCACAAATACACATGGTCAGCACGAGGTTTTCGTTCACTGATAGATTATGTGTTAATCAATAAGAAAGCATCATCATTATTAACAGATACGAGAGTATTTAGAGGAAGTGACATCTATTCAGATCACTATTTAGTAATCTCAAAAATAAATATATTAGCGAGATGGAAGAAAACTAAAAACAAATATAGAAATAGAGAGACCACATTTAAAGTACATTTATTACAAGATAAAAGTATACAAAATCTGTATCAGAATAGGCTAAATGAAGAATTAATATTAAAACCTACTTCCGAAGAAATAAACCGAGAATGGGATAATATAAAAGAAAGCAGATAAAGCAGCATATGAGGCATTAGGAACAAAATATAAAATATATAACAAGAAGGGTTTAAGAATATGGAATGAAGAATTAGAGAGGATAATAAAAGATAAAAAAGAGGCTTATCACAAATATTTACAGAATAGAACACTAGAATTAAGTGCTAAATACAAACATAAAAGTGCAATAGCCAAAAGAGAAATTAAAAAACACACAAAGTCAGTTGGGATAGATATATAAGCAGACTAGAATATGATATACATGGGCAGCAAATAGCCTATAAAGTAATGAAACATCTAAATAAACAAGAAAAAGATACAATACAGATCAATGTAATTGAGGAGAAACAATGGGAAGAACGTTATAAAAAACTGTGGTATAACGAGAATAAAATAACTAAAGATAACATATATGAGTGTGAGATAGGAATAGATATGATAACAATGGAAGAATTAGAAGAAGTACTGGAAACAACCAAGAACAGAAAGGCTGCTCGAATAGACGGAATTAATAAAATATGGAGGATTTTTTTAAAACTGAGATTATTACATTTTTTTAAATTTATGTTGTAGACAAGCAACAATACCAGAAACCTGCACAATATCAATAGTACAATCTATTTTTAAGAAAGGAGAACTTAACGACTGCAACAACTACAGAGGAACTGCAGGCTATAAAATATACTCAATAATCTTAACATTTAGGTGAAAACAAATAGCAGAGGTAATGTTAACAGAAGAACAAAGTGGATTCAGACCACGGCGTTCATGTATGGATAATATATTTACGATAAAATAATTTATAAACAAAAGAAGAGAATATAACAAGGATAGATAGATAGCTTTTATTGATTTTGTCAAGGCATTTGATAAAGTAGATACAGGAAAACTTTGGACAATTTTAAAAGAAAAAGGAATTCCGAAACACTTAATAGCAGCTATAAAGAGTTTGTACTGGAACACAAATTTTGTTATAAAAAACTAGAAATAAAGTAAGTAAAAATAAAATTCATACTAATCAAGGATTTAAACAAGGATGCAGTATCTCTCCAGTTTTGTTTAACCTATACATCAATGATATAATAACAAAAATGGAACGAAGAAACAAATAAAGGAATAAAATTAGATAAAACGCACTACTTGAAAACATTATTATACGCTGATGACCAGGTAATAACAGCAAATACGGAAGACGAACTTCAAAGGATTAATTTTAAACTACATAATATATGTGAACAATATAATCTCAAAATATCCATAGAAAAAACTAAGGTAATGGCATTCCAAGGGAAAAATCAAATCAGATCCAAAATAGTAATAGGAAACAAAATCATAGAACAGGTGAACCATCTCAATTATGTAGGGTGTGATATTTCATTTAATTATGATAATGATATACTTACTTACTTACTCACTGGCACTATCTAACCCGTAGGTTCATGGCCGCGCGGACATAAGCTCTCCATATATCCCTATCCCGAGCTAATGCTTTCCAATCATTTCCTGTATTTAAAATTTTACCCTAGTTGAACCCATGTCCGCATTTCTTGACGGTTGTATTTTTACGGTGAAAGATCGTCACTCTTTCGCCCAAGGTACTTTTTTCGTCTGGCTTATCACCTTCGACCAGTCCGGCATGGGTAACCCTATCGGCAGCAATGCTACCGCCGGCATAGCTCTCAGGATCATTTAAGCACGCAAGCCACTCCACCACGACAAGGTAAAGATACCATGGAGGGTATGATAATGATATAATTAATAAAATAGCAAGATTCCAGGGAATATGTGGTACGATAAAACGATCACTAAATAACAAAACAACAAGAGAGACCCAATTGAAATTTTACAAAACGTTGGCAGTACCGGTATTGCTCTATGGTTCAGAAGCCTGGATACGTAAAAAACAAGATCTAAGTAGGATAACGGCGGCAGAAATGAAATTTTTCAGAGGTGCAATAAGGAAGACAGAATCAAGAACACAGAAATAAGACAGGAACTTGAAATATTTGCAATAACTGATAAAATAGATACATATAGACAACAATGGAAGCAACACATAGACAGAATGAATGAATATAGATATCCAAAACAAATAACAAAATACAAACCTAAAGGCACCCGAGATGTGGGCAGACCTAGAAAGAGATGGGCTGAAGTCGGAACGGGTCAACAGACCTAAGCAATGAATGCAGATGATGATGATGATGATGATATTATTATTATTATTATTATTATTATTATTATTATTATTATTATTATTATTATTAATTCTATGGTTTATGAAATCCATAGATTCAATGTCGCATTCACGAAGACTCATCGCTCCTTTTTTAAACTCACGGAATTTAATCAAGTTCATATCTACAATATCCAATTACCTAAGATTTTATGGATATTATCCTGCCATCTACGGCTAGGCCTTCCCAATAGTCATTTTCCTAAGGCTTTGCGAATTAAAATTTTGGAAGCATTTGTACATCCGCTCATTCCAACTACTTTAATCGCTCTTATAATTTTTTGACTTAAATACACTGTCAAAATAGAACAATATGATTTATGGAGTGAAGCTTCCTTCATTCGCCATTTTCATTCCATATAGTACCGAATGTTCCTCTGAGATTCTTTCCTATTTCATATCGTACCGCATTATTATTTTTACTATTATTATTATTATTATTATTATTATTATTATTATTATTATTATTAACACCGTAACTACTTTCACTGTTCATTTTCCCGGCATTGGAATTCGCTACCTGTGATAAGCAGTAGCTGTCGGTATGTACGTTTTTTCTATCAAAAACTGTGATAATTTCTAAAGCCTCTAATTTAGTACCATTTTTATTGTAATATCAATAGTCACTTTATAAATTACAAATTATTTATTGATGCATGTATTACAAACACTGTAGAATTTAAAATATATAACTTCTTTATTTTAAAGTACATTTTACGTTAGCAGTATTTAATATTATTTTGCAGAGGGCACAAATAATTTTTGTAAATCTTACTTGACTGGTTGAGTGGAAGATAAGTCTATATGAACTTAACTGTGCCAGTTTTAAGTAGGCTACTTTATTATTTTATTGTTGTGTTAGTATTATGTGAATATTTTTATTTAATGACGCTCTCTAAAAGCAATTAGTATCGAAATGTATAACTGGGTGTGAAACGACCAACAAAATTGCCCAGAAGCCTCTAATTTCAGTACTGAGTTTATTTTACATTCTGCAAATGGATGGCACTTGACTTACAGTTTTTCTCTTCATAAAGAAACTATGCTCACTACTTTTATGTTCTTATAAATTCTATCTACCCGGCTGGGTTTGAAATCACTAATCTTGAAGCTAGGGAAAATCACAGAACCACTAGCCCACCAATTTCATAATAATAATAATAATAATAATAATAATAATAATAATAATAATAATAATAATATAATAATTAATAATAAATAATAATAATAATAATAATAAGAATAAACTAATACTAATACTAATACTAATAATCCTAATAATACTATAATAATACTCATACTAATCATAATACATCATCATTCCTAATCCTCCTACTCCTCCTCCTCTCCTCCTCCTCCTCATACTACTCCTCCCGCAACTACCTCCTCTCTCCTCCTCCCTCCTATCTCCTCCTCCTCCTCCTCCTCCTCCTCCTAATCCTCATCCTCCTCCTCCTCCTCCTCCTCCTCCTCCTCCTCCCCTCCTCCTCCTCCTCCTCCTCCTCCTCCTACTCTCCTCCTCCTCCTCCTCCTCCTCCTCCTCCTCCTCATCATCCTCCTCCTCCTACTCCCCTCCTCCTCCTCCTAATAATACTCCTCCTCCCTAGACTCATAGCACCGAGGCCCCTAATGTTGAAGATCTATGATATTCAAGTGAGACAGATTAACTTTTTAACTCAGTTCATATAGTATTTAAAAGTTGAATAGTTGCTTCATCTATCACCCCATCACAGGGATAGATGCTGAAACAATATTAGTGCCCCACGTTGTACGGCAAAATGAACCAATATATGTGCCCCACATTGTGGCGACAAAATGAAGCTACATTATAATCGCTTCTAGAATTCTCAATGAAATTGTGAGCTCATCATCAACAATCACGGATTAAGCCCATGTAGCTTGTTCCGGTCTCATAGATTCTCATTCAAAAGTTGGATCCATCTTTTCTTAGGTCTACCAACATTCCTGCGTCCTTTTGGTTTGTATTTAAGTATAATTTTTGGAATGCGTTCATCTTCCATTCTTTGAACATGTTCTTTCTATTTTTCTAGATTATTTTATTCTATCTAAGAGTTTAAAGATATTTAGCTCATTTCTAATATCTTCACTTCTTCTCTTATCTAGAAGTTTGCAACCAGCCACACTTCTCAGAAATCTCATTTCAGCTGCTTCTATGATCTTCTCTTCTCTTTTAGTTAAAACCAAAAATTCACTACCATACAATAGTAAGGGGACTGCCACTACTTTATAAAATTTTAGTTTTGTTTTCTTTCCTTGTGCTTTTAAATATCCTTTTGATTGTTCCACATATATAATTAAATTTATTAAGTTTGTTAAATAGATCTTCATTTTTAAAATAGGAGATTTCATAACCCAGGTATTTAAAATGGTTCACTTGTTCAATGGGTTTCCCCTCCAGAATTATTTTAGCTCTTACGGTATCTGATCCCTTAAAATTGTGAGATGGGGTTGCTAATTCATATCCCGTTTGTTGCTGTCACATTTTTAAAAGTCTGGTCACTATGGTGTCATGTACAGGATTAATGGTAACTGGGTTCGGTTTGATCTCGGTCAAACGTGCATTCTTCAAGCAGATCAAAAGATAATCAAAAAGGTATTTAAACTCACGACACTTAAGTTCTGGAGAATCTTATTACATCCAGTTTTTTGCAATAAACACTTTTCCATTGAAAAGTGTTCTGTTTGTGGTACTAACAAAGTAATCCGCACTAACAACCTTTTTGGTCATAAAAACATATATGTGTCAATATATCAAAATACCTATTTATTCACTATCCCGGTAATTTGTCCATACAATAGCCTTGTAAGTTAGGACTCTATCAGATACTGTGGATTATTATGTAATAAACATTTTATAGTAACCCGAGATGCGTTCATGCTTCATGAACAATTCTGAGGAGCTGAACTGCCACATTTGAAATTCAAATATCATAATATCATATAACTAGATTCTGCCTTCTTATTGGATAAGTTTTAAATATTTAAATAGATACATTTTAATTTGTCATTTCAAAGTCTTCAAGATTAGTCTTTAACCAATAAAATTAAATATAATTTATTTAAATATTCAATTAACATTGATTTATTTTGAGCAAAAAAAATATGAGGTTTAATTTAAGATTTCGATTAAAATTCTTTATACCTCAATTCATATCCAGTCTTCAAATTAATTGGTTGATACCAATTTGCTGTAAGAAGCTGTTCTCCTGAACGACTTAACATCGGTCGAATATTACTGAACATGAAACCACCTAGGTTTTGAAATTAGAAAACTGGATATGAAGTGATATGTAAAGAATTTTAATTTAAATATTAAAAATTCAATTAAGACTTTAACGTATTAGCCTTTATCATCATCATCATCATCAACCTCAAGGATTAGACCTGCTGGTCTGTTCCGATCTCATGTTATAATTGGTCTATCCATCTTTCACTGGGTCTTCTAACATTTCTTCGTCCTAGTGGTTTGCAATGAAGAATCTGTTTCGGAATTCTATTGTTATCCATTCTATTTATGTGGTGCATCCATTCATCTCTGTATTGTGTAATTCTATCTAATAGTTTGAATATATTCAGTTCTCTTCGTATACCCTCACTTCACCTTTGATCACTATTGTATAGCCAGCTACACTCCTCAGAAACTTCATTTCTGACGATTCTATTCTTCGTTCCTGGTTTTTTATTAGCCTTTACTCATCATTATCATCATCATCCATGCACGTATTAGGCCATGTGGCCTGTTACGGTCTCAAAGAGGAATTTTCCATCCAGCGCTTTTTTGGACGTCCCAGCGATCTTCTGCCTTGGGGACAGTAGCGAAGTATGGCTTTGGAATTCTATGAGACGGCATTCGTTGAAGATGGGCTTTTCAGTTGTTCTGGTAGTTTTGTATATGGCGAAGAATGGGCTCTACGTCCACGTTTTCCATAATTTACTCATTTCTTTTATGGCCCCACTTTGTGTAGCTTGCTGTACAGCGCATGAATCGCATCTCACTTGCTGTTATTCGGCTTTGCTTTCAAGTCTTAGCCTTTACTAAACCTTATATTTCTCAAAATTTACTTAATGATGAACAAAAATAATTTTCAATTATATATGTATTAATTATTACAACTATTGTTTTATGTATAAAGAATTATTTTATATTCTTTAAAAACTTTCACTTATACTAAATATTTTATCAAATAAAATATTTCCTTTTAGTATTTTTATATAATCCAAAATCTCCAATCTTGATGTAATCAAATGGAACGAAATGTATGCTATGTGAATGGAAAAATAATAAAATGAAGTTTTTGGTAGAAACACCTGTCCTGGTTCTGATTCCTTCACCACGAACCACACCTGGAGTATCCGAGACGCGAACTCGGTACCTGGAGTATAGTAGAGTGTTTAACCACATTTGCCATGGACCTCTCAACATTATTATTTACTTTTTATTGGGAATGAGCCCATTTAGGACTAGGAAAAGTACCTAAAGGCGTTTCCTTTGACTTCATATGTACCTCATTTCTTGGTTATGGGCTTTCTTTCTCTCATCTGTCCATGTTGTTTCAGTTTTTTTCCTTGGGTTCATCCTCTTGGTCCACCTGCCACTTGTACACTTTAATATCTAAGATATCTGTATTTATATTTTCTTGAATAATTCCTGCCAATTATTATTATTATTTTTATAAATATTTATTATTATTAATAAATATAAATAAATAGTTTTATTTTTATTTAATTAATGAATATTGATTTTCATCAAGTAAACAACTCAATTTATTATTATTATTATTATTATTATTATTATTAACTAACTAACTCGCTGGCACTATCGAACCCGTAGGTTAATGGACGCGCTGATATAAGCTCTCCATACATCCCTATCCTGAGATAATGTTTTGCAGTCATCCCCTTTATAATCTACTTCCTTCAAATCATAGTTAATGTTATTCTCCCACCTCATTCTTGGTCTACCAACTGGACGTTTTCCTTCTGGTTTTCCTACAAGAAGCTTCCATGCATGTCTTTCATTCCCCATTTATGACACATGTTCTGCCCATCGCAGTCTACGAGACTTAAATGTTCTTGTTATATTTGACTTTTATTATATTATTATTATTATCATCATCATCATCATCAGCAACAGTCACGGATTAAGCCCATGTGGCTTGTTCCGGTCTCATAGATTCTCTTTCAAAGTTGGATCCATTTCTTCTTCGGTCTACCAACATTCCTGCGTCCTTTTGGTTTGTATTTAAGTATAATTTTGGGAATACGATCATCTTCCATTCTTTGAACATGTTCTTTCCATTTTTTCTAGATTCTTAAATCCTATCTAAGAGTTTAAAGATACCGTATTTAGCTCATTTCTAATATCTTCACTTCTTCTCTTATCTAGAAGTATTATTATTATTATTATTATTATTATTATTATTATTATTATTATTATTATTATTATTATTATTATTATGATTAATGAAGGAATATAGGCTACAGTTATTGGTTTGTATTACTTAATGGCGGACATGTGTGGGATTTACTGCAGTGGCAACAGGTAGTTAGATTAATAATTAAAATGTAAATGAAGAGTCGCGACGGACGCCTGACTGGAAACGTAAAAAATAACGATCATAGTTGTTAACCTTCACTCGCAAATTCTGTTTTCCAGCCACTACACACTAATGGTGTTTTATATATCCAGCGCTGGAAGAAAATATTTAATTGACTTCGTTACCTTGTCGCATCAGCTTCCCACCAAATCAGAAATCAGTCAAGTGTCTGTCTAGCAAATTCATAATTTTAACCAGCGCCACGTGATGGCAAACTATCTTAGAACGAGGTCTGTCCCTTTATTAATTTGGAAAGAATCTAATCTGAAATTCCGAACTCAAAATACTTCAGGTAATGTAGTGTTAGACAGAACTTATTTAACTATGATCACCTCAAGTCATTTTCGTCCTAATTTAAGTCTGAGCGTGAAAGGGCCGATACATTATGCCCAGAGTCCGCGGTTAGTGCAGGCCTGATGTTCGTGTAGACGCAGTATTTTTACGGAATAAACAATTCGTCAACCACTAATATCGAAACCGTACGTTACAATGTTATTATAGTCGTCCGAAACCAATAATTAGTGTAGAGAACAAAAATAGACTTTTCGTATGGATTTACTTAACATTGGTGGTTAACAATACGATGTTATCTGAATTATTATATGTGCTTGCTTGTTATAGTAACCATGAGGTGGCAGTACGATCGGTGTCCAGCTGCCATTCATGATAGAGAATCATATACGGTATATAAAGAAAAATAAATGTTTATGCTGGAGAGCTGTAGTGCCGCAGTTGGGAGCGCGCTAACGTACAGAGTTAGAGGTCTCTGGTTCAAATCCCGGCTCAGACGTTTATTTCTTCATTATATATATATATATATATATATATGCAAATAAACCAAAAATTGGATGTAGATAGAAGTAATGTAAGTGCAATGATTGCCAATCTAAATAGTACTTATTAAACTAAATGATTAGTAAATATGAAAGATAATTGATTATATATATATATATGAGAGAAAAAAACCAAAATTAACTTTAGGTAATTACTTTAAATGGACCAAAAAAGTAAAGTAGAAATGGAATATAAAATGAAGATGGACAGTAATATTTACAATAATATATTTTTTTTTTAGAAATTTCAATACAATATAGTGGTTTTCCTAGAACCCATTGTAAATTTACTCCTCCATATATTCCTATTCTCTAGATCACAGTCTGTTAATCCTCTCAACACCTACTCTCATGCACTCCTTCAACCCACTGTTCTTTTCATCTCCCCTTTCTTCTGTTGCCCGTCCCTTCAAAATGTATTAATATCTTAGGTATCCTCTCATCTGACATCATCTTTACGTGGCCAAACCATTTCAGTCTTGTTTCTTCAATAACTTGTAGAACAACCTTTTGAACATCCATTATTCATCTGATTTTAGTATTCCTAATTTCGTCTCTTCTTGAATTTTTCGAAGCCCTCCTCCAGAAGTCCATATCTGTCACCAAGAGTTTATATGCTTGTTCTCTGCTTAATATCAACGTTTCCCCACCATACAATAATATACTCTCCACTAATGAACTATAAATAAGTATCAAGTTTTGTTCAGAATATTTCTACTCCACAGTACCAAATTTAACATTCCAATTATTTTCCTTCCTTGACTTACTCTTTTATTTATCTCAGAATTGCTTATTCTTTCTGATTCTAATATTAATCCCAAATATATGAATGTATTAACTGATTTCATTTTCTCATTTTCAATCTCCATATAATATTATTTTTCATTGAAATTAATATGTAATCCTCAATTTTTATATTCCTTAATCAGATTTTTTATCGTGTAGGAAGATTCCTCAATGTCTTGTGTAATAATACTTGGTCATTTGGAAACAGGAGTTAGAGCATATTATAACTTCGATAACAATAATAATAATATATTATGATTAATATTAATATTATTATTACCTATTGTTATTATTATTATTATTATTATTATTATTATTAATATTATTATTATAACAAAAATAATTAAGAAAATAATTTATGATAGTATGCACGACTAACGACTTGAAGTTCCGACGAAGCCGTAAATTATTCTTTGATTCCTTTTTTGTTTTCAATATTATTGCCCCAACTAGTGCCCAAACGTTTTTATAACCTAGATATTTCAATGCAGGGCTATTTGTCCAGCAATTTATCTATTTTTGTTAAGTCTTCCTTTATGGTAAATGCTTAAACATTGAGGTTTTTGTTGCGGAAAACTTCAGTGCTTTTCCAATAACTGGTAAATTTAACTATTACCGGCCTTAGTCTTTCCTTATCCCTATCCACTCTTTCAATTCTATAGTTTCTGTCTATAACATACAAGTTCAGTTTAACACCTATTTTCTGAGCCACTCCGATAACAAGTAAATCTGTGTTTTTGTTCATATACGTGGTACAGTCATTAAGTTTTGAGACTAAGCGCATAGTGGCGCTGTGATGTACTATAGTGCATAGGTGACGCCGTGGTATGGTACTTTATCAGTTAGTCTCTCGTCCCAGCAAGAGACAGTTGTGTGCATGCACTGCAAGCAGAACTGCGGTCTTTGTTGTGACGGTGATTTGAATGCACATGTCGAAACTCGATGGGTCGATTTCTCAACCGAAGTCTAAACCACGACCATGGTTTTCCAATTATTTATTTTTTCCATAACACCTATAAAAATGACTGAAAATTCACAGAAATTGTTATGAAACCATAGACATGATTCAGACATTTGTTTTTTTAATTAACAGCCGTAGATTTTCAGATTTTATAGGTGTTATGGAAACAATAAAAAATTGGAAAACCGTGGTCGAGGTTTAGACTTCGGTTGAGAAATCCACCCGATATGTCACAGTTAGAGCAACATCAACTTCTGTCAGAAATTAATCAAGACCGCTGCCGAAACGTTTCAAATAATGCAGAAAGTTTACGGTGAGTACGCATTGAGTCGCAGTGTTGTGTTTAGATGGCGCCGACGTTTTTTGCAAGGAAGAGACAATTTGGAAGATGATGTGTGCACTGGTCGGCCACAAACAATTCGAACTGAATGCAAGATCAAAGAAGTTGCAACGTTGGTGCGTGCTAACCGCTCCCAATCGGTTGACGATCTCGCAGCAGCAGTAGGTGTCATCCATTGGCACTTGCTACAAAATTCTGTCTGATGACCTGAACATGTCTCGTGTTATCCAGCACAGTGTGCCACGAATCCTATCGCAAGACCAACTTGATGATCGCATGACGATTTGGGGTGACCTCATCAAGCAATGCTGACGATAATCTCACGTTTCTGAACCGGATAATAACTGGAGATGAGACATGGTATTTCCTTTACGATCCGCAACTGAAACGACAATCCGCCACCTGGAAAACGTCATTATCACCACGACAGAAAAAACCGCGACAAGACAGATCAAAAGGCAAGGTGATGCGTGAACTGTTTTTTTTATTCAAATGGAATTTTTCACACGGAATTCATCCCAGAATGTGCAACTGTAAACAAAACCCGCTCTAAAGAGATCATTGGACGTTTACGCGATTCAATTCGCCGTAAGCGACCTGAGCTTTGGCGTACAAAGAATTGGCTGTTGCTACACGACAGCGCCCCTGCACATTGTTCTGTCCTCGTCCAAAAGGAAATTGCAAGGCAACAGGTGACAGTTTTTTCCACATCCTCCGTACTCATCTGATCTCGAACCTATGCTATTTTTATCTTTCCTCGCATGAAATCAATCCTGCATGGGCGTATATTTCATTATTCCGAAGAGGTCATGACTGCCACAAGAGAAGCCATACGGGACCTTCCTGCCAACATCTTTCAGCGGTGCTTCCAGCAGCTATACCAACGTTGGCAAATGTGCATAACTGCCAATGGCAACTGTTTTGAGGGAGGATGTGGTTCTGTTTAAGTACACGCCGAGTTATCGGCATCTTGTGAAACATTCAGATTTTCGTGGGTGCCTACCCTTCAGGCGTAAAGTCTCAGAATTTAATGATTGTAGTAGTAGAAACCTTAGATATTATTCCAAATCATCGATATTATTTTGCATACTTACGATTACGCGGTCTCTTTCCTCCAAGGCATATTCCAGTTCTCGGATGACAGCTGTATTGGAATACGGAGGTTTAGAGTATATCTCACCCTTGCCTTCACACTTTCCTTTATCAGGTTGGCATTGGCGTGCATCGCAGTTTTGTTTTTGATGGAGTTCAGTTATGTTATCTGTATCCATGTCTATATTTTAATTTCCATTTTTTTTTATTTTCTTGGTAGCACTTTAAAGATTCCTTTGCAATCTGTGAGGCGACTTTTTAAATTCCTTCATAAACTCCTGTCAAATTTTGTTCTTAGGGTTTCATTTTTCAAATTATTTCCCACCATTTACAATGATCTTTACATTTTTCTAAGGATTATTTCAATATATTTTTCTATGATATTAACTAGGTCTATATACGTAGCTTGAAGATGTGGCAGCCATATTGATTTTAACGAATATTCTATGTAACAACAAAGGCGTGTTTCAGTGTAGCCAACACAGAGTATGTACTAATTAACTGTACACATATTCTTCAGAATTCCAGAACTTACTACGGTATTTGTTTGGGAATTGCATTCTTTCATAGGTTAGAGTGCTTAAATTGCGTAAGGTTAGCTTTAGGTTCGTTAAATATTGTGCATATGTTGGCTGCATCTCATTCCTTTAACATAGGAACACAGATTTTGTATAAAATAATGAAATTAGCCGAATATTTTTCGGCTTGAAACTAAAAACACCTTATTTTAACACTAAAGAATCGAAGCGCTCACGAATGTGTTCTCTCATTGGTCACTACATGCAATGTATACAGTGTTTGCTCATACATACACCGGAGCAGTTGAATCATAGTTATTATCGCAACTCGCTTAATTTTCTATCGGTCATTTCAAAAATTCAACTCAAAATTACCATCGGGACAAACCCTATAGAAGGGACTTGGGATTGTCCTATCCACTAATTCCAGGAGAACCAAAGGGCTCGTTCACGTTGGACCTTAATTTGGCTACGCCACAGGACTTTCACACCCACATAGTTGTCGGGTGGGACCAGGAAGGTGGAGGAACCCGTTTGTCCGCCTGCATGCCTTTGATGTCACTTGCGACAATCGTCTATCCGTAAACTTCCGCTATCTATACCATTCGCAAGTACATAGGAATTCTTCTAGTACTGATCGATATAGGCGATGTTGAAAGTGATGTTCACCTGCTGCCACACATTTTTGACATGTTTTAACAATATTAACATTCACACAAACAAATTCTTCTTGTGTAATTTTCTTAATCTTTGTTGTTATATTCTCCTTCAATTCATCTATTCTGTGAGGATTAACTAGCTAACACACTGGCTCTATCGAACCCGTAGGTTCATGGCTGCGCGGACATATGCTCTCCATACATCCCTATCCTGAGCTAATGTTTTCCATTCATATCCTGTATAACCTACTTCCCTCGAATCATGGATAATGCTATTCTCCCACCACATTCTTGGTCTACCAACTGGGCGTTTTCCCTCTGGTTTTCCTACAAGAAGCTTCCATGCACATATTTCATCCGCCATACGTGGCACATGTCCTGCCCACCGCAGTCTACGAGTCTTACCTCTTCTTATTATATCTGGCTTCCTATACATATCATGTAGTTCACTATTAAGTAGTTTTCTCCATTCACTTGTCTGTTCATCTCTTTTTGGCCCAAAATATTTCTTAAGAACATTATTATGAAATACTCGTAATCTTATTTCCTCCCTTAAAGTAAGAGTCCATGTTTCGCATCCATATAATATAACTAGAAGAATAGCTGTTCTATATATTTTCAGTTTTTTTTAAGAAGTTGGGACGACAAGAGTCCCTGTAATTCATAATAGCATGCATTTCCTTCTGTGAGGATTATTGCTATAAATATTAATTTTTAGAGTTCCCACAAATAAATTCGCAGACAGTAAGGTTGGTGGAATGTGGCAGCAATATGTACTGAGCAATAATCCTTTCTCCAGAGAAGTCATTTATATCACAGATTCATTTACTGTATGGACTGCTGATGAATTTTGTTGGAAATACGCATTACGTTTCTCGTATGACATTACTGAAAATAACGCGAGTATAGGAGTGCTATATCCTCTAAAATATGTACCCAATAATTCGCTTGGCTGCAATAGCACAACAAACGTCATTTCCATAATGCAATGAACCTCATGCGTATCTTTAGCCCAGTACATTTTGTTCTATGCATTAACCTGAATTAGTAAATGAAGTCATGTCTCATCAGAAGAAAAATGATTGAAAGAGGATCTACAATAGCTAACGCACTGGCACTATCGACCCCTAGCTTCATGGCCGCGCTGATATAAGCTCTCCTTACATCACTATCCTGAGCTAATGATTTCCAATCATCCCCTGTGTAATATACTCCCCTCAAATCATGGTTAATATTATTCTACCATCTCATGTTTGAACTCCCTACTGAGCGCTTTCCCTCTGGTTTTCCTACATGTAGTTCCCATGCCCCTCTTTTATTCCCCATTCTGCAACTACACCTGAACATCGCAGTCTTCGAGACTTAACTGTTCGTATTATAGCAAGTTTTCCATATAGATCATGTAGTTCACTGTTATGTAAGCTTCTCCATTCGTCTGTCTGTTCACCTCTAATTACATATCAAAATTAAAATTAAATTAGTGATCTCAAAGTAAACGCATGGTATAGGCCTATTATAATTAATATAATACTCAGCTTATTTCATTACAAGCATTGGCCTACATCCCAGACACGACTATGGCTTATGATGTATGTACAAGAAAATTAAATAAAAAATAGAGACAGAATAAATAAAACGTTACCTACATTCTCAAGAAGATGACCCCAAAACCACCTGTATGTTAGAAAATTAGCACAAGGTGGAGATGTGTGTCAGTTCCAATGTCACGTCACAGTTCTCTGAGTAAGATACTATTGTTCTGAATTTCCGCTTCTAAAGAAATCTCTTAGAATGTTCAGTGACAAATAGTTTTGGGTCTTCTCGGAATACATTATGTGCTACGCGATTCACATATTTCTTCTACTATATTACGATGTAGTATAAATCGGTCTGTAAACACCCACATATTTTTCAATGGCGACTCTATGTCGGCAAGTTTGTATCTCATTCCTCATGTGAAAATATACTTCTATTTAGAATTGATTCACTAATAGATTTCCACTCACTGAACACTGATGAAGTTTTCGCTGCACATAAAATGTATAATTAAATTTGATCTATATGACACTTCGATATCCGGCATTATTACCAATTACAATTTTCCAAACATGATTGAGAAATTAGAAAACTCAATTTAGTTACTAATAGCTATTAATATTCGTAGTAATTACAGATTTTTATAATAATAATATTTTTTTATTTATATACAGATGTTCAATGTTTACACATCGTTCTGTGCTTAAAGCTTTCCTCTTCCAGGTCGATAAAATTACAATGTTTTTCGGGGTAACCTTTCTTCTTGAATTCGTCGTACAAACCCATACCAATTTAAGTGCTTATATATTATACAGTGGAGGAAATTGGTATAAAGGCACTTGTTAGAAGTGTGAACACAAGTTTATTTTCTCTTTCTTTGGCATTTTTCTATCTTAACTTAGGAAGTGATTGAGTATAAAACACACACAAATAATGTCAAAATTAATTATCTATTTTCGTCCAAAAAAGTACAAAGTAAAGTAGTAGTAGTAGGACTTTATTAGACAAAAGTAAGATATTTACAATATTATTTACAAATATGGGCCGCACGGGCAGTAAGCCGTACGTGCTGTTGACAGTCCGTTACAATAAAGTAATAATTGGTACTAGTGTAAAGAAAAATAAACAAAAACAGCAATAACATTACAATTACATAAAGAAAACACAATAAAAATATTACAATTAAATAATAACACCATAGCATTATACACTAAAAACATTAACATTACAATTACATAAAGAAAACACAATAATATTACAATTAAGTAATAACACAATAGCAATAACATTACAATTACATAAAGAAAACACAATAAT
The DNA here is from genome assembly GCA_030220185.1 of Diploptera punctata. Lineage (NCBI taxonomy): Eukaryota > Metazoa > Arthropoda > Insecta > Blattodea > Blaberidae > Diploptera > Diploptera punctata. Next base: position 145,697 of record JASPKZ010007902.1, on the reverse strand, counting down.
AATATTACAATTAAATAATAACACAATAGCATTATACACTAAAACATTAACATTACAATTACATAAAGAAAAACACAATAATATTACAATTAAGTAATAACACAATAGCATTATACACTAAAAAAAACATTAACATTACAATTACATAAAGAAAACACATTAATATTACAATTAAATAATAACACAACAGCATTATACACTAATTAATTTATATATAATTGTTAATAATTAATGGTATTGCATTTTGATAACATATATTTATTCATGAATGAGTGTTGTCCTTATTTTTCGCGTTTTGTCCAGAAATTTACCGAGGTTTATCCAATTTTCTGGATTTACCAATAACTCGTAGCATGCCAATCTTTCCCGATTTGAATTTAGAAATCTTTCCGGTAATAACTGACGTCTCCAATATTCTAAATCATTACATTTTCCTAATATAAGTATCTCATCTTCAAAGTTCCCGCACATTGGACATATTCGCATATCGTGATCGTCGCTAATTTTTAGAAATTTCCATGCCCCTAGCCTAAACCAAGCAAGCCCTGATCTCTCCTTAAATCCTAGGTTGAGTATATACGATTCTTTTCCCCAGACGTGTTTTAGGTCTCTTTGTAAACACAGTGAGCGTTTTCCTGTACATTCGGCGAAGGTATCTTGTTGGTTTACATCTAAGTACTTCCTCCTTATTTTTCTCCACACGTTCTTGCGATTTTCAGTCCCTTTTTCCCATATCCAGCCCATCCCAATCTTTTGGAGTTCTCTCCTAACCTCGTCTGCCCAAAATTTAACATCTATGTTTTTAATTTGGTGGTCGTAACAAATTGCTCTAAGCATTGTTTGTTCACCTTGGATTACTCGCAACCAGTATTTGAGTACACGAATTTTACAGTTAATGTCGTCCTGGAATGACCCGAATTCATATAAAATTCCACAGTTAGAAACGGCCTTACTAAGTCCTGTAATATACTTTAGAAAATGCGTATATACCTTATTTAGTATTTCCGTTCTTTGGAAACCCCAAATCTCACTACTATAGTGCATTACTGGCCTGACCATCGCTCCATACATTTTTTCTAATGTGCTGACTGGAATATCAGGCACTCGACCCAGAATACCGAGTACACTGTTAAGTTGTCCCCTCCCTTTAAATAATGCTATATCAATGTGTTTTTTCCACTTACCGTTCATTTTCAACGTCGTACCAAGATATTCAAAATGTTTCACGTTTTGAAGAACTTGATCTCTGTATTTCCATTCCTCTGTTCTACCATAAACCGTCCCATTTTTAAAGGTCATTGTTTTTGTCTTACTAACATTTACAGTCAATCCCCAATTCCTACAGTATATTTCCAGTAGGTCAAGACCTCTTTGCAATCCCTTGATTGTCTTGGAACAGATAATTAAATCATCTGCATACAACAGGACTGGGATTCTAACATTTCCTATCTCCGGAGCCTCAATTTCTCCTTCTAGCATTACGTCTACAATATCATCAACGAATAGATTAAATAGCATTGGTGATAAAATGCAACCTTGTCTCACTCCCCGATTGGCTTCACTGCTCTCTGTAATGTGCCCTTGGTCTACTTTTATACAAAATTTAACATATTTATAAATTGACATTAAAGCATGTATCAATTTATGAGACAATCCTTTCCGATTTAATTTTTCCCAAAGTGCGCTTCGGTCCACAGTATCAAATGCCATCTTAAAATCAATGAATGTACAAAATAATTTACCCCCCTTCATTTTCAGATTGTCATCAATTAATGTTCTCAGAACAAATAGGTTGTCCACCGTGGAGTACCCTTCTCTAAAACCTGCCTGATATTTTGAGAGCCTATTGTTCTCTTTAGCCCATTGTCTGATTCGTTCGTAAAGTACTTTACAATATATTTTTCCGAACACTGACAAGAGACAAATTCCCCTATAACTTTCTGGTATCTGTGCCCCACCTTTCCCTTTGTATAGCGGTTGGATGACACCTGTCGCCCAGGCTTCCGGATAATCTCCTGCATTAAAAAGTTTGTTGAACGCAGTTTTCAAAACGTCTAATAATTTATTGGATGATATCATATTTTTCAAGAATTCCCCTGGTATTCCATCAATTCCAGGTGCTTTACCATTCTTTAAACATTTAATGGAAGAAACCACTTCATTTTTTCGAAATATCCTGATCCAGTAATTGAATATGAATTGGGTCAGGGATCTCAACTATATTTCCTTGATTATATCTTAACCTCTCATTTCCCAGCACCCTATCAAAGTAACTTCTCCATTCCCCGGGCGTTATTCTTGTCCGATTTATGTACTTTACTTTGAGTTCCCTTAACGCTTTCCATATGTCCGCAATGTTCCCACTTTCAGTCGCGACTCTCATTTCTTCGGATTTCTTATTTTGCCATGATAGTTTTGTTTCTGCCTATAATTCTTTATATTCCTTTCTCTCTTGCGCATATTTTTTTCTGCTTTCATCTGTGCTTTCTTTTCTAAACTTTAAAAGACTCCTTTCGACAAATTTCTTCTTCTTTCTACATGCATTATTGTACCACCCTTTGTCCTTCTGGTTCATTGCGTATTTAACCTTGAATTTTTCCCCTGATTTTTGAAAATATTTTGTCAAAATTTTAATAATTTTCTCCCCGCTAAGATCATTTAATTGCAGATCCTGTATTAGCGTTTCCAAACTCCTGATAAATTCTTCTCTCAGATCCTCGATCCACCTGAAACGGATAATTAGCCGCAATATTGTTGCCACCTCATCATTAACTGTCTCACTAATACCTTTCATATTTAAAATAAGTTTGTTTGGGAAGTGGTGTGATTCGATTCTGGAAACTATACAGAAATTACTTAGGACTGGAATCATGTCTTGTGTGCATATTGAATAATCGATTACGCTACTTCCATTTTTATTAATAAATGTTAGTTCTCCATTTTTATCTTCCCCATATAACCCATTCAGAATTTCAAGTTCAAATGCATCGCAAAAAGCTAACAATTGGTTTCCTTCTGAATTTAAAATCTTATCTTTGCTTCTCCTACCCTCACCTCGTGTTTCATTATCATCCGATTTTATAGTGATATTTTCCTCCCCAATCCTACAGTTAAAGTCCCCTAAAATTATTATTCCCTCTTCCGGAAACCTATCTTTTATTTCTGCCAACGAGTCAGACAATTCAACGAAAAAATTTGGATTGGCATACCTGGAATTTAGTGGTTGGCGGTAAATAGACAACAGACACATATCTGCTCTTTCTGTATGGTAATATATACAAATTGCCTCTTTTAAAGTAATATTTACCTTTTTAATATATGGGTCTAAGTTAGCTTTATATAAAATGGCAACACCGCCTGGATATCTACCTCTCTTTCCTTTCTTTTGATTACCCTTAAAATAACCTTTCATATTACATAGATTTACGCATTCATTAGCTTTTAACCATGTTTCTCCTAGAGCTAATATATCAAAAGTCTCAATAAACTCTACATATCTGTCCATTGAAAGTTTTTGTTTTAACACTTCGATATTCCATGAACCGACTGTCAACAAACCCTATTGTGTTCCCTTGTCATTAGTCTTACCTGTATTTTTCGAACTTCCCCCTCTCAATAGTTCCTTTTCTGCGGGTAGATTCAGAAGTCTTAGTGATTTTCTTGTTGGAGTTTTGTGTCCGCCGGTCGTTCACCTCTTAGAGGTGGGGTATGCTGTTTGCGTTCGGCCGTTTTTTGCTGTATGTTTATTGGATTCCTGGGAGTTATTAAGGTAGTGGTCCCTCTCTCTTTCTCTCGTGTAGAATTTTCTCCCTCGTCTGCTGTAAGGAGACCACCTGCTGTTGAAGCGTCCCCTGTATGTTTTGGGGACTCGCTGTCAATTACCTCTTCAAATTCATTTTCAGAGTTGTCCATATTTTGTAGTTTTTACCTGCTCCAGATTCGTCCATTTATAATCAATTTATTAAATTGCATGATTGCATGGCAGCCCTGCCTCCTCGCCTCGAGCATGTGTCGCTTAAGAAAGTCCCTTTCGCGGCGCACCTTCTCACTAAAGTCTTCGGCAATATTGATACCGGTCCCTTTAAGATATTTACTGTCTCTAAGGATCCAACATTTTATTTTGTAGTGTGATAATTTGCATACAATCGGTCTCTTTCCACTATTCCAACGACCTACTCTGTGCGCTCTTTCAATATCACTGTCCACCAAATCAATCCCGATTTGCGCCACTACTCTTTTAACTATATGTTCAGTTTCCTCCCATCTCTCTCTGTCTTCTTCATGCACACCATATATCACAATATTATTACGGCAACTCTGGTTTTCGTGATAGTCTAATTTAGATTCCAGCCATTTCAATCTGTCCTCCATCCGATGCATGTTCGTCTCAATATCACGAATTTGTTCACCCACGTTGCACTTTTCAAACCCCTCTTTCACTTCAGTTGACAATGTTTCAATCAGCTTTCTAACTTCTTTCATAATGCTTTGTCCCCTGCACACTTCAACCACTCTAACAAAAACACGTCCGCTCTTCTCGACGGCTAGCAACTATAAAGTAAAGTAAAGTGATCCCACAACAGGCCCGGAGGCCCTTGGGGTAGTAGGAGGTTAAGGCCCCCACTTTTTCTAGACAATCGACACTTTATGTCAGCCGGGTTGTCAGCCCTGCGTGACGGCCGCTTTTACCCCAGAACAAGCGTCTGGTACTCATTTCCGTTAGAGGCTGAGTCGATCCCAGGGCCATAGTGCCGCCAGAGGATTTGGGTCAGTTTAAAAATCCTGACCCCAACGGGACTTGAACCCTCGACCCTCCAGCTTGTAGCTCAGTGCCTTAACCACTACGCTACAAAGTACATGACAACTGAAACCACTCTCACATATGGGTGGAAATTAGTATAAAGGCACTTAGTGTATTTCACAGATTAAACCAAAAAGACTGAGTACAAAGTTTACAACAAAGTTCTAAAATTTAGTTAAACCTCCATTGTTCTTAATTACTTGGAAGATTTTCTTTGGCATTGACTTCATGAGGGTGTTTATTTCTTCCACTGAAATTGAAGCCCACTCTTCCCGAGTAGCATTTTTGAGCTCAGTCATTGTCCCAAACTGCCGTCCATTGCGATACACACGCCTTGCCAGGATCCCCCATAAGTTCTCAGTCGGGTTTAAATCAGGACTTCTGGCTGGCCAAGTCAAAAGAGGTATTTCTTTCTTCCTGAACCACTCCTTCGATTTGGCAGACACGTGAATGGAAGTATTATCTTGTTGAAAAATTAGATATTCGCCAAATTCCTCATACATTCGTATCAATTCGGACTCTAAAAGCTCCTCAGTGTAGGACCCCGAATTCATCTTAGTGCGTATCCATGCCAGTTTTGATCTTCCTTTAATGCAGACCACGGCCCAAATCATAACGCCTCCACCACCGAAGTTTCTACTCATTCTAACTTGCTCTTCAGTACGGAGGTCCTGCCAGTAATACTGAAAGCCATCAGGCCCGTCCAGATTAAACTTCTTCTTGTCACTGAATATTACTTTATTCCATTCTGAGGTCCAGGACATGTGTTCTTCAGCAAAAGTCATTCTAGCTTTCTTATGTGCATTGTTCAGAGGTAGTTTACTAAGACTTTTTTTGAATTTTAGGTTCTTGTCTTCTGACAGAATTTGTCTTACTCGTCTGGCTGTTGATGACAACTTCAAATCAGCCTGGATTTGAGAAGAAAACATACTTTTACCTTTTGCTTTACGTAAAATGACATGTTTAGTGCGCTCAGACAATTTTCTTGACCGTCCATTCTTCCCGTTTTTTCTATATTGTGAGCCCAGTTTGACAAAATTATCAATGACATATCTTGAACGTCCCAATTTCGTAGCTATTTGTCGATTGGAAAGGCCCATCTACTTGAAGGCACTAACTCTTGCTTTCTCTTCATTTGATAGAGGCTTTCCACGCGGCATTGTACGCACTACTGACTTGTAACTGATGAACCATGCTCACAGACACGTCTTCTCCATGAAACTGTAGTGTTTTGTTTACATTTATGTCTGTGTAAGAGACAGAAGTTGACCTGCCTTTATACCGATTTCCACCCCTAGGACAGCGTTTTCTTAGTTTTTACGTAATATTTACGTATATAATAAGTACAAAATGTGGAGACCTGTATGAAATTATATCCAAGATAATTATATGTAATTTATGACACACATACGGTATTTGCATAAATATTTCAGGTTGTTTTACTACTAAAAGTTAGTGCCTTTATACCAATTTCCTCCACTGTATACTCTACTATTGAATATCAGTAGGGGCCTATTTATTCTTTTTCTCGTATGACATTATTTCTTACATTTTTCCATTTTTTTACATATTGCTGCTCTCCACAAGAAATTCATTTATATCGACATAAGTTGTAAGTAAGTAGGTAATAATAATAATAATAATAATAATAATAATAATAATAATAATAATAATAATAATAATAATATATCTCTGGTTTTAACAATGTTATTCATTTATACGGCAGAAATGATTTATCTTCAATTTCACTTTATAGTTTTCCTCCATTTGTCTCTATTATAACATATTTCTTCTTCTATTTCCCAGTACTTCAAAATTTCCCTAATCCCTTGGATCCACGTGAGATTTGGTTGTCCTTTCCTACTTGTTCCTGGTGGTGTCCATTCCATTATATTCTTTGGTAATCTTTCATCCTCCATTCGCCTAATATGCCCGTACCATTTTAGTTGCTTTTCTTGAATAAATTCTAAAATTGAGTTTTGTACATTCATGTTCTCGTTTATAACTTCATTTCTCTCCTTGATATCCTAGCAGATCGTCTCCAATAGTCAATATCTGCTACCATTAATTTTCTTTTCATCTGATAATTTATAGTCCAAACTCTGAAACATAAGTCATAATACTTTTAACATAATAATAATACTAATAATTATAATAATAATAATTTTTAAATTAGGAATATTCCACAATACAGTGTTTCTCCTTCAACCCAAAGTGATTTGTCGCCAGATGTTCCTGTCTGGAACATCTTCTTCCCTCAGATCTCTAGCTTCCACTCTGCTCCTCACTCAATCCATCCAACGTTCTCTAGGTCTGCCTCTTCCACTTCTTCCATTAGCTTTCCAACTAAGGATCTCCTTTGGTATTCTCTCTTCTTCCATTCTTATGAGGTTTCCATACCATTTCAAACGTTTTTCTTCTATTTTTTCCAATATTTCCACATCAAAATCCAAAACAATGGCAATGTGTGGAAAAAACATACAACGGGTGAAAATTGAGATTGATGGAAAAATTATAGAACAAGTGTCAGATTTCTCTTACTTAGGAAGTGTATTTGCAGAGTATAAGAGTGACATTGATTCAAAATTACAAAAATATAATAAAATGAATGGGGTAATACGAAGACATTTTGGTAAACAGATGAGGACAGAGACAAAACTAAGATTACATAACGTCACATCAAAAGCTGCTCTAAAATACGGAAGTGAAATTTGGATTTTAAATAAAAGAAACTCTCATAAACTTCAAGTAAGCCAAATGCGCTTCTTACGATCATTGTTAGGAGTTAATAGACTGGATCACCAAAGGAACACTACTATCAGAGGAAAACTTGGAGTAGCAAGTTTAAATGAAGATATCCAAAGATACCAACAAGAATGGAAAAATCATCTGAGAAGAATGGCAAGAAATAGACTTCCAAAATTGGCATTCCAATATACCCCAACTGGACATAGGGACCAAGGAAGACCAAAACATCGGTGGAAAGATCAAGACCATCTTCGCTAGGTTTACCGTACAGGCCACATGGCCTAAAACGAATTTGTTCATGATGATGATGATTTTTCCAATATTTTTCTTTTTCAACTTGCATAATTCCCCTTATTGTTCTATTTCTAACCTTATCCCTTCTTCAAATTCTTGTCGATCGCCTGCATAAATCCATTTCTACTGCTAACAGCATATTGGCTTGTTTTCTACTTACTGTCCAGGTTTCGGACCCATATAATAAAATGCTCTGTAACAGAACTTTAATAATAATAATAATAATAATAATAATAATAATAATAATAATAATAATAATAATAATAATAATAATAATATAATTCAGCGAGATCTCGTTCTTTGGGTCATACGGAACTTATCCTCGAAAGATAAATGACCTTATTATCCAAATAATTTATAAAATCTTAAAGCTTATACATTTCCTCTGGTCCCGAGGGTCTCTTTCTTTGGGTCATACGGAACTTATCCTCGAAAGATGAATGACCTTATTATCCAAATAATTTATAAAATCTTAAAGCTTATACATTTCCTCTGGTCCCGAGGGTCGCGGGTTCAAACCCGGCCGGGGTAGTTGGATTTTTTTAGGATGGAAAAATCCAAGGAGCAAGTCCTCCGGGAGGGACGTTAAGCCGTGGGTCCCGAGTCTGAAGATTTTCAGGCTCGTAAAACATCCTTAAGCCTGGATGAAATACCTCTAAGCAAAATTTACCGATTTGTCCCGTCCTGGTATTACCTTGGTTTCTTAGATGTCAGTATGAGGCGGAACGCTGACAACGGGCCACTCAAATCACATCTATACGAAAGCAAGTGTAACTAAATTAGTATGGTTCAAATTCTTCCCTGTATGGGAGAGCGCCTAAATCTCTGTTAAGGGAAACATGGGCTTACAATACAATACAATACAATAAAGTAAATCATTTTTGTAAGTACACAAGTTACATATTTAAGTAAGTAGTAACAGTATGAGAAGTAGTAGTACTTTTTAGGCTAAAAAGTATGATACAATGTTATGTACAAATATGAATCGCATGAGCACAAGCTGTATATGTTGTTGACAGTCCGTATCAATTAATTAATGTCCAGTAGTAATATAAAGTAGACAAAACAAAACATAAATAAACACAATTAATAGCAGTACATTTGCATTATACATTGATTATGTTACGTACAGTTATTAAGTATTAATGATATTACACTTTGCTTACATATTTATTGATTCACGAAAGAGTGTCCTTATTTTCCGCGGACTGCCCCCCCTCATTAAATCACATCCCCTTTTTCCAATTATATGATACCTATAATAACTGTCAAACCTCCTGCATAAGTTTATGATGTTCATAGGCTTCTCTGCTGTGCCAAATAGGAGATGTGACGTTGTTCAGTTAAGAAATTCGACCTTCCGCTCCGAAGGGGCAGAATTGACGCATGTGCATATTTTTTTTTATAAAATGCAGTGCCCTGTTAGGTGAAATATTTTAGTTTAAGACATTCCATTGCAATTGAAGTAGTAAGATAAAATAAAAAAAAAACATGGATTCGCAGAAATCAAGTGAGAAATATTATAAGACATAATCATCCTACCACCATAATCACAATTTTTTGTTTGCTAGAGTTAAACTTAGGCGACTCAATTAAATATTCTAAGCTGCAGTAGTTAGATCTTACGTGTCTATGTGAGTGCTCGCAGATTTCTAGTTGGTTAATATATATTTTTTTATTATATAAAACTTCCTCATTTTTGCCATAAGGATAAAGTGATACTGACAATTAATTTTTGAAATTGATGAAATACATTTTGTAAATACATTTTTAAAACATTAAAATTGTAATTGAAGTATGTTCTAAAAAGAAGAAATTTTGTAAATATGGTTTCTTAACTTGAAATTGATCATCTAATGGCAGCGATGGCAATTTTATAAAGATACACTCTGTCCAAATCTAAGAAATTCCAAAATTTAGCTACGAATCCTTGTATAGTATATCTTGTCCCGATCATCAATCTTGCGACAGATATAGGCCTACTATCTAATTAGTATTTATCTTTGTAATAGCCAACTGTTCGCTTATGGCTTTCTTTTCAGACAACTTTCTCTAGTTGGCCACTATGATACTATACAGTATCTCGTTAAGAAAAGCAAGCTGTAGTAACGAAAGAGAGAAAACGTATTTTGCATAGTCAGGCAAGACGTTTAGGATTTACGAGTTTAAGTATGCTGATGACGATGAAGGAAGCTAGCATGATTTTAAATGTTGCCAAGTATTAACAGCAGTAGCATCTGTTGCAAATCACGCTACTGTACCCTGTTTTTTTTTTTCAGATTGAAGAATATCCGCGGCCGATGGCTCCTTCACATTTCCTGCCTCCCAGAAAACATACAAAAATTGCGGAAGATGATGACTAATTTAGATGACTGTGAGAAGGGCACAGTGAGTAGAACTCTTTTTTAATTTTGAATCTATTGAGGCTCCAACATGAGCAATTCTTCTTCCCAAAGGAGAATAAACTGTTAATCTCGTCCCGGATCCTTTTATCAGCTGGTGATGTATTTCCCACAACCAAAAAGATTACATAGTCTCTAGGAGACATATTTTCTTACAAAGGATCCATTAACTTACCTCTACCATAAGAATATTAAAAGATGGTGTAAAGTCATATTCATCTCCAGCAAAATTATTACAGTGACAATCCGTTTTACAAACTGAAGCCTCTATGTGGATCCAGGTGATATTCCTAAAATGAAAACATAACAGAAATGTTATTCAAATTTAATCCATTATTTTTTGTATTATGGTAATTTCGTGGAAAACAAAGACAATTTTATTCATGTCAATGTAACTTTAACGCGTCCAAATCAAACTAAAATAGCAAGTTAAGTTGGTAAATGCTCAATGTTTTTATTTAGAGGAATGTTAGGTCGATTGGAATCTAGATAAGTAACTAAAATTGTATATTTGTTCCAGTAAATATTTAGAAATATACACTTTCTTATGTTACAAACATGATTGAGGTGCAGAAATAAATTGTAGTAGTAGTAGGACTTTATTAGACAAAAAGTAAGATTTTTACAATATTATTTACAAATATGGGTCGCACGGGCAGTAAGCCGTACGTGCTGTTGACAGTCCGTTACAATAAAGTAATAATTGGAACTAGTGTAAAGAAAAATAAGTAACAAAAACAGCAATAACATTACAATTACATAAAGAAAACACAATAATAATATTACAATTAAATAATAACACAATAGCATTATACACTAAAAACATTAACATTACAATTACATAAAGAAAACACAATAATATTACAATTAAGTAATAACACAATAGCATTATACACTAAAAAAACATTAACATTACAATTACATAAAGAAAACACATTAATATTACAATTAAATAATAACACAACAGCATTATACACTAATTAATTTATATATAATTGTTAATAATTAATGGTATTGCATTTTGATAACATATATTTATTCATGAATGAGTGTTGTCCTTATTTTTCGCGTTTTGTCCAGAAATTTACCGAGGTTTATCCAATTTTCTGGATTTACCAATAATTCGTAGCATGCCAATCTTTCCCGATTTGAATTTAGAAATCTTTCCGGTAATAACTGACGTCTCCAATATTCTAAATCATTTCATTTTCCTAATATATGTATCTCATCTTCAAAGTTCCCGCACATTGGACATATTCAGTTCATGCAGAAATAAATTAACCATAGGCTTAATGCTTAAAACACGGCTATTATGCACTACAAGGACTATTGTTATCCCAACGTCTCTCAAATATGTTAATTAAATGTTTAAAAAGGTTACTCTACCAGTTATGGTACCAATCAGTTTCCGAATCATCCTATTAAAATTTATATAACTATACAGAAACTTATAATAAAGCATAGGTTGTTATAATAACGTTGAATGCTTGTGTATAAAGTGCTTGTATATACAATAACGTGTATGGATACTGAACATGGTCTCAATTTAAATAAGGAGTCCACCGCTGTGGTCTCGGGGTAGCGTGCTGCCTCGTCACGCAGCGGGCCCGGGTTCGGTCCACGGTCGGGACAGTTTTTCTGGGTGAGGTTTTTATCGGGGTTTTTCCTCACCTGTAAGACAAATGTCAGGAAAACTTTAAGGCCCAAACGGTCCCCGAAATCATATGGTCATCGCAATCATAACCATTCATATTCATCTTAGGTTAAGCTTAGGATTAGGGACTCTCCTGGCGCACCATTATCATCATCATCACCCATCATCGGGGCAATGTAACCCCGCCTTCCAGGCGCCCCAACCTCAGAAGTGGGTTACAAGTACACCATGCCAGGAGAGAAACCAGGAATGTCGAAAAACAAACCTGGGGCATTTGAAAAAAAAAATAAGGACAAATTATTGCTAGTAGGGGCCTATTTGAGAATAATAGGGGGTTTATAAGAAACCAGATGTAATAATAAAAGTTAAGTCTTGTAGATTGCGATGAGCAAGTTATGTACATCGAATGGGGAATGGAATTAGGGGTATGGAAATCAAAGTAGGAAAACCAGGAGGAAAGCGCTCAGTAGGATGGCCAAGAATTGAAACATCGAGCATGTTTTGAGGGAAGCGAATTATACAGGTAATAATTAGAAGACATTAGCTCAGGATAGGGATGTATGGAGAGCTTACATCCGCGTAGCCACGAACCTGCGGGTTTGGCAATGGTAGTGAGTTAATTAGAACGTTCTTATGTCAACCCTGAACTTTTCATGCTTCGAGTTCTTCCCTCGGTAGTTAATGTCGGGGATGTGACCTATTTTTACACGCTTTATATTAGCTTGACCTGTATCTATCTATCTATCTATCTATCTATCTATCTATCTATCTATCTATCTATCTATCTATCTATCTATCTATCTATCTATCTATGTATCTATCTATCCATGTAACGAAATCTTTCAACGCGATTTTCACCCACTTAAAATCATCGGATCGACTTGAAACTTTGTATACTTGTAGAGGACCCGTGACAATACAATAATTTCATATTTATTAATTATCCCATTACTTTGGCAGTCCAGAATACGTAACTTATGTGTAGTCATATTGTGTCCAGATATGAGTGTATGTGTAGGCGTTCATGTTGTGTAAATTTGTTTTCTGAGGTATGACGATGAAGAGAAGGGGGGAACTGAAATCCAGCGTCGACACGTAGCCTGGCCAAGTCAGAAAATAACTACGAGACCACAAGCTTAATGTCCATATCCACATACCCTGCGGATAGGTTTAGTTAAATATTTAGGAAAATTTATTTTTCATTATTATTGAATATTTTCTTTTTAACGATTTTATATTTTAAGTAGGTTAAATGAGCTGTCATGCTGTCTCTGAGCTAGCGTGACAATTTGTAATTTCATTCACTTATTTTATTGTGGCCACTTCTATAGTGTAACCGTTAGCACATCTGGTTAGTAACTCTTGGATCCGATTTCCGGTTAACCTATAGAAATTATTTCGGTATCGATCCTAGAACTGATTCTACTCAGACTCGTGAGAGTAACTGAGTAGCTATTTGATGGAGAAGTAATAAAATCCAATTAATTATACTGAAACTAAGGTTGAGGGATTTCGTCCAACTAGGAAAATTACTGTGTCATTTTTTAACTAGTGACAGCACATATATCGGTGGCCTTGGCTCTTCGGAAATGTGCCGCGGATTAATTTTATTTATATTCGTATGAATATATGACGTTCCAAAAAACGGTGGTATGACAATCTGAGATGAGACAACAAGAATTGAAGAAAGAACAGGTTTAACAAAATCCAGTTAATTATACTGAAACTGAGGTTGAGGGATTTCGTCTCACTAGGGAAAAGACTCTCTCTGTTATTTTCCGTTAACTAGTGACAGCACGCATATCAGTTACCATAGCTCTTCGGAAATATGGTGCCGTGGTTTTTTTTTATTATTCCGGCTTTTACAATGAATATGCATTTTTCCGGTACCCATGTTCACAGTTAACCACACATTTGTTTCAACACATTTTTTCCATTCCTGTCTGTTCATCCATATATCTTCTTCTATTTCCCATTCCCTCTTAGCTCCATTGATTCCCTGAATCCACGTAATAGTTGGTCTAACCTTCTTTTTCCTTCCCTGTGGTTCCCAATCCATGATAATCTTAGGTAGTCTTCCTTCTTCCATTCTTCTAATGTGTCTGTACCAATTTAATTGTTTCTTCTTTATAAAATCTAATATTGAATATTGTACCTGCATTTTTTCTTTTATATATGAATTTCTGATTTTATCCTTCCTGGATATTCTTGCAGCGCGTCTCCAGTACTCCATTTCAGTGGCGAGCAATTTTTTTTTTCATTTGTGCATTTAAAGCCCACACATCAGCTCCATAGGTAATAATGCTTCTGATTATTCTATTAAAAATAGTTTTTTTTGTTTCTTTGAAGATATGTTTGTCCCATACTATTCCATTTAGGGCAGATATAGCATGCCGTGGATTAATTGTATTTATATTTTCGTACGAATATATGACATTCCAGAAAACGGTGGTATGACAATCTATTATGAAACAACAAGAATTGATAAAAGAACAGGTTTAAACCTATAATGGAAGAATGGAAAAGAAGAAGTAGTATGAGTAAATAAAATGTATACCGTAAAAGTATGTACTTTGTAGTCACTATCCTCAACTGTGTTAAAAATAATTAAAACATTATAGGCCTTTGTTGTTCTCTAATATCGACCTCTGAAAAATACCTCAAATGAATTTTACCATGAAATGTAGGCCTATTATTATTCTCGTATGTACTGATATCGTTTGTTTTCTCACAAGTCAGGCACTTAATTATTTTCATAAGTTCTTTATGTTTTATTGTCTTGCCCTCCTTTCTTTTATAGGACTTACTACTAAATGAGAAAAGTAAAATATCTAGTGCTGTCCCCTCTTGGCTGAGATAAAAAAACTCTGAACCGCATATTAGACAAGTAATCGGAGACAGGTCCATGTTGACACACTCATATTTGCTGATGATCAGGCTATAATGGCTTCTTCAGTGAATGACTTACAAAGAGCCATTTTTAAATTAAACAATATTACACAAGGAATTTTTTCAACAAAAACTAAAGTAATGGCCCAGTGTGGCAAAGAAATGGAAAGAACAAAAGTGGCACTATGTGACAAAACGCTAGAACAAGTAAAGGATTTCAATTATCTAGGTGTATCTTTAGACTGTAATAGAGAAAAATACGTAAATAATAAATAACAAATATTTTTATATTTATGTAGCACCTTTAAAAGAACACTGCGAAAAAAAAAGTAAGAAAAGAAACACATCTAAAATTGTATAAAGTAGGCCTACTAGCTAATGTACGGCGTGCGCTGCTACGCCTAAATAAATGATATGTTTTTTTGCGTTTAGTTGAATAAGTAGAAGGAAACGTAATTATAAATTTATATCGTTATTATTTTTACATACTCCGTGCTCATTACCCGGCGTTGCCCAAGAATCTAACTATCACCGATCTTCTTGACATAAATTAGCTGAAAGACGAAATTATGTTTTTTTATATTTAGTAGATAAGTAAATAGAAACATAAGAAACATAATTATAAATTTACTCTCTTCGTTATTTCAGCTAAAACGACCTATCACCTAACTACATCTGTTTCCAAACTATCTTTCATACAATCCAAAAAGTAAATAAAATTTCATTTTTTCAAAATTTAATATTCAAACAATCACATTAAGTAAAGTCATACTGTAATTATTTTAGATACTCCGTGCTGTGTACCCGACGTTGCCCGAGAATCTACGTATCCCGATGTACTTGACATAAATGAGCTGAAACACAAAATTCGTTAATTTGAGTTATTCGTAAAAGAATACCCGCTGTGCGCTTCTATGCTTGCCCAGGAATCTACCTATCCCGATAATCTTCGCATAATCAAAGATAAAAATGGTTGTTGTGAGTTATCCGTAAAAGATAAACATGTGATGTCGCAGACGTTTTTGTAGAGTTTTTGATATATTCAATTCTGTGTACATTAATTTGGTGTATTTGTTATGGTTTAGGCAGCGTAAGCCATTTAAGCGTACAAAAAGCTACCTTTTTTCACTTTTATTCACTACAAAGGGTGATTTTTAGGTGTGAAGGGCTTGAGCATTAAATCTCTCTTATAGCTTATAACCATCCCGGGAAAATTCTGAACATTCTGCAAAAAGCCCCGTCACAGTTGGATGTACGGTATGGCAGCGCATAAATTACTACAAATAAACATTCATTTTTATATATTAGATTGGCTGTGCCTGCAATATAGTATGGCTCATAAATATGGACTTGAATAAACAGACAATTAAAAGAATAGAAGCCGTAGAAATGAAACATTTACGATTTATGGCTACTTTAATGGATAAAAAAAATTCTAAGATACTCATAAAGAACTACAAATATTCAGCCTGACAGATAAAGTAGAAGAATATGGGAGAGAATGGTATGAACCTGTCTGCAAGAATGGGTACCAATAGATTGCCTGGGAAAAGTCTGAACTATCAACCGAGAAGAGGAAAAAGAGATCGGCGACGCCCACGAAATGGAAGGAATAGAACAGCCATGATACTTGAAGCCGGAACGAACCAATAAGGTTTGATCCTTGTAGGAAGAATAAGAAGAAGATGAAGAAGAAGAAATAGAGACAAGTCTCCAGGATGTATTAACAATACCTTTTTCGAGGCCCCTGAACACAACATAGAATAACACACAACAATGAACGCACACCAAAAAACAACATGTCCCTTTAGCTCAGTCAGTACCGTGGATGATTCCTGACTTCGCAGTTCGGATACGATATTAGACGGGGTTAAAAGGTCAAATTGTAGAATTATCAATCTCGATTCCAGAAGGGTTGGTGATATATAATTATTAACCATTAGATCATGCACCAGATGCCTGAATTAAATTTCAAACACCTGCGCAATATTTTTTGTTGAGAACTCTAGTGAAATTGTTAAGAGCGACTCGTCCGTCGTTAACACTTATGTTTTTCGACAGGAGTGAGCTAAGTGCCGACACAGGGTTCATCTTCACCTGTCTCTACATAATTTCTAAAAATTGGCGACGATCACGATATGCGAATATGTCCAATGTGCGGGAACTTTGAAGATGAGACACATATATTAGGAAAATGTAATGATTTAGAATATTGGAGACGTCAGTTATTAACGAAAAGATTTCTAAATTCAAATCGGGAAAGATTGGCATGCTACGAGTTATTGGTAAGTCCAGAAAATTGGATAAACCTCGGTAAATTTCTGGACAAAACGCGGAAAATAAGAACAACACTCATTCATGAATAAATATATGTTATCAAAATGCAATACCATTAATTCTTAATAATTATATATAAATTAATTAGTGTATAATGCTATTGTGTTATTATTCAATGGTAATATTATTGTATTTTCTTTATGTAATTGTAATGTTAATGTTTTTTAGTGTATAATGTTATTATTTAATTGTGATATTATTGTGTTTTCTTTATGTAATTGTAATTGTTATTGCTTTTTTTGTTGTTTATTTTTCTTTACACTAGTACCAATTATTACTTTATTGTAACGGACTGTCAACAGCACGTACGGCTTACTGCCCGTGCGACCCATATTTTGTAAATAATATTGTAAATATCTTACTTTTTGTCTAATAAAGTCCTATTACTACTACTACATAATTTCCCATACATCACACTACACAAAAACACTTACACGTACACTCATCCTGCATTCTCACTGTACACAATTTACTCACTCTACAATAGTACATCATCTACGAAAAAATATCTAGCAGACCACATTAATGCCACCTATCCGCCTAGTACATAGTCTTTATAGGAACCCAGATATAATAAGAAGAGTTAAATCTCGTACATTGCGATGGGAAACACATATGGCACGAGTGGGGAATGAAAGACGTGCATGGAAGCTTCTTCTAGGAAAATTCCAAGTTTGTAGACCAAGAATGGGGTGGGTGAATAACTTAACCATGATTTGAGATAAATATATTATACAAAGAATGATTGGAAAACATAAGGTCAGAATAGGGATGTAAGGAGAGCTTATGTCCGCGCGGACATGAACCTACGAGTTTGATAGTGCCAGTGAGTGAGTTAGTTACTTTGTTATCCACCTAATACGGAATATGAAGTACGCCATGAACCTACGAGTTTTATAGTGCCAGTGAGTGAGTTAGTTAGTTACTTAGTTATCCACCTAGTACGGAATATGAAGTACGAAAAGTGCTATGGTTCGTGACATTGAAACAACCAAGTAAGATCAATTTTTTTTGTCCTGTACCACCTCCTAGTCTTTTATGACATTTTTGACTATCTCCTCTTGCATTGGCGGAGACCTTCAAGGCGGAGTTACCTTACCCCGATGATATGATGGGTGATAAGCAGGCAGCGCATTTTGATTCCCGAACTTAGAGGGGATCGAGTAATTTCTTCTTGTGCATTTATTACGTCACGTGAATGTATAAGCAGTTTAAAACTGCAAATAGATGCGCACAGATGAGCATACTCTTAGTAAATACAGATGCTCCATTGTCAGCGTTGTTTATGTAAAACACCAATTTATCTTTCATTACTATGTACCGAACTATACCTTTGGTAACGACTTGACGTAAACATACACTGTTTGAACCCTGGAACCTCCGGGCTACATTAATCGATAACTTTCCAAATTTGTATCGGAAAGAAAATGCGCTGTCTAGTGATAAGTGATAATAAAGCGCCAGGAGAGTCCTTAAGCTAAACGTAACACAAATTCCAGACCAGACATTAAGAAATAATTCCTATGGTCTGACCGGGAATCGAATCCGGGATCTCATGAACTATAGTCAAAAACGCTTATAACGTGTCCACGAGACTGGTCAAGTAAGATAATTAAATACAATCTTGTATCCCGCCATGAGATACATCTTGGTGATCGTAGTGGAAGTTACAGACTCCAACAACTATGTCAGAGCAACTGAATTCACTTACTGTTAAATTGCCAATTGACGTTAAGTTGATTAAGAATTCTATATATTTCGCATAAATGTGTTGTATATCCGTTAGAAAGTGTTAGATTTAAACAGAAAATCTGAGTGAAGAATTTCGATATTAATGTTGCAATACAGTTATAGATGACCGCGAAAATCCTGTGGGATTTTTTTAATTGCTGAATGAAATGGCTGCCTCCTGCATCGCTTCCAACTAATTAATAGTATTTTTTTAGCTCTTTTCACGCTCCAACGACGCTCTCCGATAAGCCAGTGTTTTTATTGCATAATCTGATGTGATGTAACGAAAACAGCTGACATCTGGTCATATGAAGGTAAACCACACACGTTCTGCCTCCCGTAGTTAAATCTGATGATTGAATAACTATTAAAAAATACCATCTCAAATATTATACCAACAAATTCACATTAAATATTACATTTTAATATTTATGATTAATAATAATAATAATGTCGGCCGCGGTGGACTAGTTGCTATGTTCCTTGTTTCTAGTCACAAGGGCCGCGGGTTCAAACCCGGTCGGAATCGATGAATTTTTTTAGGATGGAAAAATTCATGGATCATTTCCTCCGGGAGGGAGTTCAAGGAGAGGACCCCGAGTCTGAGGATTTTCAGGCTCTTAAAATATCTGAATAAAGAGGCCTCTAAGCAAACTTTACCGACTTTTTTCATCCTAGTAATACCTCATTTGCCTACCCAGATATCTCATTGGGTCGGAATGTTAACCGCTTACCATTCATAATATGGTCGGGAAATAAGTGTAAGTAATTGAATGCACCCGGAATCACTCAACATTAAGTGTAAGTAAATAAACTTGGTCTAGTAACTCCTAACAATGGAGAGGGTTAGGCCCACCAATGGGCTGTTATGCCATTGTAGATAGAGTAATAATAATAATATTGTAGACGAGTACGCCGTAACGTAGTTGGTTAAGGAAATACGCTGCAAGTAGGAAGGTCGCGTGATCGATTTCGAATGGGTCAGAATTTTAAATTGGCGGCACCATATAAAACAGGAGTCGACTCGCACTTTCACGAAAATAAGTACCACTGAGGAAAGACGACCTCACGTATGGGTAGCAACACGGTTAACATCTAGGTCCGATTGTCTATAAAAGCGGGAATTTAACTTCGTACTACCCCAAAGGTCTACTAAGGCCTTCATTTAACAGTTTGGTCTATATATATTTTACCAAGTCATTCACTCAGCCTCCTTTGCATAGAGTAACTTACTTACTCACTTACTTACTTACTCACTGGCACTATCGAACCCGTAGGTTCATGGCCGCACGGACATAAGCTCTCCATACATCCCTATCCTGAGCTGATGCTTTCCAATCATTCCCTGTATAATCTACTTCCCTCAAATCATAGTTAATGTTGTTCTCCCACCTCATTCTTGGTCTACCAACTGGGCGTTTTCCTTCTGGCTTTCCTACAAGAAGTTTCCATGCACGTCTTTCATTCCCCATACGCGCAACATATCCTGCCCATCGCAGTCTACGGGACGTAACTGTTCTTATTATATCTGGCTTCCTATAAAGACCATGTAGTTCATTGTTATGTAGTCTTCTCCATTCACCTGTCTGTTCATCTCTCTTTGGTCCAAAAATTTTCCTAAGAACTTTATTCTCAAATACTCGTAATATCCTTTCCTCCCTTAAAGTAAGAGTCCATGTTTCGCACCCATATAATATAACTGGTAGAATAATAGTTTTATATATTTTCAGCTTAACGTTTTTTGAAAGGAGTTGGGACATCAAAAGTCTCTGCAATGCATAATAGCATGCATTTCCAGAATTGAGCCTATGTTTAATTTCTGTGTGCATCTCATTCCTATTTGTGATTATTGTTCCTAGGTATTTGAATTCAGCCAATTCCTCAAAATTTCCCTCATTTGTTATTAGCTGTCCATTTCCATTATATATTGTATTTCTATGTGTGACCATATATTTAGTTTTACTGATATTTACTTCCAGTCCTAATTTCTTAGTGTTACTCAATAGTGTGTGCGTGTTGGCCTTTAGTATCTCCTCGCTATCGGCCAGTAGTACTACATCATCAGCATAAACTAACAGCTTATTAATACCATTCAGTTGTAAGCCTTCCTCATTCTCTAAAGATTTAATGGCATGCTCTAGTACAAAATTAAATAGTAGAGGAGATAGTGCATCTCCTTGCTTCAACCCATTCTGGATTTCAAAAGTGTCTGAAAACTGTTTGCCTACACACACCCTACTCGTTGAGCCATTTAGACACATTCGTATAAGTCTAACTAACTTTTTAGGAATTCCGAACTCCAGCAGGATACTATATAACTTCTCCCTCTTAATTGAATCATATGCTTTTTTGAAGTCTACATATAGTTGATGTACAGTACCATTATATTCCCATTTCTTTTCTAAAATCTGTCTTATACTAAAAATCTGATCTGTTGTAGACCTGTTTCTTCTAAATGCACATTGATGATCTCCTAGAATGTCATCAATATAGGGAGTAAGTCTGCTTACTAATATATTTGTTAGAATTTTGTACGAAGTTGAAAGTAATGAGATGCCCCTGTAGTTGTTGCAATCAGTTTTATCTCCTTTCTTATAAATTGGTACGATAATTGATTCCTTCCATTCATCTGGAAGAGCTTCTTTTTCCCAAATCATACTAAGCAAACAGCGTATCTTGTCCATCAATTTTTCTCCCCCTGATTTTATCAGTTCTGCTGGGATCTCATCTGAACCTGATGCTTTATACATCTTCAATTTTTCAATTGCCATTTCAACCTCTAATGCACTTGGCTCTGCGACTAGCATTTCTGCTGTCTGTAACTTATCCTCCTCAATGTCCTGTTCTGTATGTACATTTAATAGCTGATTAAAATAACTTTTCCATCTATTTAATATACTCTTGGAATCTGCAATCATATCCCCATTTTCATTCCGAATTATGTTTGTTCTAGCCTGAAACCCTTTCTTCTCAATACTAATTCCCTGATATAATTCTCTAATGTTCCTATTTTTTGCATTCATTTCAAGATCATTAATCTTCTCTCTCAAATATTCGCTCTTTTTACTCTTTAGTAACTTGGTGGTTTCCCGTCTAACACTACCCAATTGCTCTAAATTTACCTCATTTGGCTCGCGTAACCATTTAATTTTTGCTAGTTTTCTTTTCTTTACAATGTCGGCACATTCCTCATCAAACCATTTCTTGTTTTGCCTCTTTTTTAAACAACCAATGCTTTCTGATGCTGACAATTTAATAGTATCTCTTATAGCCTCCCATTCTTTATTTATATCAGTTTCTTCTTCGTTTGCCACATTGTCATCTGAAGATTCCAGTACTTCAAATCTATTAGCAATTTTGATTTGGTATTCTTGCCGCATTGTAACTGAATAAATAAATCCCAATGTCGGGCAATAAAAATCACAAACAATTAGAAAGATCATTAAGAGAAGCAGTTATCAGACTTAGGTCATATGTATACTCAAATTAATCAGGAAAGCGAGTAGAATAGATTATGAATGAACAATGGGAAAATAAAACGATACTACGAAATTAGCATCGATGTGAACTAAATGACTAGTCATTAACAAAGGTAGAGAGAACTCAGGTAATGCCAACCTTTCCTTTGTGAAGACGGAAGTGACCGACACATACACAAAGAGTTAAAATGTTGAAAAAACACTTTATTCTCAGGATTTGAGTGGCAATCTCTTGTAAGGCAGAATTTAACAGATCTGTGTTGACAGTCAGAATACAATAACTAAATTTACGAACGGGGATTACATCTTGGGACAAACAACGCTAGCAAAAAGGTGTGGGAAGAGAGCAAACTCAAGCGTTGGAGCCTACTACAAGTAAAGATCAATGACCTAGGAAAAACCCAAGCCTAAGTTACTAACTTATGACCCGACTCTATGTGAAGCCAGCACGGATAGGGCCCAACATCCGACGCCAAAGATCACCAATAACAAATTTGTAATACCCTCTTTATTATAATATATAGACACATTGGCCAATCATATTATTTGTTACGTGTGCCTAAGCACTGATCTCAGGTCCACGAGGTCGATATAGTGGGAGAACCTAATTTACGTAATGGGTGAGGGAGACGAACCTCAGACACTCGTTCTACATACTTATACATACACTCTTCTACATACGCTCCTCGACACACACTGGCAGCATGGTCTACAGTGGTAATTTAACTTAAATTTTGGACTTAGAATTTTCACCGAAGTACCTCAGTATCGCAACTTAAACATTTTTTTATTAATCGACTGAATATTCAAACTCACAAGTTAATTCA
The DNA here is from genome assembly GCA_030220185.1 of Diploptera punctata. Classification (NCBI taxonomy): domain Eukaryota; kingdom Metazoa; phylum Arthropoda; class Insecta; order Blattodea; family Blaberidae; genus Diploptera; species Diploptera punctata. The sequence continues at coordinate 122,535 of JASPKZ010007902.1, read as the reverse complement.
TAAATCAGTGAGTCATCACACCATCGAATAATTATTAACGGGGTAAACCCACGACAAACGTCATCGCCGAATGGAGATCAGTGCGAGGGAATAAAATTAAAACGTGTACAGTGTTGTAAGTTTCGTGTGTTTCAAGACATAATAAAGTGCATTCAACACGATCTATTGTACACAATAAATTCTACCCGACGAAGTCCTCGTGGAATCCCTGAATAAGAACCTCATGCCTACCGATATTTAGACCTGAGCGAACCAAACACCTAAATTCCCCAGTGAACCGGGGAAGTCCTTTATAAATCCGGCGCCCACTAAATCCTTTATTATCTAAATATACCTGGGATTGACCTATTGCCCTATCCCATATTGCCACCCAACATTGGGGTAAGCAATAATCCCTGTCCCAATATATATATATATACTTACACATGTACGTACATACCCACATACATACATACCTGAATCAGAGAAATCAAAAATTCCCTTTTTGTCATTTATGATTTTTTCAAAGAAATATTTTTGCTGCTTAGAATTATTCCTATGTAAAGCATAAAATATTTAACTCCAGTGATAAGAAGTGGGCTGAAAATAATTTATTCATCCACCTCCATATGAGTATCTTTCCAGAATGTTTGATGGTCGATTCCAGATTTTCTCCAAATGCGAATCCGACGAGAATCGCTCTGAAGACCGAATCTGGACTTATCTGTAAAGAGGGCATTAGTCCACTGTTCATCCATCCAACTGACATGTTGCTGGCTCCATTCTCGACGTATTTTTTTGTGATCACGTGTCAGGGGTACACATACAGCGGATCTCCGACAGTAAAGACCTCTCTGTTGAAGCTCTCTGTACACTGTTTGTCGCGATACTAATGTTCCAGTGGATGCTGTGAGGTCTGATGCCAGGTGTTGTGCAGTACAACATTGTTCCGTCTTGCCCTTATTGTCAAGTAACGATCCTCTCTTTGTGTGATAACTCTTGGTCGTCCTTGCCCTGGTCTTCGGGTTACATTTTCTATCTCTACAAACTGTTGCCACATCCTCAGCTAGAGACTGTCCAGCTTACATTCTCCCTATCGTCCTAGAACGCAGGGAGTCTACCTGGCGTCTTCTCTGTGTCATACTGCACCTGAATGTTTACACAGTGAATGCTGAAGTGGGACTAAAGAGAGTAAACGTAAAGTTCCCTTTGATAGGTGCACTGACTTTATCACTTTATTGATTCTACAAAGAGAAGAATGCTGTCTCACATAGAGGATATGATTATACAGACATTAGCTTACGTGCTACTGCCACTTGGTACTATTCTATTGTATATTGGACACAGGAAGGCGAAATTTCAGTTTGTTGCTCTAATTTTGTAGTTTACAAAGTTGAGGAGTCGGACCTATAAGATAACAATTTTATAATTTTTATGTTATAATTTTAATGTTAAAGGTAACCAGAAAATTTGGAATTTGAACTCAGGTCCTCCAGAATACGAGTCTGAAACGCTACCGTCAGAGTCAACTGGCCTAGCGAGCTTTGTTTTAATTCAAAATGTATGAATGATATTAGAAAATCGATTACTTGTTAATGAAACTAAAACAGAATTGTTATTATTAGTTAGCGAGTTTTGTTTTTATTCAACGATTTATGAATGGAATTAGTAAATCGATTTCTTGTTAATGAAACTAAAACAGAAGTGTTATTATCAGTCAGCTACTTTGATAAATATTTCATAATGCGGTAACGGCTAATGAATTGTACTAGGAAAAAAATGTAAAACGACTAAAATCACAGTTTTCTAAAAGTATTTCAGGACATAAATTGGCGTTTTGCGTGATGTATAGTTCAATGTAGAGCAATGAACCTGTATCAAAGTCACTTAGTCATTAATCGTTATAAATATTATCGTTACGTAGCTTTTTAATGCTCTCTTGCTCCTTCCTCTCCCCTTATAGGCACCATGTATTCCGTATATTCAAGGACACGAACTACATTTTAAGTGAGGTATTTTCCTCTGCATCAATAACATACTTTTTTTTATCACACAGAACCATGAACTGATCTCCCCCTATTGAGTGATAAACTCATTGCCGAAAATCACCTCCGAGTCAACACCTACAGTAAATTTAAGACAACATCGCCAGCCACTAATTCCTACATAATGAGCATGATATGATTATGGTACAAGATGGTATTTTATTATTACATAATTTTTACAGGGCATTCGATATATCTTAGAAATTATATCCATCCATAGTAATTCTTCCCGAATGCAGGTCCTTCACTGCATTTTCGTGCTATGCTTGCAGCTTTACTAGGGAATTGTAGGTGTGGTAGCTTCCCGTTGCTTTCCACACCGGTGAAGGATGATGATGATGATGGCCATATGATTTCGTGGACTGTTTGCGCCTTAAAGTTTTCCTGACATTTGTCTTAGGGGTGAGGAAAAACCCCGATAAAAACCTCACCCAAGAAAACTGCCCGACCGGGGATCGAACCCGGGCCCGCTGAGAAATTATATATAACTTATTAATTATTATATTGCCTACTTAATAATAATAATAGCAATAATAATATTATTAATAATAATAATAATAATAATAATAATAATTCCATGGCGCGACAGACCTAGAAGGCCCTTAGCATATTGCCTATTTACCGGGTGTAAATGATAGAAGCTTCCGAAAATATTCTGACATATGTAAATGATAGAACAAAAACAGTACGATAAACAATATAAAAAATTACATTTATAATCAAGATGCTTCTAGGACCTTTAGGTCTATTCAGAAGGCTGTGTATTCACGTTGCTCTGTTAGTTATTTATTTTTCTGAAGAATTTCACTGATTACACAGCTGTACAAAAAAAATTGTTGACCTGGATATCTCAGTGAATTTCTATGTTTTCAAGTGCACAGTTTACGAATATATTCATGAAAGTGCTGAATGTGCTCTAGTTTTTATGATTTTTGCGTATCTTATATCTTAAACAGTAAACGGCTTTTACTAATAACATTTAAGTTTCCAATCATGATTTGATTTCTGCGATGTTTTTTTTTTTTTTTGCCTATACAAACATCATGTGATCCTCACTCTCACACCCCTCACTCCGCACATCGGCCGTGATCTCAGTTATTCGATAAAATTAAAGTATTCATGATGTGCATCTGGATATAATAAAACTATTCGTCAAATGTTGGACAATAAAGGAAAATGTTTCAAATACATTTGTAGACAATTTCCTAAGCTCAGTATGTAAAAGTAAATGGCGGAATATTTTATGGTCCTCAAATTCGGCAATTGATAAAAGATGCAAATTTAATCAAAGTTATGACTGTTCCGGAAAGTGAGGCTTGGAAGTGTTTTGTATTGGTAGTAGAAAATTTTCAAGGTAACTATAAAGCACCAAATTATAAAGAAATTGTGCAAAACTTGTTGACAAGCTTCAAGATTCTGGGAGCAAATATGAGTATAAAGTTACACTTTCTCCAGAGTCATCTGGATAGATTTCCGGATAATTTAGTAAATTACAGCGACGAACAGGGACTGCGCTTTCACTAGGATCTAAAAGTAATGGAGGAAAGGTATCAGGGTAGATGGGACCGTCACATGATGGCAGATTACTGCTGGTCTTTAAAAAGAGATTGTCCCCTAAAAAATTATAGTAGAAAATCTTATAAAAGGCTTTTCACTGAAGTATAACATGGGTTTTCGATATTTTCTTTCTATTTACATCGGTGTATACTAATTTTTCAAAAAAAATTAACGTATAAATATATCTGCTATATGTTTTTCATATTTTCCGATTTTTGTAGTGTAAAATGAAAATAAATATTTAAAAAACCGAGAAAATCTTCCAAAATCATTGATAGTTTAATGAATTGTGAGCATAAATATATCCGAAATTAATCTTATATCAAGGGCAACAAAACCACTGTTGAACAGTGTTATTTTTAATTGCCATCATTTCATTTTCTTCACAAACAGGCACTTTGGCCTGTTTTGCTCTCAGAAGACATCATCATCCGCAGGGTCGCCTGAATATCCCTACGATCTGGCAATTGATAAATCCCTACGATTTGGCAGTCTGGATGGGTCTTTCTCATTTAAGTTAATTATGTTGTGTTCCCGTCTTAGTTATAATTTTATTCATTTTCATAATAGGCCTATCATGAAATACTGCCTACGATTAAATGAATTCTGGTATTGAAATTCCAAACTATCATTTGCTTTTAAGGAAATCCATGAAAAAGTTAAGTTATTGGGTACAGAGGTATGAAACCGAAAAGCTAGTCTCAGACATTACATACTACTCTGCACTTAACACTTACTGTATTTTTTACTCAACTCTGTCCGGAAGTATCACCAGCTCTATCTTTTTTTATTCAATCGAATATTATGATGCGACTGCACTAAGTTTGTGTATACTACTGTTACCTCATGTACTTCACAGATCTGGTAAACACAGTAAGGGAATGAACGTTCATAGAACACAACGAAAGGTGATTTCTCCACCATTGCATCCTGCAACATCAAACGCAATACTTTAATTCAAAACAAGTACAGTACTTTGTATAGGGAGTTAAATAAATATGCAAACGAATTGGGCTAATATCAATCTAAAAATGTTTACATTCACATAAAAATTAGGCCCTACTGTAAGAAATAATTGTAAAAAGTTAATTTTTCTGCCTTATGGCCGCGATGGACTAGTGGTTATGCTCCTTGCCTCTGGTCCCGAGGGTCGCGGGTTCAAACCCGGCCGGGGTCGATGGATCTTTTTAGGATGGAAAAATCCAAGGAACAAGTCCTCCGGGAGGGACTTTAAGCCGTCGGTCCCGAGTCTGAAGATTTTCAGACTCGTAAAAGATCCTTAAGCCTGAACGAAAGGCCTCTAAGCAAAATTTAACGAATTCTCCCGTTCTAGTGCTACCTTGGTTTCCTAGATGTCAGTATGAGACGAAACGCTGAATGTTACAATGTTAATAGTAATTTTCCCTTTATTTTTTTTTAATCCCTTTATGCTTTATATTAAATTATTGATTTTTTCAGTCAATAATTTTTATCATTATTTTTATATTTATGTTTATTTACCCCTACTACCACTCAAAGGGCATCTATACGGAAACAAGTGCAACTAAATTAGTATGGTTCAAATTCTTCCCTGTAGGGGCAGAGCGCCTAAATCTCTGTTGAGGGAAACTTGGGCTTACAAGATACAAGGAATATCAATATATCCCTCTCCCGACAGGTCGTCCTACTGTAAGGTCCGGGTGGCCTGTGGTTCGTAAAAGTACTTAAATGTGAGAGGTTAAACTGCGCTAATTATGTGGCTTACGAAATACCCGTAGGTACAATTTCGCATTTACTGACGCCTTTCACTGGTCCCTAATCTCACCCTAAGAACCATCTGAATGCTATCCTTCTATCTGCGCCAAAACCTCACTAATATCCTTTTCTTCGTGGTTGGCAGTAGACAATGGGCGCATTCAGCGGGCAGTAAAGCGCTTTAGCAAAAATGGCTGCCATTTGCAGCGAAAATTTAAGGAGTTTGTTGAATGGACCGCTGCATGCAGCTATACCGCCAAATTTAAATTTGTTCATTGGCTCATTACTCATATTACTACGCGATGCTATTGAAATTAATCATAATACTAATAGGGTTATACAGAATTTACGATTTATTTTAATGTATGTAATTTATGAAATTGACGAATAGTTCGTTTAAAATAAAATATTATTATAACGAGAAAATTTGTATTTTTTTAATTATTAATATATCAGGCGGCTCCGTGACGCAAGCGATTAGACGCTCGCCTCTCACCGCTGGCTTCTCGAGAACTTTATTTATAATGTTTATTATTAGTTTAATCATATTAATTTGTGTTTTAGTAAGAGTAGCTTTTTTTAACTTGGTTAGTCTCGGTCATTATAAGTAGATTTTGTAGTGGAGGAAACGGATCTATGGCATGTTCTTTCAGGGTTTCTCCCATTTTCCCCTACCACAATTTTATTCCACCTTTCCCCATTTCATAACATCCATTTCGTTCATCAGATGTAGTCAGCCTGCACCCTAGTTAATTACAGACCTCTATAAATATAGGGGCTTAATCTAATCACTTGATCTGACCCTGATTTGGACACAACTTGATATTATTTTATTATATTTAAACATCACTCCTGCGAATTCCCTATGTGATGCATATCTTGCTCCTTCATCATCACATAACAGATATATTTAATAACCTCACTAAAAGTATTGCCAGGTGGGCTGTAGGGTAAATTTTATTCAATTGTTCAGCCTTTTATACATGTGATTTCTTACATAATATTTGACACTTTTAGGTCTATATTTAAATCTATGAGGAATAGGGGTTACACTAGAAAATGCAGGAAGTACAGGCATATGTGCAAAATTAATGTATGTGGTGCAAGACATGACCTAAGTACAGCAACCAAACAATTGTATAAAGGAAGGCATCATTGTATTTTTTCAACCTCAAACATACTTCATCTTTATTTTAAATTTATCAAGGAATAGGAATGAAAACAAAGAAGAATATTAATTTATAATAATTTAAATAGTTTTCTTAATAATTAATTAACTTTTTTTGCATCATCTGATAATATTAATTACTTATAAGAGTAACTACCATAATATTTATGGCTAAAATAAAACCAAAACATTATATGTAATTTCCAACCATATATGTGAAATTCTGTCATAACAGCAGTTAATTATAGATAACCTCTCACTCACCATACTTAAAGACATTATTTAATATAATTCTAACATTAGCAATGCCACTTTCTTAGTAAAGTTAAGTGCTACACTAAATAGTATATCACTGAATTATTTATAATAATATGAAAAACATTTACCACCAAGATTAATGGTAATATACAGTGAATAGCAATATCCCATACGAGAGACTACATGCATTTGAATTAAAAGATATAACACCACATTTCATTTTATGATAAATTGGGAATTAATGCGAAAATTATTCATACCTGGTTCAAGTAACGGCTCTCAGTATCTCAATGATAGGACATAGTATATAAAGTTGGAGATTAAATAATAATGGATCAGCTGTGATTAAAATCCCATGCTGAGTGCAAAATTTTCTGTTAATACATTAACCAACTCTAGCTGTAATTTAATTTTATTCATGCACATCACACTGAGTATTTGTATCTTCACTGGTCAAATTTAGATAAGAAAACTAGAATATTGTAATATTTGAATTAAAGTTATGGCTGATACTTCACAAAGCTCTTTATTCAGAAAAGATTACAAACATAAGATACACAGTTCATCTCTTTGTCCATTACACAAATTTCTTATTGTGTTGCACATTTAAAGAATAGTACAAATGTTCGTTTTATCTGTAGAGAAAATTGGTTCGACAACCACTGTAGCACTTCCAGAAATGAACCCCATGAACACAATCATACTATTCTAATTTATTTCATATATCTTGAAAACAAAAATTATAATTAACTTGGCACCAGGTATTAGCGAATGAATCATCTGCGGATACAATTTTCATAATAAAAACATTCACTCGTCAATAACACAATGATTTGCATGAAAAGAGGTTATAATCGTAAATTCTTGATCTTGATAATAATCTTAAAATTATCACTGTCTTTAGTTTTACTTAATATATCACTTATGTTCGTCTAAAACGGTTAGCCACCTCGAATAACTCATATATTAATGTCCAGACATAAATAACACAAAATTTGTACATCAAACATAAATTGTTTATGGAGAAAGACGCCATGTTTAAACTGAATGAACCAGCCAATCACAATGTATGCAGCGGTTTCTTCTATCTGCAGCCTACTTTTACTTCGCTGCAGTAGCTGCAAGTCCGCTAGAGCGCTTTATTGCCCGCTGAATGGTATGCTGCAGATAAAGCGCTAAAGCGCTTTTGCAGCGCTTTGGCTACTGAATGCCCCCAATGCCAGAGAAAGCACCCAAGGCGGAGATTTAAAATCCTTTACTTGGAAAGCATAGCTTTGACTACGCCATGGCAACGTATTAATTACACTGGTCAACATGATTTTTGTCTCATGAGTACCAATAGTTGTACTTAATGCAGTTTTTTTATCTCGTTTTCAAATGTATTCGGAATTTCTCCATCACCCACAGTTTTTGTTATTTCAATTTCAATTAATGGATTTACATAATTATTTTTTTAATAAACTTTTTTCGTCCATTTGTCCATTGTAAAATAAAACGGGGAACACTTTCGTCAGGAGATTTGAACTATGGAAAAGAGATATGAAGGCAAATGGAATCCTAATATGCTGGCCGATTATTATTGTTGAACCATCAGGAGGGATGCTCCACAGGCGAAATATAGCAGAAAATCGTCATTTCATACTTTCTTGGCGAGTCCAAATATTCGAATATTGTGTAGTTACTAATGTAGAAAATATTAAAGTGTTCGAAATTATAAATGCCTGTCTCTCGGAAACCTTGCGTGATGGAGAAAAACCGATATCTCATTTGAATTCAGGAGAAAAAATACTATCAGAATCACATATTTTTCTTTGTGAGACAAAAATAAATGTTTTTTTTGTTGCTCAGTGTTATAGTAGCTCTCTTTTGTTTTGAATCTAAACACTATAGCTAAAAAAATAACAAAAAGCTAATTATTTCTGATGGGGTTTTCGTCTTCTTTAACATATTTCTTTTAATCCACAGTTTTCAGTAAAAAAATTAAACCCCATAAATAGCACATAATTTAAAGATAAGGCTTTTTTTTTTCAAAATCCATTATACTTTATAAATCTGGGTTAAAATAATTTTTAAATTAAAAACATCTTTTTTTTCTGACAATTTAACTCATGCCCCAAATGGGAGTCAACGACCAATCACGTTTCAATGAATTTTGTTTTACAACTAATCACAGTCGTGTTTTACCTCGCTATTTATCGAGTTATGTTTACCAAAATAAAGAAAGCTCCTCCTTTTTAATATTCTGAACAAGTCAAAGCATTATTTTGCAGTGACTGACTCTCCAACAAATACGTTGAATGTAGCAAATAATGAACAGATTCCTTGGAACTACACATTTGATAACAATTATTAAAATTGTGTTTTCAAATAATGCTTTTATTGAGTTGTTTCCAAAAAATAATTAATAACCTATAACGTTGGTTATAATATACAGTTTCATGTGTTTCATTTTTTCTCCAAATAGGGTGCATTCATATAATATTGAGATCTTACAGGGTTATAGCTGATTGTGATCCTATTTGGCAATAAATAATATGATCAAGTTGCAGTGAATAAACATAACCACACATTTCTGATTTGTTTTCAAACATCACTGTTTACATTATCATCATCATCATCATGAACGTTTTAGGCCATGTGGCCTGTACGGTCTGTTTACATTAAATATATAAATATTTAAAAAAACCGGTAACTATATTTAAATAATGATTTTTTAGTAAACAGCTTAATTTTATTCGTTAAATAGTCCTAACAAATGCCACTCTTGATTCACAAATTCTCTATATAAATTTAAAGTCACTCGTGGAATTACTTATGATAATTTCTCTGAGGAAAAGGTTTATTTTGTTCAGAATTAAATCATTTTTAAAATCCTGAATTTTAAAAAGTGAAAATTGTAGGTAACAAGGTAATTGTTGCAATGGAATTGCTCATATGCAACAGTTATAATTTATTTGCAATCTCTCTGCAATGTTTTGTGAGTTTTGCCGCAGTCTCATCTGTAGCCAGAAATAACGTTCTCCTGTTTCATTAGCCGATTTCTTAATTACACGATCCCCGCTCACCATCTCTGGAGGATTTATTAATTAACACCGCTATAAAAAACAAGGAATTTTTAACAGTGAAACTTGAAAAGATAATTAATGATGAAGCGAGGAATTAAGAGATGACAATCATTGCATGTAAATTGTTTTTAATAAACATTTTAACCTGAACTGGGAGATCTCTATTTATATGTGGTACGAGATCTTTGTAAAATGTATCTTGCATATTAAAGGAGACAGTATTTTGATTATATTTTTGTAGCTATAATTATGGAGTGTGGAAGAGAACTCAACGAAAAACTTCCATAGTTTGTTCAAGGATGTAGATCGAGTGTTTTGCTATAAGGAAACCATGGTTTCCTGTGAATATTATAGAGTAATATGTTTTTCATGTTTTAAACCTGCAGGTTTAATTTGATCTTGATAAGATGGATTTTGATAATTAAAAAAACTGATATAATAACTAAAAATTTACAAAGTAGAATACAAAGCGTAGAAATGCACTTCCTTAGAAGAACAAAAGGCTGCACAAGAATGGATCGGTTAAAGAATGAAGATACAAGAACAGAGTTAAATATATATCCATTAAATGATAAAATCAAAGAATATAGAAAAAAATGGTTTCGACATGTAGAAAGAATGAACGTAATATGATTATCAAAAGCAGCATTTAACTACAAGCCAAGAGGTTCAAGGAATGTAGGAAGGCCAGTGAAAAGATGGACAGAACAACTGTGAGGCGGAACAGGCATTTTGCCTAGCCCGTGAAGCGAAGAAGAAGAAGACGAAGAAGAAACTGATCACTGCCTGAAGAGGTGCATCAATGGCCTGGAATCCTAGAGCGTATACCACAGTCCATGATGCTCGCTGTAAAGTTTGTCGTGATCATGGCAGTCGACATTTCGAACAGCTATTTTAAACTAATAAGAAACTGTCTTCTGATAATCGTTTCCCAAGAGCTTTGAACAAAATCATTACTTTTAGATACATGTCTAATAAAATCAAAATAAGACTTTACAAATAAAATAGAATTAAACACATTGTCTTATACGGTAGCGAAAGCTGGACACTAACAGAAAAGGCTATAGCCCGTGTGTCCAACTTGGAAATAAAAATTTTGAAGATGATATATGACCCAACTAGAGATAATGACGAATTAGAAGCAATCGAGAACTCTAGCTTTATACAAATACATAGATGTAATAGCAGATATTAATGCCAGAAGAGTCGAGAGGTTCTGACATGTATATTGAATCGGCAAGAAACGAACCCCAAAGGTAGTATTGAATGCAAAACTTGAATCTAAAAGAAGACATGGTAGAGCTTAGATTAGATGGATGGATGCCGTGGAGGGTGATTTAAGAAGAACTGAAATAGTAATTGGAGGCAGAAAATGAAGGACAGAATAGAATGGCGAGCTGCTGTTAGGGAGGTCGAGGCTAAACTTTAAGAGCTGTAGAACAGAAAATGATGATGATTTTAAAGTAAAAAAATTGTACTGCACGGTATTGAAGAGCTCACAATGTTGGTCAACTGTATAGTTCTGTGTTTAACAAACTTTTTTTTTTGCGCGATTCTGCGTTTAGTCGTACTTACAGCAATGGCGACCATGATTGAAAGCGCAACTTGCTACATTTCGGGGTTGCCAACCTAAAGAACTATATTGCAATAAAATAACTATACAGTAATATTATATATTATAACATGCGTGTGAGAAGTAAAACCACTGCCCTCTATGTATACTACAAACAATGTATATACAAAAATATCCAAAAGGTAGTGTTAATATACACTATATGAAACAAATCATTGCATTTTAAATGAACTGAACTTTATTTGAAACAATATAAAACAAAAAATACGTACTTGCCGCCATTGCGTCACTAATTGGTCCTAAGGCTTCCTGGAGTTTCAAGTAATAAACATTGCCCACACTGTTAATCTTAGTCAATTGTTTATAATGAACGCTAATATTTCCAAAGAAGATATTAATTTACTATTATTTATTATTTTGAAAACACCATCACGCAAAAAATAATGTACAACGCACGTTTGTGAAGTGTTTTACAGAATCTCGGAAATTAAAAACGTCGGTATCGCTAGGTTTTTAAACATTTTCGTCGATTCAGTAAAAACCACTTCCCAACCTCGCATCGTAATATACTTCTTCTTCTTGTAAGCCCATGTTTCCCTTAACATAGATTTAGTCGCTCTCCCCCTACAGGGAAGAATTTGAACCATACTAATTTAGTTACACTTGTTTTCGTATAGATGTCGTTTGAGTGGTCCGTGGTCAGCGTTCCGCCTCATACTGACATCTAGGAAACCAAGGTAGTACTAGGACGGGAAAATTCGGTAAATTTTGCTTAGAGGCCTTTTCATTTAGGCTTAAGGATCTTTTACGAGCCTGAAAATCTTCAGACACGGGACCCACGTCCCTCCCGGAGGACTTGCTCCTTGGATTTTTCCATCCTAAAAAAATCCGGCCGGGTTTGAACCCGCGACCCTCGGGACCAGAGGCAAGGAGCATAAACACTAGTCCACCGCGGCCAATCGCAATATCTATTGTTCTTATTTGTTTCATTACTCATGTAACTTTTGTAGTGCTTGTATTTCAGTTCGTGGTTTTTTACAAGTCCCGCGCCGTAGCCGAGCGGTTAAGGTAGGAAACCTTGGCGCAGAGCTACGGGACTTGCGCTGGTTCGAGTCTCCATGGGGGAAGAAATTTTCTCATGGTATTTCGGCCAGTATGGGACCGGTGCCCACCCAGCATCGTGAGGCAATTGGGTAGCTACAATAAGTAGCGGCTCCAGGTTGAGGAACCAGCTATAACGGCTGGGGGACTCGACATGCTAACCACATGTCACCCCTACACTGGCTGTTGATCATCTGCCTCTGTGATTGACACATGTGGATGTGAAGGGCCAGCAGCCGGCTGGTAAAAGGGCAACCGCTGAAAAGTGGAAAGACCCTCAATCGGAATCGGTTTTTTACATAGTCCCGCGCCGTAGCCGAGCGGTTAAGGTAGGAAGCCTTGGCGCAGAGCTACGGGACTTGCGCTGGTTCGAGTCTCCATGGGGGAAGAAATTTTCTCATGGTATTTCGGCCAGTATGGGACCGGTGCCCACCCAGCATCGTGAGGCAATTGGGTAGCTACAATAAGTAGCGGCTCCAGGTTGAGGAACCAGCTATAACGGCTGGGGTACTCGACATGCTAACCACATGTCACCCCTACACTGGCTGTTGATCAACTACCTCTGTGATTGACACATGTGGATGTGAAGGGCCAGCAGCCTGCTGGTAAAAGGGCAACCGCTGAAAAGTGGAAAGACCCTCAATCGGAATCGTTTTTTTACATTACTATTTCATATGAAGATAAGTTGGTTAAAGAAGTTTCTTCCTTTACAATCCATCAGAGCCCAACTAGTCACCATCCACGTCTAACACAAATTAATAAGTCACTGCACACCGTGTTTTCCTTATATCAAGACACTCAATATTTTCCTCGTCATATGACTTCGTTTAGGAAGGGCGGTGCTTCTCCTACATATACATATATAAACACTTTCAGCCGACCATGCTTAAGCAATGTTACCAATTTTCAATCTTAACACACTTCCAATAATGGATAATATTATATCATAGACTAGTCTGGAGAACTTGAGGTCCACGGTTCGATTCTTGGTTCAGACATTAATTTTTCTTGTCACAATATCATTATAATACGAATTAAAATATATATGTAGTCAATATGCCCATTTCACCAATTAATGTTTTAAAATGGTCAACAAGTTTCTACAGCCAAGCTGTCATTCTCAAGACCAGTCAATATCTGGTCTTGAGAATGACAGCTTGGCTGTAGAAACTTGTTGACCATTTTAAAACATTAATTGGTGAAATGGGCATATTGACTACATATATATTTTAATATTATATCACCAAGAAGATCACTTGTGTATTAAATTATAATACGAGTATTACAATGTTACCAAGTTAAAACATCGCGGTCTGGCACTGAGAGTGCTGAATATTAAATATTGCCTCCTTCTGGATAGAATTTCAGAACTTCAAAAGAATATTAACATTTCTAAAGATAGAATATTATTTTCTACGCATATATGTGAAATTCACATTTTTTTGCAGTAATAATACCCATTCTATGTTTGTGTTTGTTTTAATAATTGTTTTTGCGTGGAGTTACATTTTAGCTATTAGAGCTCATAACTAAATTCAACGATTCACTATAGCCACATTGTCAATAAAATTGTAACATTTTTCAGTCTTCAGCTGTGTAGCGAGAGAGATATATTTCTGTTCGAGATAAAATCGCATTTCATTTAGGTAGATCTTGTCTTTATCAGCAATACGTATTTATTGAATTAATATTGAGGGTAGTGAATTTGAAAATGTGTCTAAATAAACCCAACACATCCTCTGGGATGTTCCCTTAGAATAAAATATGTGAACAAAAAATTTACATATGTTTTAAGTAACAGTTTATAACATCTTAAATTTATATTCTTAATTTTTTTAGTTATTACTTCCTTACGTTATTTCGTGGATGTGATATTTATTATTATTATTATTATTATTATTATTATTATTATTATTATTATTATCATCATTATTATTATCATTATTATTATAATTATCTTTATTAATCGTTCATTTATACATGCCCAGTTCTTAATTTTACTCTTCAGTGTTCTAATAATCAGAATTGAAACTCCAGCTTGTGCTCTTTTTCCCCTTATCTACTTCACTCCATTTGTGTACATACCGTCCAAGATATTCTTCTCCGGAACTCTTCTTCTTTGTCTCCGTAAGTACAAATATATCCAATTTATATGTTTCTGCTGTTATTGGTACAAATGACAAAGCAATTAGTATTATAAGATCATTATACTCGGAGAAAAAATACCAAATTAAGATGGGAAACAGACTTTCCGAAAAATTCCAAACATAAAAAATTCTACTACAAGGATGTTGCTTATGACCAACGTTGTTCAAAATATATATTGATAATTGTACGAAGAATTGGCCAAGACACTGCAAATATATGAGAATTCAAATAGAAGGTAATTACTACCTGCACCATTTAACCCCTATTCGCAGATGATCAGGTGGTGATTTCTCAGCATCCAGATGATACATCTTTCATGTTAAGGAAATTAGAGATAGAATACAAAAATGGAGAATACAGATAAATTATAATAAACAAAATATATTTCATTGGATACAACAGTTGAGCTAAAATGTAATTCAGGAAGAATACGTAATGTTAAAATGTTTAAATATTTAGGATCTATTTTAGATAAAAATGATAATTCAGCTACAGAAATTCGAAGAAGAAAAACTGATGGAAGAAGAATCATTGGTATGTTGAACTCAGTGCTTTGGAAAAGATATATAATATACAGGAAGAAAAAAAGTATATTTTAAGTTCTGTTACAAAGGACAGTAAGTAGAAAACAAGCCAACAAGTTGTTAACAGTAGAAATGGATTGTTGGAGACGATCGACAAGCATTTCAAGAAACAGCACAATAAGGGAAATTATGCAAGTTGAAAAAAACATATTAGAAAAATAGAATAAAATCGTTTGAAATGCTATGGACACCTCATAAGAATGGAAGAAGAGAGAATACCAAAGAAGATAATTGTGCAGCACTGCGCAGACTTCTGTTTGGAGGAGACCCGTGAATTATGTCGCATGGCGAGGTGTTATCTTTGAACAACTTGTGAAAATTTGCCGTTAGAGTTAAGTTCCATCCTGCATTAGGTGCGCTAATGTGGGCTAGGAGTAACGTTGCCTCAGAAGCAATCGGGTGATTGGAATACCAGGCAAAACAAGTTTCCTCAGTGAGGTTATCTCGGATTTTTTCCTACTCTCTAAGACATCGATACTTTTAAAACTCATGACGAAACACCGTTGAGGTCTCTAAGACAATCAGGGAACTTGACGGCCCAAGTATACACTATGATGGCTAATCATAATCACCCATATTATATCTACATGTACGAGTAAATAGTGTTGTAAATGGTCTCGGAGATGACCCTGGTCAGAAGACTACCTCAAGTATGAGATCCATAGTTCACAAAACTTATTACTTGTGCTACATGGAATAAAAATTACTTTTAAAGATGACTATTTTTTAAAACTTCGACTAAATTAATTTAAGTAAAATCATGTTAAACAATCCTAAATGACGTCAGAACATTTGTACATTGGACTTGCGAGTTTCATAAGACTCCATGATCGAGCTGTCTAAGATAACTAAATTGGCGAAGAGTTTCAAGACACAATTCCACGTGGGAATGTTATTTTCTCACAGAGTTACGACCTAAATGTGGAAGTGACGCCCAGCCAGTTTCGTGAAGAATTTTAGTATGAAGAATCTAGGCCGCGGTGGACTAATGGTTATGTTCCTTGCCTCTGGTTCCGAGGGTTGTAGATTCAAATCAGGCCGCGGTCGATGGCTTTATTTAGGATGAAAAAATACAACACAAATTCCTCCGAGAGGAACTTTAAGCCGTAGCCTCCGAATCTGATGATTTTCAGACTCATAAAGATCCTTATGCCTGAATAAAGAGGCCTCTAAGCAAAATTTACCGATATTTATCACCCTAGTAATATCATAGTTGCCTGCAAGATGTCTCATTGGATGGATATGTTGACATGAATTCCATTCATGTCATCATTAAGAAATAACTAACTAACTAACTCACTGGCACTATCGAACTCATAGATTCATGGCCGCGCGTGTTGTCCTTCAGTACCTCCTCGCCATCGGCCAAAAGTATTACATCATCAGCATAAACTAATAGCTTATTAATACCATTGAGTTGTAGGCCTTCTTCATCCTCAATAGATTTGATGGCGTGCCCTAGTACAAAATTTAATAGTAGAGGAGATAGTGAATCTCCTTGCTTCAACCCATTCCGGATTTCAGAAGTGTCCGAAAAATATTTGCCTACACGCACACTACTCTTTGTGCCATTTAGACACATTCGTGTAAGTCTAACTAACTTTTTAGGAATTCCGAACTCCAGCAAGATACTATATAACTTCTCCCTCTTAACTGAATCGTATGCTATTTTGAAGTCTATGTATAGTTGATGTACAGTACCATTATATTCCCATTTCTTTTCTAAAATCTTTCTTGAGCTAAAAATTTGATCTGTTGTAGACCTGTTTCTTCTAAATCCACATTGATGATCACCTAGAATGTCATGATTATAGAGAGTAAGTCTGCGTACTAATATATTTGTTAGAATTTTGTAGGAAGTTGAGAGTAACGAGATGCCCCTGTAGTTGTTGCAATCAGTTTTATCTCCTTTCTTATAAATTGGTACGATAATTGATTCTTTCCATTCATCTGGAAGAGCTTCTTTTTCCCAAATCATACTAAGTAACTTATCCATCAATTTTTCTCCCCCTGATTTTATCAGTTCTGCTGGGATCTCATCTGAACCTGATGCTTTATACATCTTCAATTTTTCAATCGCCATTTCAACCTCTAATGCATTTGGTTCTGCGACTAGCATTTCTGTTGTCTGTAAATTATCCTCCTCAATATCCTGTTCTGTATGTACATTTAATAGCTGATTAAAGTAACTTTTCCATCTATTTAATATACTCCTGGAATCTGCAATCATACCCTCATTCTCATTCCTAATTATGTTTGTTCTAGCCTGAAAGCCCTTTCTTCTCTATTCTAATTCCCTGGTATAATTCTCTAATGTTCCTATTTTTGGCATTCATTTGAATATCATTAATCTTCTCTCTCAAATATTCGCTCTTTTTACTCTTTAGTAACTTGGTAGTTTCCCTTCTAATACTACCCAATTGCTCTAAATGTACCTCATTTGGCTCGTGTAACCATTTCATTTTGCTATCTTTCTTTTCTTTATAATGTCGGTACATTCCTCATCAAACCATTTCTTGTTTTGCCTCTTTTTTAAACAACCAATGCTTTCTGATGCTGACAATTTAATAATATATCTTATAGCCTCCCATTCTTTATTTATATCAGTTTCTTCTTCGTTTGCCATATTGTCATCTGAAGATTCCAGTACTTCAAATCTATTAGCAATTTTGATTTGGTATTCTTGCCGCATTTCATCATTTTTAAAGTTTTTTTTTTATTTCAAATTTTACAGAATACTTTTTAGCGTTTGTTCCTCTTATAAGCGATAGCCGTTGTCTGATTTTCACCCTGACCAGATGATGATCCGAATTGCAGTCTGTCACTCTGACTGATCTGACATCAATAATGCTACTGTGCCAGCGTTTGTCCACTAATACATGATCTATCTGGTTCCGAGTTACGCCATCTGGAGACGTCCAGGTGTATTTACGAATATCCTTATGTTGAAGATTATACACGGGATGATTGGAAAACATTGGCTCGGGATATGGACATATGGAGAGCTTATGTCCGCGTAGCCATGAACCTACGGGTTCGATAGTGCCAGTGAGTTAGTTAGTTAGAAATGTTGTGTTCGTAACAATGCTATTCTTTGATATAGCAAGGGTGACTAATCTAACCCCATTGTCGTTACTATCTTCATGAAGACTGAATTTGCCTATTGTTGGTTTTAATATATCTTCCCGCCCGACTTTTGCATTAAAATCTCCTAAAACAATTTTCATATGATACCGTGAAAGGCTATCAAATATGCACCCTAGTCTGTAACAGAACTCATCCTTGATCTTGTCATCTTTATATTCTGGGGGAGCATGTACATTTACGGTTACAAAATCATATCGTTTACTCTTTAGATTTATGTATGATATCCTATCACTGACAAACTTAATATCACGAATAGCGGACATGATCTTCCATCGGACTAAAAAAAAAAACCTTCCAAATTCAGGTCTTTCTGCACCCCCGTAGTATAATGCAAAGCTTTCTGATTCCTGACTACCTTCTCCTGCCATCTAACTTCCTGTGAAACGACTATATCCAAGGGTAATTTATATAATCCACGAGTTAATAATATCTATAGCGCCCCGCTATTGTACAAAGTCCTAACATTCCATGTTCCTAGGAACATATCCCTATGTTTGAGCCTTTGGCATCGATTTCCTGAAGTAGTCTCCGCCCCGAGAACCGAATAGGGGACTAATTGACCTCCGGAAAACTTACCCCAGTAGAACCCATGCCCGCATTTCTTGACGGTTGTATTTTTTACGGTGAAAGATCGTCACTCTTTCGACCAAGGTACTTTTTTCGTCTGGCTTATCACCTTCGACCAGTCCGGCATGGGTAACTCTATCGGTAGTAATGTTACCGCCAGCATAGCTCTCGGGATCAATTAAGCACGCAAGCCACTCCACCACGACAAGGTAAAGATATCATGGAGGGGTCATTAAGAAATAAGAGCAACTAAATTAACTTGGTCTAGTAACTCTTAACAAAGGAGAGGCCAAGGCTCAATATTGGGCTGTTACGTCATCGTACTAGTGGTAGTAGTAGTAGTAGTAGTAGTAGTAGATGAAGTGGGCATATCTTAACCCTATACTCGATTTATGTCACATTGAATGTGGAGGAACTATTTTATTAGCCGAAATGACATTAACCTCTAGGACCACAATCTAATTTTTAATAAATAATAATAATAATAATAATAATAATAATAATAATAATAATAATAATAATAATAATAATTTTTATTTAAGAATATTAGATAATACAATGTTTCTCCTTCAACCCAAAGTGATTTGTCGCCAGAAGTTCCTGTCTTAAGCAGCTTCTTCCCTCAAATCTCTAGCTTCCATACTTCTCTTTACTCTTTCCATCCATCGTTCTCTAGGCCTGTCTCTTCCACTTCTTCCATTAGCCTTCAAATTAAGAATATTCTTTGGTATTCTCTCTTCTTCCATTAGCCTTCCAATTAAGAATATTCTTTGGTATTCTCTCTTCTTCCATTATTATGAGGTGTCTATACCATTTCAAACGTTTTTATTCAATTTTTCGTAATATGTTTTTTCAACTTGCATAATTTCCCTTATTGTGGTGTTTCTGACCTTATCACTTCTTGAAATTCTTGTCGATCGCCTCCAAAAATCAATTTCTACTGTTAACAGCTTGTTGGCTTGTTTTATACTTACTGTTCAGGTTTCGGACCCATATATAACATGCTTTGTAACAGAACTTGAAATATAGTTTTTTCGTTCTGTATATTAGAATTCTATTCCAAAGCACTGAGTTCAACATACACATTAAAATAATCATAGACCCTTATTGCGATGATCATTTGCAACTTTATTTTTTACATGGTTTGATCAAATTAAATAATCTTCTTATCATATATTTCACCATACATAATTATAACGCTGAACTGTTATTTTAATGAAACTTGCTGCCCAAACGTATCTCTGCAAGTGCAGTATATGTTTCTCTCTCGCTACGCCTCTCTCTCGCTCAATAATAGTCAACAAGTGCAGAATTACCTTGATTCTGGATTACGATAAGTAGCGGTTCCACTTGAGAACTGTTTGGATGATTGTCAACCTCTATGATTGAAACATGAATGTGAGAACAGAAGCCAGTTACAATACCAAGGACTTTATAAGCCTATCGCGTCTAAGAGTTTTTACATAGTTTTTGCTCCAATTTCAGCTACTCTTGTTCAAATGGCAAGCAGTATAGGTCGGGTATTAGCAGTATTCCCTACGTTTTCCCAAAATATGTATCATAAGGAAACACTTCAAACACCAGGACAAAATTCACGTCTATCCATGTATTCAATGTTTCAAGATTGCCAAGTTAGGATAAAAATTGATGTTTAATTATTTTGACAAAATTAATAATAGGCCTACTGAAAATTCTGAAAATTATAAATACTAATATTTCTTGAACAATATTAGGCAGGATTGAACATTGTTATTTTATTATTTAAATTGATATTTACTTAAAATGCAGAGTTAAGGAATAAGTTATGTTTTTCCACTCAACCAGCCTGGTAAAGTGGAAGAGAAGACATTACAGCCTTAACTCCACCACGTAAAATAAATAAATAAATTAAATAAAAATAAAGTGATGTATAAAAAATATGTGTTTATACACTGTAATTAATTTTCAATTTGATATTACATACTACCAATGGCGTGCGCTGATCTTTCGAATAGCTGAAACCATAAATTTATAATTTGTAAGTGAAAAATAGTAAATCGTTCGGTAGGTTTGCTTCAATAGAAGTCACAATTAACAATTACTTTAAAATATATAACAGGGCGAACAATAATTTAGCCTAATATACATTTATTATAGCTCTCAATATGCAATGTTTCCACCGCTGTGGTCTCGAGATAGCGTGCTGCCTTGTCACGCAGCGGGCCCGGGTTCGACCCCCGGTCGGGGCAGTTTTTCTGGGTGAGGTTTTTATCGGGGTTTTTCCTCACCTGTAAGACAAATGCCAGGAAGCCTTTAAGGCCCAAACGGTTCCCGAAATCATATGGCCATCATTATTACCATTATCATCATCATTACCATTCTTCGCCGGTGTGGAAAACAACGGGAGGCTACCACACCTACAATTCCCTAGTAAAGCTGCAATCATAGCATGAGAATGCTATGATTGCAGTGAAGGACCTGCCTTCTGGCAGAATTACTATGGATGGATGGATATGCAATGTTTTGTGTAACATGTTTCACCCTGAACACTTTGGCAGATTATCTCGCCAAGATTAATGGAATTAAATTCCATTAATCCTTCTTGGGAAATAAATTTGGTAAAAACGTCCTGCAAAAAACTATATCTTCTTTATAAGTTCTCCTATAAGTGCCCGTCAATTGAAATAATTCCAAGAGTCTCTGTCCTCTCTACTAGAATTTGTGACGTAGCATTTAGCTTTTTAATAACTCACAGAAATTGTATAGAGTAATGACACTAATGCATTAAACTTCTGAACATTTTGTTCACCATTGAATTAGCGTTCAATATTTTGCAGTTTACAGAAAATAGTCCTAAACTCGTTTGGGTTGTAGCTGAAAAACTACTCGACTTAATAGGCTCGGCTTGTCAACAACGTATTGAAAAGTATAATTCTATGCACTTCTAAGAAATGAGACGAATTTATCAACTAAGTTATTGATTAGCAGTATGATTGGTATTGTTATTGAAGTAGAGCTTCAGTTGCTTCCTCTGCTGAATGCATGCCATTGAATACAAGCTAAATAAACAAATAAAATAAAAATGAACGTAAAAATAGTATAGTTTTAATTAATACAGTAGTTATAAATATTCCTTTAAACGTCCAGTCATTTTTCAAATTAACTCATTATAATACAAATAAAAAATTACTTTAATATACAGCTTTCAGAAATGTTGCTAATTTTCGCTTTAAAGCGATAATTGGTCACCCCCTCCCGATTTCAACAGGTAGTATATTACATTAACAGGGGAGAGAGAGAGAGGGAGGAGAAAGAGTGGGAGAGAGAGAGAGAGTGGGAGAGAGAGAGATTGAAAGAGAGAGTGAGAGAGAGAGGGGGAGAGAGAGAGGGAGAGAGAGATAGGGGAGAGATAGGGGAGAGAGAGGGGAGAGAGAGGGGAGAGAGAGGGGGAGAGAGAGGGGGTGAGAGAGGGGAAGAAATATATCAGGAATTTTAGAAATATTTCTTCATGAGACCAACCTGATGGAGTTGCACCTTCTAATGTTCCTGGTGGTGCACCAAACAGCATCGTGTCATTAAAATTGACTCTCGGAAAAATCAAGGTGGCATGTGATTTCCGATAGCATTTGCTACTCCGATTAGTCTTGCGAACGGGCTGGTTGGGACAATAACGGGCGTAATGCTGGGAATTATCACCAGGCCAGCAAGCTCGGAAAAGGAGGAAGAGCGGTCTTTTTGGTGTGGGATTAGCGCCGACTCCGGGACCGAGTGACCCAAGGACAATCTGTGAGGTCGTCAGGAGTTGAGCGACCTGACGTACTAAGGCTCAGGCTGGACCCACTTCAGCAACAAAACACGTCCCCAGGTGGTGCACTGGGGGAACGGTCGGTGGATCTGCTAGACAGTCCTCCCGGCTAAGTCCAAGAGGCTCGTGAACTATTAGTGGGGTCGTCAGGAGTTGAGCGCCTTTTCGTACTATTGATCACCTGTTGGAGCTTGCGAGCTCCGTGCTGGACCACAACTGCAACAGGACACGTCCCTGGGGGGCACACCAGGGAACGGCTCGGACCAGTGCAGAGGGGAGCAACTGTGCAGGTTCCTGACTAAGCCTACAGGCTCGTGGACACACTGTGGGGTCACCAGGAGATGAGCACCTGGATGTACTAAAGTCTTACACTGCGGGGCTTGAGGATTCAAGCCATAGCCGGTCTCACAGCGGCTGCAGGATGCGTCCCTGGAGGTAGAACAGGGGAACGGTCGGTGGATCTGCGACAGCAGTCCTCCCGGCTAGGCTCGAGGAGCCCGTGGACCAACTGTGGGGTCGTCAGGAATGAGCGACCTGACGTACTATGTAGTTCAGCAATTTCCCTGAAGTTGCGACTCCAACACCTTCTCCCTGAGGTGTTGGTTTTAAGCCGAGAACCTTTGAACGTGGATGCGAAATGATAGGGAGGACTAGATACTGGGACTTGGGAGTATGGTCTTTGACTGAGGTATCCCAAGGAGTGGAGGCATGGGCCCAGATGTTAGAGTGTTTCCCCTTTCGGCAGATGTGCGGTTTCCAATTTGTTTAATTTATTTGGGGGCAATAATCCGAATAGGAGTCTGAATAGTAAAAAACCCGGTCTCCTCCAAATTCCAAATTATCTGGGGTGGAAAGGGGCCAAATCGTCTGTGAACGGTTTCTACATTACTAAGAAATGCATCAACATTTGTTTTATTGAAACTAGCTGAACGAAATACGCTCGTAGCCTCTGGCTTTCTTACACTAAGTGAGTCAGCTTGTCTGCGCATCCATTCTTCATCGGCTATACAATTATTGTTCCAATTATCCGGATATTGTTTTTATTATTAGCAACTTCAAATTTACATGCAAGTTCTCTGCTATCTTTTTTTGTGAGCCCATACTGAATTTGAGCTACCCTGATAATATAATCAACAAGTCTTGGTCACTAAAACTCTTTTCACCGTAATATTTGTACAGTAAAGAAATTCTGTTTTCCCAGAATTCTTGAAAGCTGCAAGGTGTCTTGATAGAGTGGCAAGAGAGACTTTATATATTTTACAAGCATCTCTTAGAGAAATCCTTCCATCACGTTGAGCATTAACAACTTCAACTGCTTTCCTAATGTCAGCTGTGTCCCCAGGTTTTCTCTTAATACCATCTTTACTTCGCAGCATTATATCTGAAACAATACACTTACCATCAATACATATTTTTTTTAGCCAGATGAGTGTTTCATGGTACATGAGATACTTTGTTCCAAGGTGCAAGAAACGAAAATGATTTCTCTACTTTATAGACTATAATAAAAGTTGCTAATTGTGATACATTCTACAGAGTATTTACCATGTACTAGAGATTGCTTTGGTGCTGTAATTTTCTTCACAACACTTATATTCTTCTCTTAGGAAGAATAACAAACACAACAGAAAATTTTACAGAAGAGGCTTCAAAACAAAATTTTTGTATCATTACTCAACAACTAATGGTACTCGTCTGATATTTTTACAGCAGTGATATGTCGTTTAAATACACCAGATAGTAGTATAATATACCGCTAGAGAACAGCATTGACTGGAAACCAAAGAGTGTTCCAAGGTACACTATTCTCAAGGAACAAAAGTCTCCCCTACTATATCATCAGCATAAACTAACAGCTTATTAATACCATTGAGTTGTAGGCTTTATTCATCCTCTAAAGATTTAGTAGCATGCTCCAGTACAAAATTAAATAGTACAGGAGATAGTGCATCTACTTGCTTCAACCCATTGTGGATTTTAAAAGTATCTCAAAACTATTTTCCTACACGCACCCTACTCTTTGTGCCATTTAGACACATTCGTGTAAGTCTAACTAATGTTTTAGGAATTCCGAACTCCAGCAGGTTACTATATAACTTCTCCCTCTTAATTGAATTATATGCATTTTTGAAGTCTACGTATAGCTGATGTACACATTATCATTACTATTGTAACTATTTTCGAAAGATTGGGATTAACATTATCGATTTATTTATGTTGACTAAGGAATGTATTCTTGGATTCATGTGTATTTTATAATTAATTCTTTGGACTTGATAAATAAGCCTACATGAATACAGTATATGGCAAGATATCGGAACTATTCAATATCGCCCGGTGAGAGGCATGAACTTACCTCAAAGGGATGTAGTTCTGCTGTATGTACAATTCATTTCAAGTCTGTAGAGAAACCTCAATTAAACAGGTGCTGTATAACCGTTTACCGTGTGAATGGTGATGGTCGGTGAATCGCGGATTATGCTGTACTCAGAGTCCAGCTGTTGTAACTCTGGTGGCGTATAAGAGCAATGCTAATTGTATTATCCAGGCTGATTTGTAGTTGACCTACAACATGTGGTGCTACCTGTTGAAATATATTCATCAGTCCATTCCAACTATTTCAACCCTACTCAGTACAATCATAAGATAAATATATCAACTTTACTGTTTCCTTATTTCATTTTTACTTTATAGAATACGTATATAATTACGTATAATCTCCAATAAGAATTCCTTATTCATTTCATTCAACTCTAATTAACACGAAGAAACTATAATTTATAATTATGTCCACCGTTGTGGTCCGGCGGTAACGTTGCAGCGGGCCCGGGTCCGATCCCCGGTCGGGACAAGTTTTCTGGTTGAGGTTCGTTTAGGGGTTTTCCTCAGCTGTAAGACAAAAGTCCGGAAATTTTAAGGCCCTGAACATCACCTTGCCATTATAATCATCTGTATTGTATATGCCTTGTTCAGTGTTGCCTCTGTGAAGACATCGGCATTGAAATGATAACGCATCCTGGAAGGCCCTCCATGTCCTTGTGTGATCAAAAATGTATATCTGTGATGCATATTTAAAATCTTCTCCCGACAGGTTGTGACCCTATAGGGCTGAGTGATATTGGACAGAAAAGAAAGAAATAAATTATAATGACATATTTTGTTACTTTTATCCGTAACTCAGATTATTCATATCTTCAATATGTGTTTTCGATGGGATGGGGATCATTTATATACTTATCAAATTATAAATTACAAAAATGGTAATAAAACAATACTTTGTCCAACATTTCCTTTCTTTATTTAGTTCATTTTCATTTAATGATCCTTCCATATGTAACACAATACCGAATTTCAAATATATAATTATCCAAATGTATTATAATTGTGATTCTAATCTGTTTTATCCATACTTCACTGTTTTTTTTGTTTCTTTCATTATTAATGTTTTTAAATGTTCTTTTGATTTAATATTTACTGAATATGAAGTTATAACCCAAAGTTTGTGTTAACAACAGATTATACTTAGTTATTTACCACCTCCGATTTAAACTGTAGTTCCGTCGTTCTAGTGGTTACCATGTTCACCTCTGGTTCTGGAGTTCATGAAGACAAACCCGACAGATATATATGGATTTTTCAAGGTTAAAATTCTCAGTACGACTTTATTTCAGAAATTCCGTAACGTAGATATATGATCTCGAAGCAATAAACAAGAATCTTCTTAGCAAATATTTTCGACTCTCTTACCGGTTTAGAATTTTTACGATGTAATAAATTGTTACCGAGCATTGTTAAACAATACACTATTACTTTTAATACTACATCAGTCATGGACCACCCGAATACGAGTCCCAAATGCCACCTTCAGTGGACTCACTTTTGCATTTCAAAATAGTTTCTTCTATAATTTTATGTATTTAGAAGTTCTTGAAAGAATATATTGTAGTATTATACAATATCTGGGAGGATCTTCAGGTCCTTATGTGGTCAGAAAAGTATGTACATTTTTAAAAATATTATCCCATTTTGTCACGTCACTGTAAGCCTCAGTTTAGGCAGGTAAGAGTACGTGCAAAGGGAGAGATTAAAGTAAGGTAATAAGATAGAATTTTTTATAAGATTCATGATATGTTCCGTTGAGGTAAGTTATTATTCAAAATTAAAATATAAAATTATGGAATATTCACCTGAAAAGTCCGTCTCCTCAACTTCAGTGAAACACCAGTTTTGAATCCTGCTGATGATGGGACTAGTCCCGAAATGGCTACAGTTAAATAACTAACAAAGTTGTGGAGACGGACATTTCAGGTGAATATTCCATAATTTTATATTTTAATTAAGATAGAAATGATTTTAACTGCTGACAGAATGGCTTGTATGATATAGGATACCAGCCGTGTACAAAGTAAAATTGATACGTTAAAATTAACAATAAGTAAGTAAAGTAGCCGTGTAACCTGTTCTAGATCAATTCCAAATCTCGTTACGGACGTAGGGAAACCTGACTTTTAATCCGATTGAGGGTCTTGCCAGTTTTCAGCGGTTGCCCTTTTACCAGCCGGCTGCTGGCCCTTCACATCCACATGTGTCAATCACAGAGTTAGATGATCAACAGCCAGTGATGGGGTGACATGTGGTTAGCATGTCGAGTCCCCCAGCCGTTATAGCTGGTTCCTCAACCTGGAGCAGCTACTTATTGTAGCTACCCAATTGCCTCATGATGCTGGGTGGGCACCGATCCCATACTGGCCGAAATACCATGAGAAAATTTCTTCCCCCGTGGAGACTCGAACCAGCGCAAGTCCCGTAGCTCTGCGCCAAGGCTTCCTACCTTAACCGCTCGGCTACGGCGCGGGACTAACTTTTAATGATTGGTTAAACGGCAAGGAGGATATCTAGTTTAATAGTTGATAATTTTAATTTAAAACTTTAATGTTATTACTATTAATTAATTTTTGAGTTAATTTAATATAAATACGGATAATCTTATTTATAGACTTTTATAAGTGATTTATATTTAAAAATACTGCATTCAGTGAAATCAAAATGAATACTGGCACCAAATTGCGAATAAAAAATCAAGATAAATAGGCCTATATTAACTTAATTATAAATTGTTCGTATACTGCACAGACCATAAATATATTTGATTCGAGCAAAGTTTTATTTAGTGGCTAAAAGTTATTTACGGCACCTTTTTCCCTTCGCCTAAATTCCAACAACAGACATTGCCAGTATTAATCGATAAGGTGATTCTGGATTATTACATTTTTTGTTATTTGAAATAGTGATTTGGTGTTTACTTGATGAAAATCCATGTTATATTTAATATATAAAACCATCTAAGTTTTATGAAAGCATATAAAACTTTCATGCTTCTATATATTAATATATTATATTTTTATTTTAATATTTTCTATAATATCTACAATAATTACTATTAATTTTTTTCTGATAGAGTACGGAAATGGCGCATCTATGAGATGAGGTCAGAGAGAGGAAGACAGGCAGATGAATATACATGCATATAGTATTGCCGAACCATTCCTAAAGTTCAGAAACCTTTAAAGATCAGGCATAATTTAGGTGTATTCTAAATTGCTTTCCCAAAGGGATTAAGGAAAATTAAAAGAAATGATTTAATTAAAATGGTCAAAGTTGTTTATAAAACACAGATGAAACAATTTTTATTAATCAGTTTAAGGAATACGATGATACAATTTGCGGATTTATTTTAAATTATATACTACAGTAGTTAGAAATAAACTGTATTGGACTTCATAAAATACAATAAATGAGATATTTGTTATATCCACTAAAATAACTGACAGTTCAGTAAATTATCCAATTAATAACAGCCACTGTAGCACTAATATTTACAGCACACACATTCTGTAATTAGTCAGTTAATGTCATTAATTTAATTAACATTTTCTGTGCATGCTACTAATTTCCCGCGTAATTTGTTACACTCTGATCTTTTAACAGTTCAGATGTCGTAAAACCGAAATAAAATATGTGAGAATCGCTTTTCATTTTACGCTTTTAAATATAGGCCTAAATATGTTTCATTTCACTGTCCTGTATTCGAAAGACAATGATTCTGGAACTTACTTTTAAACAATGATGAAGGTTTCTGCCTCAATGTGTGAAGAACCAAAATTATTATAAACATTTTGTGAAATTCATAACACACGTTCATAAAAATAGGTAGTATTTTCTAAGACACAGACGATTTATGTATTTCGTAACTCATTCAAAACCATAAGATAATATTTCTGTTTTACAATGTATAGTATAATATTGTTATAATAAGCTACAACCCTAACATGTCTTTGTGGCAAAATAGGGTTTCAAAATATTTGGAGATTCAAAAATAATAATCCACCCATCTATCCATCCATAGTCATTCTGCCTGAGGGCAGGTCTTTCACTGCAATCATAGCATTTTAATGCTATGCTTTGCAGCTTTACTAGGGAACTGTAGGTGTGGTAGCTTCCCGTTGATTTCCACACCTGTGAAGGATGATGATGATGATAACGATGATGATGATGACCATATGATTTCGGGGACCGTTTGTATTACGCGAGGCGTCTGTTAAGCCCCTGCGTATTGATAGCGTTAAGTTCACTATTGCTTAAGTGGTCTTTGGCCCGAGCGGTTGGCCTTGGTTTTGGAGGAAGAGTTCTACATTTAAACATGTTAAAAACACAGTAAACGAAAAATTAACATAATTTATTAAAATAAAGTCAAACATAAAGAGATATTAGATTAAATAACATATAAAACAAATTATATAAAAACAGCTGAAATCGCCACATTGTCAAACGTAAAAATATTCAAAATATTTAAGTGCTAAAATTCAGAGAGAGAGAACAATCATTTTAAAATATTCAACTTTGTTCGTTATTTTAAGTTCCTAGGACCATTTGGTCCCTTAATTAAATTCTAAGTCTGAAAATGACCTAAGAATGAAAGAAAGGTTTCATGTTACCCATGTAGTTGCCACCGGCCCGCTGGGCCCCGCAATCGGTCCCGCTGCTGTTCTCTCCGCCGCCCTTCTGCCTTCGGTAAAAAAATCGCGAATATTTATATGATACATTTTAAGTTTCTAATTGGGGAAATTTCGGTGTGGAAAGATCATGAACTAGTTTAACGTCTTCATCTATGTCACAATGGAAATCTTGTTCTACTTTCACTTTATCTAATGTGGTCATCTTTCTTGACCAAATAATTCTGGAATCTTTTGACATGGTTTTGATCCAGGATATAGAGATCCAGGATATAGAGATATGCCTTTTTACTAGCGTTTTTTTTATATCATATGCGTATGAACACATATGTTTTTCCGTGTGGATCATTTTTCCTTATTTCCTGATATAATACACATGTATATGTGCCTATCCTTTATCGCTTTTTTATATTATGTTATTATTATTGCAGTTAGGCCCTAGTGTAGTATAACAGTTTGGGCCTTAAAGTTTTCTTGACATTTGTCTTACAGGTGAAGAAAAACCCCAATAAAAACCTCACCCAAAAAAAATTGCCCCGACCGGGGATCGAACCCGGGTCCGCTGCGTGACAAGGCAGCACGCTACCTCGAGACCACAGCGGTGGACATAATAATAATAATAATAATAATAATAATAATAATAATAATAATAATAATAATAATACTATAAGAGTTTCAGTAAGATTTATACTACATAAATATTAATTCCTACAGAATAGCTAATGTAACAAATCCTAAAGATAAGTTCTCATTATTAAGTTCAATCGCACTGACTTACTTTTCTGATCACTCAAGTTCTTTGAATCAGAGTCCTCAAGATGTAGCGAAGTCACAAAATAAAATGGCAACTTTATTATAGGGATTTTAGTAACTTTACGAAAGATTTGTGCTTTGGTCGATGCACGTACCTGAGACCAGTAGTACATTCCCAGCGTATACATCAAGTGATCTCTAGTTTTAAATCTAGGTCAGTTACAAATTCTAGCCCATATATAATTCAACATAGTCTAGAGAGACTTTTTTCTTCAAGATGTGCGACAGTTTTTATAATATTATATATAACATAGAAATAGAATACATCCGTTTAGTTATTACCACTGTTTTATCTGCTTATCGAGATCAAATCTTGTAAGGACCTATTAATTTTTAAGTTCGTAAATCCTGAACATAGTTTCCTTCGGGCGTGGAGTAAAGGGTAAGTATAATAATAAAAAATATAAAGAGGGTTAATCAACTTAAGGGTATTATTTGAGCGATATAAGAATATCATAATATTATCATTTTAGACTGACGCCCTAATATTATATAATTAACGAATTCTTAATAAGCTAATGATAGAGTTATCGTTAGTGTCTGGTACTAGTAAAGACGTATGGGAATAATCCTAAACAATTGTTGAATATAATGATTGAAAATAATGAAATGAAAATAAATGTTCTTCCTTTACTAATGTTTTTATAGCAAATTAGTGTTTTACAATGAAGTAATATGTTGCTGGAACAAAACATATAAATTTGGAATAAGAATATCAGAAAATAAAAAATTAAACACCCTATTGTTTGCAGATGACCAAATAATAATAATAGCAAATTCCGAACATAATCTACAGAAAGGTCTGTATGAACTTAACAAAATTACAGAAGAATATGGATTAAAAATTTCTACAGAAAAGACAAAAATTATGGCATTTCAAGGTGTAGATCCTGTCAGAAGTAAAATTGTACTGTACAATAAAATTTTGGAGCAGGTGAATAATTTTACATATCTAGGATGCAATATCTCATATGAAGAAGAAAAGGATGTAAATGCAAAAATATCTAAATTTTTAAGAATTTTAGGGTTAATAAATTCTATCTTCAAGCCACAGTTAGTCCAAAAACATTCAAGACTGAAAGTGTATAAAATACTGGCTCTTCCAACTCTTTTGTATGGTAGCGAAGTATGGACGTTGAAACAGAAGGATATACAGAGACTTAGATCTGCTGAAATGAGATATCTTCGGAGGACTGCAGGATACACACTACTAGATCACAAAAAAAATGAAGACATCTTAGAAGAATTACACATGGAATCTTTAGAAAACAAAATTTCTGATTATAAGTCAAGATGGATGCAACATGTTCATCGAATGGAAGATCACAGAATACCCAAACTAATGTTAAGATATCAACCTGCAGGAAGAAGAAGACCAGGACGTCCACTCAAAAGACTTCTGGATGGTGTTTCTCTTGAGGCCGAAACAGGTCAACAAATGGCCTAAATTCGTGAATGTACTATGATGATGATGATGATTAGTGTTTTAAACCCTTTATGAAGGGTGCTTAAGATAGAATTTCATAGAATGAAATTTCGTGAAGGAATAAGCCAAAACGTTGAAGGGATAATTATTAATCCTAAAAAATGTTCTAGGTTAGTTTAGTGAAAGATTATAAACAAAGTAGTAAGTCCTGTTTCGAAAATTTATAATATATACAAGAACATCGAGCCTGAAATATGACGTCTCTGTACAAAGTTTGTCAGCCCTTTCACGCCCTGATTGAATTGGTAAATTAATATAACATGATCTGTTTATAAGAGCGTCGTTAAATATTAATACTAACTCACCAATTGAATTCCCTGAGCGCAACCGCTTCGTCGCCAGTCGGTCATGACCTGATATTATGTTAATGACTGAATGATGGTAATACAGTATTTATTCAGGGTGAAAATTATTTAAACCGACAAACTCTGGGAGGTTGTAGGGGACACCAAAACAAATATTTTTCCCCAATGCCTTTTTTCCTATGAGCATTATTTAAACCGGTAGAGAAGATTAATTAAACCAACAAACACTTTTGCATTTTTTATTACCAAGAGACAATACATTGACACAACGCAATTACTTAAATGTAGAGGTTCAAAAATGCCTCCATTGACATGTAAACAAAGGTTACACCGGCGGATCATGTTCTGTCTAACATGGGCAAAAACTCCAGGAGTATCGTTAATAGCTCCTGCTGCCGCTACTATCCGGGCAACCAGATCCTCTTTTGATGCAACAGGAGTTGTGTAAACAAGGTTGCGCATCTCTCCCCACACAAAAAATTTCCAGGGGGTTCATATCTGAGGATCAAGCAGGCCATAGTACAGGACCACCTCTGCCAATCCACTTTTCTGCAAAACCGTTGGTTCAAGAATCGACGCTCAAGACGACTGAAATGTGCCGGCGCCTCGTCATGTTGAAACGACATGCGTTGTCTTGCAGGGAGCGGCACGTCTTCCAGCAATTCTGGCAATGATCTGGCGAGAAAAGTGTAATAGTGCCTGCCATTTTATGGCCTAGGTAGGAGTCCTCACAACACCGGCCCACACATTAACGAAGAAACGCACTTGATGTGCGTGAGTAACTGTGGTATGTGGGTTATCCTCATTCCAAACATGCGCATTGTGCATGTTGAAGACTCCATCACGTCCGAACGTTGCTTCATCTGTAAACAATACAGAGGATGGAAAAGTAGGATGCATTTGACATTGTTCCAGGTACCACGCTGTAAGTGAAATGGATGTAAGAATTGCTCATGAAGGACGTTTCTTACACTCGTCTGATTCGTCCCCATGTTACGCGGAATTGCTCGAGTGCTGATTGAAAGATCTCGCTCCACATGCTGCAGGACAGCTTCCTCAAATCGCAGCGTTCTTACTGTGCGACGGCGTCCCTGTCCAGGTAATCTGCTAAATGGCCGGGTCTCACGCAGACGTTGGTACACAGCAGTGAACGTCGTATGATGCGGAATACGGCGATAAGGATATTTTTGTTGATAAACCCGATGTGCAGCACGTCCGTTGTGGGGCGCTACGTAGTACGCAGCAATCATATCAGTGTACTCACTCCAGGTGTATCTCTCCATTAATAAACAGATACAACTCACTACTACACTGGTGGACAGAACAATCCTACCATCAACAACAGTTGCAGTCATGACAACGGAAGAGCTTAATACGCCCTCTACCGGTTTAAATAATCCTCATAGGAAAAAATGGCATTAGGGAAAAATATTTGTTTTGGTGTCCCCTACAACCTAACAGAGTTTGTCGGTTTAAATAATTTTCACCCTGTATAGTACTTTATTTAGCGACACTCTTAACGTCTCAAGTCACTTTGGTAACAATTCAGAACTAGTCATGAAAGACCGAAAAATTGTTCTCAGAGTTCTCTTATTTCAGTCTTGAACATATGTTATATTCTGTAAATCTATGTGTTTATTTCATTCTCGAAGGAAGCCATGCTCAAGAATGTATGTCCTAAAAAAAATTGACCCCTGACAGGTTCAAATATCGACCTTCAGATTCAGAAATGAGCGTACAGAGTATAGAGAATCACGTGAAACGCAATTGTTAAGCCATAGTTCCAGTTTTCTTATTTAATGACCACATTCAAAATTAAAGATTTTGTCTACTCTGTTGTTTCTATGAGAGACTATGTACCCATATAAGTCTGCGTCATATATAAATCCACTTAATTGTAGTTTATTAGATCCGAGAATCCTGCGATGCTTCTCAGTAATGACAATTTATTACATAAAACTATCCTCATTAGAGGATTGCCTCAAGGACAAAGTTATACAGACAATTAATTTTTTGTAATTGATGAAATACAATTTGTAAATACATTTAAAAAATTCAACTTGTAGGTCTAATTGAAGTATACATACTATAAAGTAATCCTTTACTTTATACTGACTGTCAACATTATTGTAAAGATGACAAATAATTAAGCCTTATTGCCGATTTCATTAATAAATAATTTAGTACATTCATTTTAGTAATAATTATCTTTTCAATTTTCCAGTACGTTTTCATTCTCTCTTTCCACATTAGCACCACCGTGGTTACTCAATTGATTTGCGCCATTCATTCACACTTTTTTACCCACGAAAAAGGTTATTTACTGAAAACTCAGCATTCTCATTTCTTCCCTCCGTTCTGCTTTTTCTGCGTGTCTACTTTCGATCAATTTATTTTATGGTATCTCTTACATCTTCTTCTCCGGGCATTTATTACGTCTAACCATTTATTCAAATGCTTACTACTTCAGCATCCGGTTTATTCATAGTCTACCAGCCAATTTATTTTATTCTTGTTCATAATTTTCATCGCCATTCCTCGACATCTACAATTATTTGTACATTTTAATTTGTTTTAGGACAGAAAGTTTTCCCCCGATTTAAATGTAACTAATTTCTTCTAAGCTTCGTCATTAGCAAAATGATTCCATACCTATTGTCAGGGTAGAATGTCTCCGCAACGTGAAGAACATTTGAATCATAAATTGTTATAACTAGGGCAAGGCATTTAATGATTTTGCATCTTTTCTTATGAAGGTTAAAACATTGCTTATATATATGAAAATGTATGACATTAAAAAACGGATTAAATAAAAGCAATTCGTTAGGGCATTTTTTTTTGCATTTTCTTAACTTTTTTAGGGATAAGTCATTTTTTAGCAATTGTTAGGTCATTTTGAGCATTTTTTTACACTTTGCCGGAAGGTTGTGACATTATTTGTATTTGATTTGAGATTTTTATTATAATTCAGTATTTTTCCCTGCCAATACAATTTCTTGGAATAAATAGATGTTTTGATAACTCCGATTGAGGGTCTTTCCACTTTTCAGCGGTTGCCCTTTTACCAGCCGGCTGCTGGCCCTTCACATCCACATGTGTCAATCACAGAGGTAGATGATCAACAGCCAGTGATGGGGTGACATGTGGTTAGCATGTCGAGTCCCCCAGCCGTTATAGCTGGTTCCTCAACCTGGAGCCGCTACTTATTGTAGCTACCCAATTGCCTCACGATGCTGGGTGGGCACCGGTCCCATACTGGCCGAAATATCATGAGAAAATTTCTTCCCCCTTGGAGACTCGAACCAGCGCAAGTCCCGTAGCTCTGCGCCAAGGCTTCCTACCTTAACCGCTCGGCTACGGCGCGGGACTGTTTTGATAACTACTATCCCTATTTTTTAAGGTATGTTCATTAACGAACTTGCCCACTTCTAGGAATTTTATTCAATTACTTGGAGCTTATGCTAGCTTCTACGCCTATTTTTCAAGGAATGTGCTTAATGGACTTGCCCACACTCCCATTGTTATGCTGTTAAGTGAGGTGGTCGGTTGTTTCTAGTCATCTGTGTGAACAGGTTAAGAGCAAAATGCCTAAAGTAAAGGAAAGTGATAGTGTTAAATTAAAGGCATTTGTTTCAAAATATGGAGAAAATATTTTTTCAACCGATGGTCGTATTTTATTCTGCAAGATTTGCGATGTGAGAGTGACTGCTGATAAAAGTAGAGAGGAGCTTTTCCATTTATCAGTCAGTACTAGCAGACAATAGACAATCATTTATGTTTGAAAATCACCGCCAAGTTTTGATTGTTAACTGCAATTCAAAATTGTTGTAAAAGCGCACTGTGTAATTGAAATGGATTTTCTGCAATAAAATGTACTGTAATATGTATTTTTTAATACTTTTCTTTTAATATTTTGATGTCAAGTTAAATTTTATATAATTCAGTAATCAAATGAGTAATTAATCTAATAAATAGTATTTTTATTGGCAATTCTTAACTTTTTATTGGTCATTTTTTTATATTTTTAGGTCATAAATGCATTTTTATTTTGCATTTTTTTACCAATTTATAGGTTTCTGTTTGAATATTGTGGAGGAATGGAGTTCATTCTTCCCGCACAATTGTAAACAAGAAGATAATGACGTGAGTCGTTGTAGTCGGGAACTAAGTCCATGTTTTTATTCATCCCATGGATGTTTGATTGAATTGAGTTCAGAACTCTGGGTCGGTCATATAATTTCCTGTTGTTTATTATCTCAACACCATATACCCGTAAGACCTTGAGTCTTTATCATGCTGGTACAAACAACGGCAATCTAAGGTAGGCAGTTAAACACCATTCATAACTTATAACCAGGCAGCGCATTTTCGTTCCCGAACGTACAGCGGATCGAGTAGTTTTTTCGTGTGTATTTAGTACGTCACGTGAATGTATAAACAGTTTAAAATTGAAGATATATACGAATAGGCGAGCCATAATCTTATTATACAGGATGAAAATTATTTAAACCGACAAACTCAGGGAGGTTGTAGGGGACACCAAAACAAATATTTCCCTAATGTCATTTTTCATATGAGGATTATTTAAACCGGTAGAGGAAGATTTATCTGGCGGCAAATTAATTAAACCAACAAACACTTTTGCATTTTTATTACCAACAGACAACACATTAACACAACGAATTACTTAAATTACAGTAGAGGTTCAAAAATTCATCCATTGACATGTAAACAAAGGTTACACCGGCGGATCATGTTCTGTCTAACACGGGCAAAAACTCCAGGAGTATCGTTAATTGCTCCTGCTGCTGCTACTATCCGGGTAACCAGATCATTTTCGGATGCAACAGGAGTTGTGTAAACAAGGTTGCGCATCTCTCCCCACACAAAAAAATCCAAATGCGTCATACCTGGAGATCGAGCAGACCATCGTACAGGACCATCTCTGCCAATCAACGTTTCTGAAAACCGTTGGTTCAAGAATCGACGCACACGACGACTTAAATGTACCGGCGCCCCGTCCTGTTAAAACCACATGCGTTGTCTTGTAGGGAGTGGGACGTCTTCCAGCAATTCTGGCATTGCTCTGGCGAAAAAATTGTAATAGTGCCAGCCATTTAATGGCCTAGGTAGGAGATATGTCCCAATTAATCAGTCCCCAACAACACCGGCCAACACATATCAGTGTACTCACTCCAGGTGTATCGCTCCATTAGTAAACAGATACAATTCACTACTACACTGATGGACAAAACAATTCCTACCATCAACAGCAGTTGCAGTCATGACAACTGAAGAGCGTAATACTCCCTCTACCGGTTTAAAGTATTCCTCTTAGATAAAAATGACATTAGGGAAAAATATTTGTTTTGGTGTCCCCTACAACCTCCGAGAGTTTGTCGGTTTAAATAATTTTCATCCTGTATACAGATGCTCCAATGCCAACGTTGTTTACGTAAAACACCAAGTTATCTATCATTATTATATACCAACTATACTTTTGATATCGTCCTGACGTAAAATTCAGGGACACAATTTGAACCATGAAATCTCCAGGCTATACTAAACGATAACTTTCCTAACTTGTATTGGAACGAAAATGTGCTACCTATTTATCATCTATACCAGTTAAACTTCCAGTTAGCAATCAAGTGCATGCTTTGAGAAACAGTCCCATATGCTAATGCTACTTCCTCCACATATACTATTGGAATGAACACCGGATAAGGAGTGCAAATGGTGCTTTGACTAAGGATATCTTCTTTCCTACTGTACACCATAGGCTAAATACAAAACATTTTATTCCAAATTTCATTTCAACCACAATTTATGACTGCCATGGAAAATTTAGAAGTTACTTCAGGAGATTTAATATTAACCCAGACAGTGATCATAATTGTAAACGTCAAGAATCAGTACAATCTGTAAAACATGTTTTATTTAATTGTCCTACATTCGAAAGACAATGATTCAGGTTAAACGTAGCTACTTTTAAACAATGATGAAGCTTCTGCCTCAATTAGTGAAGTGATTTTTAAGAACCAAAATTATTATAAACATTTTATGAAATTCGTAACACACATTCATAACAATATGTACTATTTTGCTAAGACATTTTTAGACAATTTATGTAATTAATAACACTTGTTCAAAACCAAAAGATAATATTTCTATAGCATGCTACAACCCTAACACGTCTTTGTGGCGAAATAGGCTTTCAAAATATTTGGAGATACAATAAATAAATAATAAATTTGCTGTTGAGAAGCTGGCATATATCGTTTCCCTGATATTCGATACACTCAAACCCTTCTATCAAATTTCACAACAAATAGCGCGGATTCGACGTTATAATCATATATTTCCAGTTGCACGACTATTATAGCCTAATTTCCTCAACTCACGACGAACAGTTTTGGTGCTGATTGTAGCCTACGGTTGAATTATTGCGTGACTGATTTAGCCGATAACCCTTTCGCAAATGTAAGGTTTTCTCACATAAAAAATAATTATAGATGATAATTGGTGCATTATATGTACTTTATAATGATGGTGAGTACTAACCCGATTTTTACTCATTATATGTAGTATTGTTGGCCGATAGCGAGGAGATACTAAAGGACAACACGCACACACTATTGAGTAACACTAAGAAATTAGGACTGGAAGTAAATATCAATAAAACTAAATATATGGTCACACGTAGAAATTCATTAAATAATGGAAATGGATAGCTAATGACAAATGAGGGAAATTTTGAGGATGTGGCTGAATTCAAATACCTAGGAATTATAATCACAAGTAGGAATGAGATGCACAAAGAAATTTAAACATAGGCTCAATTCTGGAAATGCATGCTATTATGCATTGCAGAGACTCTTGATGTCCCAACTCCTTTCAAAAAATGTTAAACTGAAAATATATAAAACTATTATTCTACCAGTTATATTATATGGGTGCGAAACGTGGACTCTTACTTTAAGAGAGGAAAGGAGATTACAAGTATTTGAGAATAAAGTACTTAGGAAAATTTTTGGACCAAAGAGAGTTGAACAGACAGGTGAATGGAGAAGACTGCATAACAATGAACTACATGGTCTTTATAGGAAGCCAGATATAATAAGAACAGTTAAGTCTCGTAGACTGCGATGGGCAGGACATGTTGCACGCATGGGGAATGGGAGACTTGCATGGAAGCTTCTTGTAGGAAAGCCAGAGGGAAAACGCCCAGTTGGTAGACCAAGAATGAGGTGGGAGAATAACATTAACTATTTGAGGTAAGTAGATTATACAGGGAATGATTGGAAAGCATTAGCACAGGATAGGGATATATGGAGAGCTTATGTCCTTGCGGCCATGAACCTACGGGTTCGATAGTGCCAGCAAGTAAGTAAGTATATAAGTGAAATTGGTTTTACTTAGGTATTTTTCTATTCAGTGTGGTTTGAATTAAAAGATGCTAAATAGAATAAAAATGTGTTTATTAATATTACGCGAGGAAAGTTGGTAACATACGAGGTAGTGACCGCGTTTTATGTGCATACCTCATACACCCCGCGTGGGGACACGGATACTCCCTATAGCGAGCTTTTAGCCAAACTAATTTTTACTTATCGTTACACTTATTTACCACAGTTGTCAACAAGGTGTTTTATATATTTTATTGAAAAATAACAAAGGATGAAGTGTTTCGTCGACATTCCCTATGTACTGTGTGAAAATCAGGCCAATACGCATTGTTAGTGGGGCACGCCGTAGCGTAGTGGTTAAGACACTGCGCTACAAGTCGGAAGGTCGAGCGTTCAAGTCCCGGTAGGGTCAGGATTTTTAAACTGTCCAAAACCTTCTGGCGGCACTATGGCCCTGGGGTCGACTCAGCCTCTAACGGAAATGAGTACCAGACGCTTGTTCTGGGGGTAAAGGCGGCCGTCACGCAGGGCTGACAACCCGGCTGACACCAAGTGCCGATTGTCTAGAAAAAGTGGGAGCCTTAACCTCCTACAACCCCAAGGGCCTCCTGAGGCCTGTAGTGGGATTAAAAAAACGCATTGTTAGTGTAAAATAATATACAATTAAGCCTTTATTCTAAATAATTATTTTTCAGCAAATGGTACTTTTAATGCCAACGTGAATAAAGCATTTTAATTTTATTTACCACAAATAATTCGTACTTATAATCTACGCATTTACATTAGTTCCAGAAAATTAGAAAAACTGATGAATCCTTAACAGTACTGAAGATATGGTTGATGAACTGCGCCAATCATACCATGTGTCATTGTTTTGTCTTGTTCTAGTCATTGGCAGAAATAATTTAAATGTCACTTAACTCTTTTTCATAAGTAATGCCACGAGTGATTTCCAAATTATCGATAAATTCACGACCCACGAAGTGAGGAGTGAATTTATATAGAGAATTTGGAAATCAAGAGTGGCATTTGTTAGGACTATTTAACGAATAAAATTAAGCTGTTTACTCACAAATCATTGTTTAACTATAGTTATTTTAAAATATTTATATATTTAATGTAAACGGCGATGTTTGAAAACAAATCAGAAATGAGAGGTTATGTTCATTCACTGCTGCTTGATCATATTATTTATTGCCAAATAAGATCGCAATATTGTAAGAATGTACCCAAGTGGAGAAATAATGAAACACATCAAACTATATATCATAATCAACATTACGGGTTATTCATTTATTTTTTTAGTAAACAACTCGGTAAAATCAAGGAATCTTTTCATTGTTTGCTATATTCAATGTATTTGTTGGAGAAAAATAATGCTTTGACCTGTTCAGAACATTAAAAAGAAGGAGCTTTCTATATCACAAAAGCAGGGGCTGATAAAGAGAAATCGATAAAGAGCGAGGTAAAACACTATTGTCATTGGTTGTAAAACAACATTCATTGAAACGTG
The DNA here is from genome assembly GCA_030220185.1 of Diploptera punctata. Lineage (NCBI taxonomy): Eukaryota > Metazoa > Arthropoda > Insecta > Blattodea > Blaberidae > Diploptera > Diploptera punctata. The sequence continues at coordinate 81,286 of JASPKZ010007902.1, read as the reverse complement.
ATTGGTCATTGACTAGCATTTGTGGCATGAGTTAAATAGTCAGATCCATGTGTTTGATTATTTATTTATATGTTTCATGTTTGTTGTTTATTTATACCTAACTAATAAAACGAAATTTAATATGGATAATAGCCTATAATATATACCTATGTAGTACAGATTGCGCTACGTGTTTTAACCGCCATTTCCCTTATTTACAAGTTAAAATAAAAAAATGAAATTTCCATGCTAATTTGAGTTTCATGAATCTAGCGTCCCTTTTCTCCCCCGAGGCGTGTAGCGAGAATGGGGATTCAGATTTACACTGCAAACTGGGGGCATATTTTGTGTGTTTTAATTGGCAGACATGGGAAATACATTGTAAAAAAATATTTCCAGTTATATAAACCGAAGAAGGGGAAACACACAAAGCGCAAATTAAAAGCATGCTCTCTTTATGCTTCAGATGACATAAACGCACGAGAGAGAGTGCAGTGACGTCATAATTATGAAGTTTTAGAATTTAATGACCTTATCTCTCCAATTAGTATAGGCTACCTTTATAAAACTAAATGTATTTCTAGCAAGTAAAAAAACTATAAAAGAGGCAAAAATTAAATATTTTATGAGACACTCATGGCTAATTTTGTTTTTTTTAACATAAGGATGTATGTCTAATTTAGACGTCCAATAAGACGATCATAATACTGGACACTTACGCCGGATTAAAATACAGAAAGAGTGGAGAGCAGTTACACATAAAGTACAAATGACGGAATTCTAACTCGAATATATGAATTGTTTTCTCTCGGTGGAAATTATTCATTTGTGAAAAATCCTCACATGAAAAATCGGATTTGATATCCAGTTGGATGAATTTCCTCAATTATAATATTCTGGGAATTTCATTTATTGTCGGGAAAAATGATACAAATGGTCATCAGGTACTATCACATAAAATGTCGCTTGGAAAATATTGAACTATAAAATGTGGACTTACGTCTGTTTATTGATGTGCTGAATAATGTATCCCTTACTTTTTGCTGTAAATGTGCTAGAAATCTAAATTTCAATTCCAAGAAAAAAATAACCGCAATGCAATCGAAAAAAGGCATGAACACTTTTTTTTATATATAACTGTTTAAATTGTATTTATGAAAGGCATGATCGGATAGCTCTATGGAGCAGATTCACGTCTTGGTACTCCATGTTCTACCGTAGGTGGACGAATCGGAACCAAGACAATTTTTTCAGGATTTCCCCCGTTTTCTCATGTCAAAAACTTCATTGTGCCATACACATACAGACTAATCCAGTTTATTCTATTTAATTTCATCTGTCACTGTAAATGTTCGTCAAACCTGGTCATTTTACAATTACGAATGAAATTAATAGTGCATCGCGATAAGTTATGTTTACATTTATTTTCATAAAACTTAAAGAAATCTAAATTTACATTTGCTCTAACCTCGACTTCATTATTACCCAGTGTAAGGTGTATATATTAATTGGTGTTTCTGATATAATTTATCATAATTATATTATTATTATTATTATTATTATTATTATTATTATTATTATCGTAAGTGTTATTATTATTGTTATTATCCTATAAAATGTTGTTTGTATATGAAATTTAATGTATCTTTAACTGTTTATAATTAGTATAGTGTATACCTATATTTGTCAAATATTTATTTGTATTTGTGCTGGTTGAGTGGAAGAGAAGGCCTTATGGCCTTAACTCTGCCAGAATAAATAAAGCATTATTATTATTATTATTATTATTATTATTATTATTATTATTATTATTATTATTATTATTATATAACCGTTCAAATCTAATATATAAAAATGAATATTTGTTTGTTTGTTCGTACTTTATGCGCGGCCATACCGTTGATCCGATTTTTATGGGACTTTTTGCAAAATGTTCAGAAGATTCCCGGGATGAACATAGGCTATAAGATAGTCGTGATTCTAAACTCCTACGCCTTCAGAAATCGCCCTTTTTAGTAGAAAACGTGAAAAAGTAGCTCTTTGGACGCTTAAATGGCTTACGCTGCCTAAACCATAACAAACACAAAGTAAATGTACACAGAATTGAATATCTCAAAAAGCTTGACAAAAACGTCCGCGACAGCATATGTTTATCTCTTACAAATAACTCAAATTAACAATTTTAGTCTTTCATTGATGCCAAGAAGTTCGAGACAAGTACGTAGATTCCTGTGTAAACATAACAGCACATGGCGGGTATTCTTTTACGGATAACTCACAATAACGAATTTTGACTTTTAGCTCATTTATGCCAAGAATATCGAGATAAGTAGATTCCCGGGCAACACCGAGTAATCGGAAAGGTGAATCTTAAAATAAATACAATATACATTTACAATTCTTTTTCATTTTACTTATTCAACTAATCATAAGAAGTACATTAATTTTTGTCTTTCAGCTCATTTATGTCAAGCAGATCGGAATGAGTAGATTCCTGGACAACTCCGGGTAAACAGCACGGGGTATCTAAAAATATTTACGGTATACATTTTTTATCTTACTTATTTAACAAAATATAGGGCCTACAACACATTAATTTTCGTATTTCATCTAATTTATCTCAAGAAGGTCGAGATAAGTAGATTCCCGGACAACGCCGGGTAATCAGCACGGGGTACCTAAAAATATAAATTTATAATAATTTTTCTTCAACTTATTCAACTAAACATAAAAACACTTTAATTTTCATTTGTTTAGGTGTAGCAGCGCACGCCGGGTATTAGCTAGTTGTATTTATGGAAATCACTATAAATCGCCTAACTGAATAAACTTATCTCAAGCCGAAGTTGTAAGTTACGTTTACGTTTAATTTATTTGCGGTTGATATATTAGAATATTCGTAACTTATCTTTAGCTTCTCATGTATAACTTGATTAAGAGAAGCATCGATGCGTCATTTTTCTACGGGAGGAAACACATTATTAGGGGATGGTTGCTTAACAAGTACTCCGTTTGTTTGTTTAAATTTGTCTTTCACACCCAACAGTACTCCTATACTACAGGTCTACTCTTTATTTGACCGAGTTATACAAAAATCAGGTTTTCTTTATCAGAGTACACTGCCAGAAAACGTTAACACAAAAATTTAACACAGCATTTTTAGTCTAGATTTGATCGGTTTCATGGCTTCCTTCCATCGTTTAAAGTCTTCGTACAGTTGGTTGACCAGTTGGCATATAATTGTAAATTAATTTTGGAAATCAATTCGCGACCATGGTTTCAACGTATGTGTTCTATTTGATACGACGATATTCTTCAATTTTATCGTATATGAAATATATTTTCAGTTCTGATCGTATGTCTTCATTCTATTGTGATCTTAGTATATCCTCTTATTCTTCTTAAAACTTTGTACTGTATCCGACTATTCATCTTATTTCTGGGAACTCCACGCTTCATTTACAAATAATAGGACGGGTGTAACCATGGTTTTATAAAAGTTAATTATTACACATATTGTGTGTGTCTCTCTCTTTCTAAACCCTTAAATTGGCAAAACACAAATTTATTCTGTTAGTTATTTGAATGTGGCGGATCGCAGTGAAAACGGAATCCTGTATAACTGTTATTATTAGGTACATTGTATAATTAGACACACATTTAAGTGGTTTATTTTTGTTAGTTTTCTTCTGATTTATTAAAGATATTAAATTAATTGAAGCAACTGATGTATCCAAAAGGATACATTACGAATTTAAGGGTTAATTTCTGTGGATAGTGCCACATATATAGGTGTAATAAAAAGGTACGGCCAAACTTTCAGGAAACATTCCTCACACACATAGGAAGAAAATATGTTATATGGACATCTGTCCGGAAACGCTTGATTTCAATGTTAGAGATAATGTTATTCTCGTATAAGACTACCCTCAGTGGTCCACATTTTAGCTGATGATAACGTTCCACAACAATATATTACTACTATCTTCAACATCTATAAAGATAATGAAATCTCTGTTAAACAAGATGGCAAATTATCTTCTTGGGAAACGATCAACACTGGAGGAAGACAGGGATGTGGACTTTCACCGGTGCTTTTCATTATATACATGAATAAATTAATAAATGAATGGAGGAAAACACAACGAGGATATATACCCATCAATAGGAACCTCAAACTCGATGCTATTCTTTTTGCAGACGATTTAGCTCTTCTGGCACTTTCCGAAAATGATTTGCAGCGATCAATTTATATAATTTACAAAAAATAGGTGCCAAATTTAATATAGAAATATCAATTAACAAAACTAAAATTATGGCATTTCATGGGAAGGACCCCATACAAAGTAAAATCTGTCTCCAGAATAAAATTTTAGAGATCTAATCAATTTAAATATCTTGGATATTATCTCTCTATCTGGGATGAAAAGGATATCCCTGAAAAAGTTACTAGTTATAATAAAAGTTTAGGAATTATTAATCAAGTTATGAAACCATCCCTTGTACAAAAAACACCAGATTACGTTTATATAACACTTTGGCTAGACCAGTGTTGACCTATGGTAGTGAAGCATGGACACTAAGAAAACAACATGAAAGCAGAATAACGGCTTGTGAAATGAGATTCATGCGCAGAACAGCGGGTTACACCAGATGGGATCGGAAAAGGAACACCGATATCTTAAAAGAATTGAAGACTACGCCAATTTTGGAATATATTAAACAGTACCAACTAAATTGGAAACACCATCTTGAAAGAATGAGTTCAAATCGGATCCCCAAAGCTGTTTATAATTATATACCAAGAGGACGAAGATCACTGGGCCGTCCTATGGAACGCTGGAGGGAAAATTTTCTATAGGATCGTAACAGGCCTTGGCCTAATACTTGGAAGGAAGAAGAAGAAGATAATGTTATGACTTCTCTTCATAAATCGTATTAATCATGAACATTTCTTACATGAAATGTTCAAAATACCTTTTGGGTTGTTTCATTAGAATGTAATGTAGTTCCTAGGTTCACCACCAGCATCTTTTTTGTTCCCCCCGTGGACTATTACCTCGACGTGGTGGGGCGCCGAGTACTCAATGAACCAGACGACTAAATCGGGGAAGTTTAGCTTTGCTAACTTGCCGATTGGTTAGAGGTGAGCGGAAACTAAGAATAGTCCACAACGTGGGAGACGTCTGCCAGAGGTTGACATCGACCAAGAAGTCTGCAACGGTCTACGAGGCGACGTGATACCAGGCGATCATCACAACTGCTCAAGGGGCGGAAGCAGCAACCCTCTCTAAAGGGATTATTATTTAGAGGAGTATGGATAGATGCTCTGAGACAGCAGCCCTGTCATTATACTTACCCTGCACAGCGCTCGTAACGCGGTCAGGGGACATTTGTTACTACTGATTCATCTCAAAGCAAAGGCCGGATAATTTAATCTCTGTGAAAGAATAAAGTACACTCAAAATGCTTACCTTCAGCACGTATTACGAATGAATGAACAGCGCATACCAAGAAGAATGTATAATTATAAACCAAAAGGGAGAAGATTGTTGGGAAGACCATTGAAGAGATGGAAGGACCAATTCGACCTATAATGAAATCGGAACAGGCCATTGGGCTTAATCCTTGTTGTTGATGATGATGATGATGATGATGATTGAACGATGGTAAAGTTGACTCCATTACTTGTGTTGACATGGAACTAACTTAATTGCTATACAGCACTCACATCAAACATGTAGCATCATCTGTTTAGTGTACATCACGAACTTGGTTTTCGGTACAGTGCAATGGTATTTCCAATTGCAAAGCTGGCAGACAGGTAGAGGTGGACCAATTCCTTTGCCTCCACGCTCTCCTGATCTACACCCATCAGACTTTTATTTGTGGGGGCATTTGAAAGCTCTTGTCTACGCAATCCCTATACCGAACGTAGATATTCTTCATGCCCGTATTGTGGAAGGCTTTGAAACAATAAGGAATTCACCAGGGAACATCAGCGCATCAGGGATTCAAAGCGACGGCAAGTTGATGTTTGTATCATCGCTAACAGAATGCATTTTGAACATTTAATTTAAGAAAGTGTTTAATGTAATGCTGGTACGTTCTGTTTCTGTGTTTTTTTCATGATTATGTGATTATGAAGATAAGTAATAAAAAGAGCTCTAATATGGAAATCAAGCATTTCAGGGTACATGTTCTATAACACATTTTCTTTCTCTGTGTGTGAGGAATGTTTTCTGAAAGTTTAACCTCCTTTTTGTTACACCCTGTATTTTAAAATCTGCTTAATTTTCTATTAATATATTTCTCCCTGTCATATCTAACCCTTATCTCCCAGCCTAAATAATTAAAATGTAAAACATGTTTTACTTGTGTATCGTCCATAACTATTCCTGATCTTAAATGATTTACACCCAAATGCCATACTTTCTGTTCTTTGTGCCAAGAGTTTGAAATTGTATTTTTTTTTAATTTTGTTCAATTGGTGTACAAAATATTGTAGTTATTTTGTGTAATATTTCGTAAATATTTTTGTTAATTCAATAAAAATGTAATGTGGGTTAGGATAATGAAACAACGAAGTCTCCTTAAGTCGTATACCAAAGACTGCCTTATCCAAAGTCTCGATGTGGGAACAACGATTAACATTAACATGTATATAGACAATATAGTATTAACATAGAAATAAATCAAGTAATGAGACAAGTATCTCCTTTTTCAATGATTAATTAATCTACATTTTGATTTTATATAAAAAAAAAGGAAATACGTGTTACCACAAAATTTAAAGTTGATGATACGAATTGTATATAGGCCTAATGTCTTTCTGCAGATGATCAGGCACTGGTGGCAGTAGATGGGAATAGCTTACAGAGATATATTTTTCAAATATAAAGATTGCTGCTGAATGTAACTTTCAAATGTCATCAATTAAAACTAAAGTAATGGAGTTTCATGGAAGCTTTAATAAGAGCTAAAATTGTATTAAACAGCGTTTTAATAGAACAGGTAATTTAATTTAATGTAGGAGTCTTTCTAGGCAAAGACAGGGCAGAAGGAATTGATAGAAAGTTAAGTTGATTGCATTATATTTGTGGTATAATTAAATGGGCTCTAGCAATGAAAGCCCTCAAAAACCTTCTGAAATGTTATGAAGTTTTATCTATATATATTTATTGCTGTATGGCTTGAATTGCTGAAATCTTACTAAAATGCACTAAGAAGTTTAGAAGCACTAGAAATTAAGTTTTTACGATATGACACGATATACAAATTTTAGATAAAAGTAAGTAATACAAATAATTGCTAAAGTAGAAAAATAGTTTTAAATTAAAAGTAAAAGAAAATAATATTTGGAAAAATTAAATTTAAATCTATTCCTATTGTCTTTGTGTCCGAATATGGTCGGATCAAATAGAGCCAGAGTCGAAGGGTCTTTTAAATATAACAGAACCTGGAATATAGTTCTTCGGAAGTGAATCTATTTTATATTTACAGCACTTTAATGAAACTCAATGTGACATAACTGATTCTTCCTTGGCGCTGAACAAGATGATTTACACTGGTTTAAGTTCCATGGGAAAAAGTATTTCTGAAGGAATTTCAGTTTATATATGGGACCGATGCTCACTTAGTATCGTGAGGAATTAGGCCGGCTATAATACGTATCAGCTTCAAATCGTTAAAAATAAAAATAATGTCCATAACTGCTTCAAGACCCGACGCTTTGGTCATATGTCACCCTTGTACCGGATCGACCACCTGGTACGTCAAGAGCTCTCGCGCAAGAGAAAAAGGAATCTCAACACTGAAATACGAGGTCACTGATCTAAATTCGTAGGTTCTTTCACATCTAGAATTAAATTACAACCCTAATCACAAAAAAAAAATGGTTATTTTAAAAATAAGCTAACTAACTAGTACTATCGAACTCATAGGTTCAAGCCGGGCGGACATAAGGTATGCACAAATCCCTATCCTGAGCTAATGTTTTCCAATTATCCCCTGTATAATCTATTTTCCTCAAATCACGGTTAATGTTATTCTTCTACCTCATTCTTGGTCTACCAACTTGGCGTTTTCCTTCAGGTTTTCCTACAACAAGCCAAACGAAAAAACTACTAGGTCCAAATAGTGACGATCTTTCATCGTAAAAATACAACCGTCAAGAAACGCGAACATGTATTCCACTGGGGGCAGTAAAAATGATAGGCTAGAGATAAAATTTTTTAGTCAGGAGGAGGATCCTATCCGCTATCCGAGATATTAAGTTTGTTAGTGATAGGATATCATACATAATTCTAAAGGGTAAACGACATGATTTTATAATTGTAAATGTACATGCCCCCACAGAAGATAAAGATGACAAGATCAAGGATGAGTTCTATGAAGAATTAGAATGCTTATTTGATAGCCTTTCACGATATCATATGAAAATTGTCTTAGGAGATTTTAATGCAAAAGTGGGGCGGGAAGATATTCAAACCAACAATAGGCAAATTCAGTCTTCATGAAGATAGTAACGACAACGGGGTTAGATTAGTCACATTTGCCACATCAAAGAATCTCGTTGTTAAGAGCACAACATTTCAGCATAAGGATATTCATAAATACACCTGGACGTCCCCAGATGGAGAAACTCGGAACCAGATAGATCATGTATTAGTGGATAAACGCTGGCACAGTAGCATCATTGATGTTAGATCAGTTAGAGGGACAGACTGCAATTCAGATCATCATCTGGTCAGGGTGAAAATCAGACAACGGCTATCGCTTATGAGAGGAACAAACGCTAAAGATGATTCTGTAAAATATGAATTAAAAAACTTGAAAAATGATGAATTGCGGCAAGAATACCAAATCAAAATTGCTAATAGATTTGAAGTACTGGAATCTTCAGATGACAATGTGGAAACGAAGAAGAAACTGATATAAATAAAGAATGGGAGGCTATAAGAGATACTATTAAATTGTCAGCATCAGAAAGCATTGGTTGTTTAAAAAAGAGGCAAAATAAGAAATGGTTTGATGAGGAATGTGCCGACATTGTAAACAAAAGAAAGCTAGCAAAAATTAAATGGTTACATGAGCCAAATGAGGTAAATTTAGAGCAATTGGGTAGTGTTAGACGAGAAACCACCAAGTTACTAAAGAGTAAAAGAGGGAATATTTGAGAGAGAAGATTAATGATCTTGAAATGAATGCAAAAAATAGGAACATTAGAGAATTATATCAGGGAATTAGTATAGAGAAGAAAGGGTTTCAGGCTAGAACAAACATAATTCGGAATGAAAATGGGGATATGATTGCAGATTCCAAGAGTATATTAAATAGATGGAAAAGTTATTTTAATCAGCTATTAAATGTACATAGAGAACAGGACATTGAGGAGAATAACTTACAGACAGCAGAAATGCTAGTCGCAGAGCCAAGTGCATTAGAGGTTGAAATGGCAATTGAAAAATTGAAGATGTATAAAGCATCAGGTTCAGATGAGATCCCAGCAGAACTGATAAAATCAGGGGGAGAAAAATTGATGGACAAGATACGCTGGTAGCTTAGTATGATTTGGCAAAAAGAAGCTCTTCCAGATGAATGGAAGGAATCAATTATCATACCAATTTATAAGAAAGGAGATAAAACTGATTGCAACAACTATAGGGGCATCTCATTACTTTCAACTTCGTACAAAATTCTAGCAAATATATTAGTAAGCAGACTTACCCCCTATATTGATGACATTCTAGGAGATCATCAATGTGCATTTAGAAGAAACAGGTCTACAACAGATCAGATTTTTAGTATAAGACAGATTTTAGAAAAGAAATGGGAATATAATGGTACTGTACATCAACTGTATGTAGACTTCAAAAAAGCATATGATTCAATTAAGAGGGAGAAGTTATATAGTATCCTGCTGGAGTTTGGAATTCCTAAAAAGTTAGTTAGACTTATACGAATGTGTCTAAATGGCTCAACGAGTAGGGTGCGTGTAGGCAAACAGTTTTCAGACACTTTTGAAATCCAGAATGGGTTAAAGCAAGGAGATGCACTATCTCCTCTACTATTTAATTTTGTACTAGAGCATGCCATTAAATCTTTAGAGAATGAGGAAGGCTTACAACTCAATGGTATTAACAAGCTGTTAGTTTATGCTGATGATGTAGTACTACTGGCCGATAGCGAGGAGATACTAAAGGCCAACACGCACACACTATTGAGTAACACTAAGAAATTAGGACTGGAAGTAAATATCAGTAAAACTAAATATATGGTCACACGTAGAAATACATTATATAATGGAAATGGACAGCTAATGACAAATATGGGAAATTTTGAGGAATTAGCTGAATTCAAATACCTAGGAACAATAATCACAAATAGGAATGAGATGCACAAAGAAATTAAACATAGGCTCAATTCTGGAAATGCATGCTATTATGCATTGCAGAGACTTTTGATGTCCCAACTCCTTTCAAAAAACGTTAAGCTGAAAATATATAAAACTATTGTTCTACCAGTTATATTATATGGGTGCGAAACATGGACTCTTACTTTAAGGGAGGAAAGGAGATTACGAGTATTTGAGAATAAAGTTCTTAGGAAAATTTTTGGACCAAAGAGAGAGATGAACAGACAGGTGAATGGAGAAGACTACATAACAATGAACTACATGGTCTTTATAGGAAGCCAGATATAATAAGAACAGTTAAGTCCCGTAGACTGCGATGGGCAGGACATGTTGCGCGTATGGGGAATGAAAGACGTGCATGGAAACTTCTTGTAGGAAAGCCAGAAGGAAAACGCCCAGTTGGTAGACCAAAAATGAGGTGGGAGAACAACATTAACTATGATTTGAGGGAAGTAGATTATACAGGGAATGATTGGAAAGCATTAGCTCAGGATAGGGATGTATGGAGAGCTTATGTCCGTGCGGCCATGAACCTACGGGTTCGATAGTGCCAGTGAGTAAGTAAGTAAGAGATAAAATCTATTTAGTTAGATTAAGCGTTTTAAAATACTCTTATCAACCGACAGTTATTTTCATAAAATAAAATATATAAATTATTAAATTCCTTATACCCTATCTTATTTTTGAATCAACTTGTTATTTTATATTTTTCTTGAGTTTTCTTGCGCTTCAATTGTCATTGTTTGTTTTTTTTCCGACGCGCATGGCGTTGTTTCACATCACGTTTTATAACGCTTCTCCGTCAGTGGCGACAATCAAATTTACACCAACTGCATGTGTGGGGCCGTGTTACGTCATCAAAAGTAGAATGAAGTTATTACACATTTATTATACCATTAACGTGTGCAAAAAATGCGCTTGATTAATTCAGCATCTGGTTTCAAGTGACAGGTCTTATACAACTTATTTAGACATTGTTTAACAAGTATGTTGTTTAGATGTTAGACAAGTACGCTATTCGATAACACTGGTCAACATGATTTTTGTCTCATGAGTACCAATAGTTGTACTTAATGCAGTTTTTTATCGTGTTTTTAAATATGTATTCAGAATTTCTTCATCACTTTTTATTTCAGTTTCAATTAATGGATTTAAATAATTATTTTTAATACATGTTTTTTCGTCCATTTGTCCATTGTAAAATTAAACGGGGAACACTTCCATCAGGAGATTTCAGCTATGGAAAATAAATATCAAGGCAAATGGAATCCCAAAATGCTGACCGATTATTGTTGGACCATCTGCTCCTCAGGCAGAAAATCGTCATTTCTTACTTTCTAGGTGAGACCGAACGTTCGAATATTGTGTAGTTACGAATGTAGAAAATATTAAAGTGTTTGAAATTATAAATGCCTGTCTCTCGGAAACCTTGCGTGATGGAGAAAAACCGATATCATATTTGAATTCAGAAGAAACAAATACTATCAGAATCACATATATTTTTTTCTGAGAGAAAAAAAGAAGTTTCTTTTTTTGTTGCTCAGTGTAATCAAAGAACGTAAAGATTATTATGTGAGTGATAGTACACAATAAAATTTATAACTAAAGCAAAATAGAAAGTCTAATTTGTGACAACTTTTTTCCTGAAATTTTACGTCTAACTGAATTTTAAATGTATGTCCCTTAAGTTAAATATTCAGTGTCCAAACGCTGGCGATCGCTTCTACTTCCAAAGATTGCAGGTTCAGACCCAGTAAAGTTCATGGATTTTTTAAGGATGTAACAATCCTGAATAGAATGTAGAAGATGAGGAAAATCTGGATTTTAAAGGAGAAAAATGTTAAAAATGTAATAAGATTAAATATTCCAGATCCATTCAAATCTGAAATAAGACGCCTCTAAAAAATGAATCGGCTTTTTCACGCCCAGATTTGAATTGAGGCGCTAATTATCTAATCAGTGATCAGTTAAACATAATCTTTAAGTGACGTACTACCTATCTAGAACGAAAGAGTTGTGGATGAGGTAGAAGTTTACAACTTACCATGGCTCGGTCTATAGAAATGGTACTTTTTCTGCTCCACGTTACTAGCTACTATGGCTGAGGTAACTAGAGGGGATCAATTGAATAACATAAACTGAATAATTATTGATTTTGGTAAAAAAATCTAGAAAGGGGAAAGGCCAGCAAGGGAGAGAAGTGATTAAGACTAATAAAACTTCCCCTATTTTCTTTTTATTATTGATTAAATGGTCTGATTAACGAAATATACTTGAAGAGAATGTATAATTAAAATAATTGACAGTCTTAAAAGTGAATAGATAGCGAAGTAAAGCATTAATACATTTTCTCCGAAATAATAGATAATTTTGTTGTGTGTCTACTCTTATTTATTCTAATATTATATTAATATTGTGAAAAGAAAAATTAATGTCTGAACCAGGAATCGAACCGTGAACCTCTCGTATTCCGTACGAACGTGCAAGACCACTACACTATTCGAGACATGGCACAAACATTAACAATTCTTTCCACATATACAAATCTATCATTCTCGTTTCGTCCGATGCCAGGTAGATGTCACTACCAACGTCAACGCCGGCTTCATTTAGAAGTATCTATGTTTTGAGAATTTTACACCACCACTTTTATAAGCAGTAATCGATGTTATATGACACATTCCAGTATTGTTATTTTAACACAGTTCCAATAATGGATCATATTATAATATTATAATGATATTGTGAAAAGAAAAATTAATGTCTGAACCTTATTTATTCTACCAATCAAAATATTACAGAAAATTGTTTGTAAATATCGAATTATAATTCACACCATAGCATGCTTCCCTAGAATGCCCCCGTACTTTACTGTATAAAAATAAATAAGATACAAAACGAAAAAAAAAGAAAAACCGTAGGGAGAATATGATCTGCTTTATAAGGTTATTTCATGAATATGAATGAGACAATCCAATTTAATTAGAAATGGCCCCATTCTCCCGTTATCAGATCGATACAAGGGAAATAATTGCTTTTTTTACGCAAGAATTTAAAGATGAAAGATATTCGTTTGAAGATGTGATAAAAAGATAAGACATTTTAACTGACTTTGAAGTTAAGACGGGAAAGAGAACGGTTCTTATGATGTATAATCAGCTTCTTTATTTGATTATTTAGCCTTTTATATAAAATGCAAACTTTGTTATTCTTACATTAGTACAGATGTTTATTCTAATATCTTCAGAGATTCTTAGAAATTTTATTAAGAATATTGTAGATGTTGACTCTTGGAATAATTGTTACATTTTAATTTTCACAATTTACATTATAATTTTATCAGAAATCGCACAAGTGTAGAAATTCGCATTGAGATATGAGATGCCCTATTTCATTTTTTAGAACGTAACTCGAATATTTGAAATGTTTTCTTGGCTCTGATTGGAACATAGGTGAAAGATGCATTCCCTCTATTCGCATAACATATACTATGCACATCATCGCCCCTTTATCTTTCAACTATATTTACATTCACTGTTTTTCCACCATAACTTAAACAACAATCGAGAAATAATATAATTCCAGCTGTCACTCTATGTCCTACATCCCACTATTATTCTTCCTTTTTTTTATTTCGGCTACCGTCTCTGGAATTTTATTTTCCTCTTGTATCAAATGCGACCTGAGTTTAAAACAGTTCAAAATTTGTTTTTACTGAACACTTTTTATAAGCTTATTTTTCTTATTGTTTAAATGTTGTTCTTTCAATATGAAGCCGATATATTTATATTCAAATTCTAGGTTTATTTATTTTGTTTCAATAAACAGATCATAGATAAGCTTGTAAAAAAAAGATAAAATCATATGCATAATGTAACAAACCTAGAAAGAGAAGTTGTTAATAAAACATGGATAACAGTAACTCAAACAGGTAATGAAACTACAAAAGTAGCTAGAACTTTGAAGAAAATGATACATAAAAACATAAACATAGTTTACGAAACCGAAAACAAATTAAACAACATAATACATAATGGCAGAGAAGAATATAACACATTTAGTAATAAAGCAGTCTATAAATTAACATGTCAAGATTGCTAGGCAGGACAAGTAAAGCTTTAATATAAGATACAAGGAACACCTCAAAGAGTTTATGTACGCCGATGGAAAATCAAATTATGCCAAACACATCAATAACGCTGGTCACCGAATGGACGCAATAGAAATTACCTTCACGATAGTTCTCAAAGAAACATTTACAGCTATGATAAATTTATTAGAAGACCATGAAATTATAAAATAAGTCAACAACACCTTACTACTAAATGAGAACACACCCCAATCGTACAACCCATTATATGCGATCGTTAAAATCCAGTCAGTTGCTACCAACGACACTTCAAGACCATCAACGTTTACAACGTCGTAAAACAATAGCCAGTAGCACATACTCATCCTACTGATAATGGAAATTAACTTCCGAAGGGCCTAAAGTTAATATATTATAATATTATAATGATATTGTGAAAAACAAATTAATGTGTGAACCAGGAATCGAATCGTGGACCTCTAGTTCTCCAGACTAGTGTTCAGCCCACTGCACGATTCCACACCTGGCACAAACGCTAACAGTTCTTTTCACATATACAAATCAATAATTCTTGTTTCGTCCGTTGTTAATATATTAAATATATTGTTTTAACACAGTTGAGGACGACGGCGCTTGCCAAAATATATATTTTTGTTTTTATTTTATCTTAATAATATATCCGTATTTTCATTAATAACTTTATAGTTCAAGAGTTTCTATTTGTATATCTGAAGTGGAAGAGAAAACATTAGTCTTAACTCCATTCGATGAAATTAATAATAATAATGATAATAATATATCAATAATAAGTAGCCGTATTATACCGTTTCCGATTACAACCCATAAATCATACGAAGGAAGCCCACACAGAAGATGGACTAAACAATCTTAACAATTCTAGCTTTCATGAAACCGGAACGAGCCAATAGGCTTATTCCCTGGATGGTTATGATGATATCCTACGAGTAACTGGTTGAAGTATATTGCCCCCCTGCCAGGTATTAATGAATTACAATATTATTTACAAATATGGGTCGCACGGGCAGTAAGCTGTACGTGCTTTTGACAGTCCGTTACAATAAGGTAATAATTGGTAATAGTATAAAGAAAAACATAAAACAATAACATTACAATTACATGAAGAAAACACAATAATATTACAATTACATGATAATACAATAGCATTATACACTAATTAAGTTATGTATATTTATTAAGAATTAGGGGTTTTGCATTTTCATAACATATATTTATTCATGAATGAGTGTTGTTCTTATTTTTCCGCGTTTTGTCCAGAAATCTACCCACGTTTCTCCAATTTTCTGGATTTACCATTAACTCGTAGCATTCCAATCTTTCCCGATTTGAATTTAAAAATCTTTCCGGTAATAACTGACGTCTCCAATATTCTAAATCATCACATTTTCCTAATATATGCATCTCATCTTCAAAGTTCCCGCACATTGGACATATCCGCATATCGGTGATTGTCGCTAATTTTAGAAATTTCCATGCCCTAGCCTAAACCAAGCTAAAAGAGCATAGTCGTCGGCCTGGCTATTGGTTATGTTCTTTTCCTCTAGTTACGATGGACGCGGGTTCAAACCCCGCCGTGATCGATAATTTTTTTAGGATGGAAGAAGTCCTCCGGGAGGAACCTTAAGCCGTGGGTCCCGAATCTGAAGATTTTAGATTCATAAATGTATCACACGCCTGAATAAAAAGGCCTCTGTACAAAATTTGTCGACCGTTTCCCATCCAGTAATACCTTAGTTACCCAATATAGGCCTATGTCTCATCGAGGTGCTAGGCCGATCCCCTATCACTCGCTGTGTAAATGAGAGTAACTAAATTAACTTTGTCAGTAAATACCCCATTAGGGAGCACCTTAATCCCAACACAGGGAAGGAAATGGCTTAATAATAAAAAAAACGTAGTATACCTACAGTTATAGCCTATAGTAATGGATAATTAAATGTTTTCACATTAAAATAGAACTTCTATTATCAATTACATTTTTATAGTACAACTGTTTTCACTGGCACTTTCGTACCCGTAGATTCTAGGCCGCGCCGACATAAGCTCTCCATACATCCCTGTTCTGAGTTAATGTTTTCCAATCAACCTCTGTATAATTTAATTTTCTCAAATCATTGGGCCTTAAGTTTTCCTGACATTTGTCTTACAGGTGAGGAAAAACCCCGATAAAAACTTCACCCAGAAAAACTGCCCCGACCGGGGATCGAACCCGTGCCCGCTGCGTGACAAGGCAGCACGCTACCTCGAGACCACAGCGGTGGACTATTTTGGAATAATTGTTGAATTTTTAGATCTATAAATGAAATTTTTGGACATTTACAACCAAGTATGTGGCATTTATTTATTTGCATTTACTCCAAGGAATTCGTGTTTGGAATGTGCGCACTTATATTACTTCCACTCTTTTGAATGTTGCTATAGAACCTCAAATCACATCTTGACCAAATTTGAAATGTTGCTATTTATGTTTATTGCTAATGCTTTTAGACCAAGGCTGTCCACATGGCGGCCCACGAGCCGCATGCGACCCTCCAACCCATTTCAAATGGCTCGTGAAGTTCTCGTTTATTGCAATGGGATATAGGCTGGTAATCAAGAACCAAATTTTCCGCGAAGTGCGACACTCACTCCGTCACTCCGTGGTTAATTATGTGGGTCATGCAGAACCTACTCTAACTGGCTCACTCTATTCAACATCAAGTGCTAATAAGATATTTATTTTGTTTTTAATTCCGGGAACAATTAAAAGATGAGAGCCTCAGCTTACGGAAGACGGTGATGACATGGCCTAGAGAGCTTGGTTCTTGAATACTGACCTAAATGTCATTTTTCCATTAAAACATTTTTTAAAAGGATTTTAATTGTAATTTCTTTAATGGTCAATATTTTTTTATTTCATAGAATATATGAAACTGTTCTAGTTATTATACACTTGAAATGAATTCTGAATTTATTGATTTTGTACTCATCCACCTAACAACCCCTAGTAGCTAGAGCAAGTTTTTTTTGTGGCACTATGCTATGTGACCAAGGGCAAGATTAACGTATTAACTTCTTTTTCCTTTATCCCTTTTCAGTGCGATTGTATTTTTCGAATAGTCACATTGACTAGAAATACCACTTGTAAAATAATTATAAACTTATATTTCATAAGCAGTAACTTACATTTATTTGTTGATTACAATAATATTTTGGTAGGATAATTTATTTTATTTTCAATGCAGTACTCCACCTAATTAGAATATATATTTCTGGCCCTCAGGTTCATTATAAGTACACTCCACTGCTTTGGACATACGACAAAACATATGTATGTTGCCTAAATCTGACTGAATGAATGAAAATATGAAAGGTACTTACAAATCTGATCTAATATTCAATTGTATAAGGAACTAGCTAATACCCGGCGTGCGCTCCTACTCCTAAATAAATGAAAATTAATGTGCTTTTATGTTTGGTTTAATTAAAAGGAAAAATAATTATAAAATTATATTTTTAGATACCCCGTGCTGATTACCTGGCGTTGTCCGGGAATCTACTTATCCCGATCATTCTTGACATAAATGAGCTGAAATACGAAAATTAATGTTTTATGTTTAGTTACATAAGTAAAGGGATAAACTTACATCGTAATTATTTTTACATATCCCGTGCTGTTTACCTAGCGTTTTCCGGGAATCTACTCATCCCGATCTTCTTGGCATAAATGAGTTGAAAGTAAAGTAAAGTAAAGTGATCCCACAACAGACCCGGAGGCCCTTGGGGTAGTAGGAGGTTAAGGCTCCCACTTTTTCTAGACAATCGGCACTTTATGTCAGCCGGGTTGTCAGCCCTGCGTGACGGCCGCCTTTACCCCCAGAACAAGCGTCTGGTACTCATTTCCGTTAGAGGCTGAGTCGACCCCAGGGCCATAGTGCCGCCAGAGGGTTTGGGTCAGTTTAAAAATCCTGACCCCACCGGGACTTGAACCCTCGACCTTCCGACTTGTAGCGCAGTACCTTAACCACTACGCTACGGCGTGCCCCCAAATGAGTTGAAAGACAAAAATTAATGTACTTCTTATGATTAGGTGAATAAGTAAAATGAAAAATAATTATAAATGTATAACGTAATAATTTTAAGATTCCCCGTGTTGATTACCCGGTGTTGCCCGAGAATCTACTTTTCTCGATCTTCTTGGCATAAATGAGCTAAAAGACAAAATTCGTTATTGTAAGTTATCCGTAAAAGAATACCCGCCATGTGCTGCTATGCTTGCACAGGAATCTACGTACTTGTCACGATCTTCTTGGCATCAATGAAAGACAAAAATGGTTATTGTGAGTTATCCGTAAGAGATAAACATATGCTGTCGCGGACTTTTTTGTAGAGCATTTTGAGATATTAAATTCTGTTTTTATTCATTTTTGTGTATTTGTTATGGTTCAGGTAGCTTAAGCCATTTAAGCGTCCAAAGAGCTACTTTTTTCACGTTTTCCACTACAAAGGGTAATTTTTAAGGATGTAGGATTTGAGTATGACAACTCTCTTATAGCCTATGTTCATCCCGGGAATCTCCTGAACATTTTGCAGAAAGCCCCCAGTCAAAATCGGAACAACGGTATGGCCGCGCATAGAGTAAGAACAAACAAACAAACACTCATTTTTATATATTAGATGAAAGAAAAAATAGATTATATTTAATACAAAACATATTCAATAATTTACAATTACTGTAAAAGTAGGAAAAGTATAAAGTCATCATCATCAACAACATCAAGTTTTAGGCCTTTTGGCCTGTTTCGGCTTAAAACTGGTCATCCCATCTGTTCATAGGTCGGCCAACACTTATATTTCCTATATGATTACAGTTCAGGATGGATTTTACTATTGTACGAGTAGTTGGTGACATGCGTTGAACATGGTCTCTCTACTTAGTTCTATGAAAGTTTAAAGTTAAAATTCATATTCATATTATCTCATGACTTGGTTTCTTTGATACTTGCTCGTATGGAGCTAAGTACAGGGTGCCCATAAAGTAACTATCCATTTTGCGAAAAATGTATATGTGAATTATTTTTGTTACAGGTACAGTAAAATTCATATCAAATTCCGTTGAGGTGAAGTCATATGATGAAAGTTGAAAATTAAATTGTACCTGTTGGTAGATGCGGTCGTCCTCAACTTTGTTAATATATTGTATATAAAATTAACTGGAGCGCTTTCGGAAGTTACCTTCCATCTTCTGCAGGTTGAGTTTCCGCTACTTGTTGTTGTGTACGGTGATGTATACTCCAACTGTTTGTATTAGCAACTGACTTGTTTTTGACGATCTCGTATATTGGTTTTGACTGGGGTGCGTTCTCATTAAGAAGTGAGGTGTTGTGTGTTTCCTTTATAATTTCGAGGTCTTCAAATATATTTATCCTAGCTGGAATGTTTTCTCGGTGAATTATCGTGAGAGTGTTTTCAATTGTGTTCATTCGATGACCTGTATTAAGACGATACGTTATAATGTTTATAATAAACGAAAGAATCGCACTTGTTCAATATCGTTTAGATGGCAAACCATATGATGAATTCCAAAGGCTGTTTCACAAGGACCATCCTACGAGGATTGTGTACAGTTTCTATAGCTGATGAGGGCCGCTCTGGACGACCACCGGTCAGCCCACAATCTGTACAGAGTGTGAGGGAAGCTATCGAACGAAGTCCAAGAGCATCCACAAGCTTGAGGATGAAGACTATGCGGCACGAGCAGCCATCTGTTGGATGCTGTAGACGAGGAGAACCTCATGAATCATGTTCTATTCAGTGACGAAGCGACATTTCATGTCTCTGGCGTCGCCAACAGACACAATTGCCGGATCTGGGCAGTCCTTGTGAAACCGCCTGTGAAACAGGCTCTGGACTTCTTCATAGGGATTGCTATTTAAACAATATTGAACAAGTGTGATTCTTTTGTTTATTGTAAACATTATGACGTATCTTCACTGTATCAGTAACAAAAATAATCCACATGTACGTTTTCCGAAGAATGAATAGTTGCTTTATGGGCACCCTGTATACTATTATTTATACTGTATATGAATCGTTTTTAAGATTAATTTTACAAAGATTCAGTTATTCCATTTAATATGTTCGGTCTTTTAATTCGTAAGAGTTTACACAATTTTTGTAATTTAGAATTGAAATAACATATACCAATTAATAGTCCACCGCTGTGATCTCGACGTAGCGTGCTGCCTTGTCACGCAGGGGGTCCAGATTCGATCCCCGGTCGGGACAGTTTATCTGGGAGAGGTTTTTATCGCGGTTTTTCCTCACCTGTAAGACAAATGTCGGAAAACTTTAAGACCCACGGTCCCCGAAATAATATGGTCATCATAATCATCATCATCCTTATCATTATCATCATCATTCTTCACCGGTGTGGAAAGCAACGGAAGTTACCACACCTACAATTCCCTAGTAAAGCTGCAAAGCATAGCATGAAAATGCTATGATTGTAGTGAAAGACCTGCCCTCGGGCAGAATTACTATGGATGGATGGATACCAATTAATTTTAAAATAATATAATTAAATATATTACAGTAAAAGAAACAATGTTTTGTATTACATAAATAAAAATAACTTGAAGTAATCCATAGTATATGAAATAATATAGGCATCTCTTAAGTATTAATACCTCAAAGGAAATTCTATAATATTGTATTGTATTGTAAGCCCATGTTTTCCCTTTACAGAGATTTAGGCGCTCTCCCCCTACAGGGAAGAATTTGAACCATTCTAATTTAGTTACACTTGTTTTCGTATAGATGCCATTTCAGTAATCCGTGGTCAGCGTTCCGCCTCATACTGACATCTAGGAAACCAAGGTCGTACGGAAAAATTCGGTAAATTTTGCTTAGAGGCCTTTTCATTCAAGCTTAAGGATCTTTTACGAGCCTAAAAATCTTCAGACTCGGGACCCACGGCTTAAAGTCCCTCCCGGAGGACTTGCTCCTTGGATTTTTCCATCCTAAAAATCCATCGACCCCGGCCGGGTTTAAACCCGCGACACTCGGGACCAGAGGCAAGGAACATAACCACTAGTCCACCGCGGCCGATAAAATTCTATAACACAATCTTAAAAATGCGAGATATAATAAGGGCAGTTAAGTCTCATAGACTGCTATGGGCAGGACATGTGGTATGAATGGGGAATGAAAGAGGTGCATGGAAGCTTCTTGTAGGAAACCCAGAGGGAAAACGCCCAGTTGGTAGACCAAACATTACATTATCCATGATTTGAGGGAAGGAGATTATACAGTAGATAATTAAAAAATATTAGCCCAGGATGCATATGTATGGAGAGTTTGTGACCGCGCGGCCTTGAACCTACGGGTTCGATAGTCCCAGTTAGTTACTATTTTAAAAATGATAAAGATTAATGTTTTTGTTAAAAATCAGTTTTATTTGGGTAAAGATAGATATAAAGAGAAGTAAAGTATTTATTTATATCATTCCGAATATTAATGGCGGCAACTGGATAAGAGTTGAAGGATCATCTTAACCCTCCATTCGACGTTGGTACTCAAGATGACAAAATGTCGATAATCTTACGATGAAATATGGCGCGAACTGGTTAATTCATTGGATTCGCGACCGGAGTGAGTTAAGGACGAGAGTGCTTGCATTTAGATATGAATGTAAGTTGACACGCGTCTAATTCAGCTGAGCGCACCAACTTCATTCCTACATTTTGCTTGAGAAATGTATCTCTAATGGTTTCAGAAAGGTGTAATGGATTCACACAATTAAAGTTCTACCAATCAAATTATAACGATATAACATAATTCTATTGTTTTCAAAGTGTATTTTTCAAAAATATTTATAATTTAAGTTTGGTAAGCCTAGTTGTAATTTACAGTCACAGTTTCTCTTGTATTTAAAAGTAAGTAGAGATGAATGCCGAATAACAGCAAATCTTATACAATTTATGAGCCGTAGAGCAGGTTATACAAAGTGGGACCATAAAGTAAATGAGGAAATTATGGAAGAATTGGGTGATTGGGTGTAGAACCCATTCCCCATCATATACAAAGCTACCAGAGCAACTAGAAATCCAATGTTCGAAGAATGTCATTTCACAGGATTCCAAAAGCTATGCTCCCTAACTATCCTCGCGGCGACAGATCTCTGGGACTTCCAAAAAGTGCTGGATAGAAAATTCCTCTTTAAGACCGTAACAGACCACATGGCCTAACACTTGCATGGATGATGATAATTTAAAAGTAAGACAATTTTGTATTTTATTCTCAGAAATGTCCACCGCTGTGGTCTCGAGGTAGCGTGCTGCCTTGTCACGCAGTGCGCCCGGTTTCAATTCCCGGTCGGGACAGGCTTCTAGGTGAGGTTTTTTCGGTTTTTTTATCACCTGTAAGACAAATGTCAGAAAACGTAGAGCCCAATAGTTCCCGGAAATCACCCGGCCATCATCATCATCCTTATCATCATCATCCTTCACAGGTATGGAAAGCAAACGGGAAGCTCACACCTACAATTCCCTAGTAAAGCTGCAAAGCATAGCATGAAAATGATATGATTGCAGTGAAAGACCTGCCCTCGGGCAGAATTACTGTGGATGTGGATGGATTCTCAGAAATTTGATTTGAGTATAGGTCAGTATATCTACAACCGCATAGACCAATGTACTGCCTCAGTCTCTCCTCTGTTAATAGTTACTGGACCAAGTTAATTTAGTTACGCTTATTTGCCCACAGGTGTTATGAATCGTATGATGTTAACATACCAACCCAATGAGACATCTAGCAAGTAAGTAAGGTACTACTAGAATGATGAAGTCGGTAAATTGTGTCTTTTAATTTAGGTTTCAGGATATTTTATTAGCCTGAAAAATCTTCAGACTCTGATCCCATGGCTTAAAGTCCCTCCAAGGGCTTGCTCCTTGTATTTTTTCTTCCTAAAAAATCCGTGGACCTCGGCCGGATTTGAACCCGCGACGCTAGGCACCAGACACAAGGTGCATAAACATTAGTTCACTGTGACTGATATACTCAGTGATGTGATAAACCTGCAGCAAATTGAAATCTCCACTCCTACACATGCTTCCCCTCTAAATAAAATTATCAATTGAATCAGTTAGAATGCCTTAGACCATTGGTATGGTCCGGAATGAATAAAACTACATTTAACAGAAAATTACAAGCTTATGATATCATTATTAATTTATAAGAGCCATTCCATTCAAAACAGTATGACGCGAAACATCAGCATCTCCAAATTCTTTCAGAATGTTATTTTTTAACTCTTTACTTCATATATATATATATATATATATATATATATATATATGATTTAGGCATGAAGTCATGTTTCTATTAGCTACCGTTTAACCCTTAAATTCGTAATGTATCCATTTGGATAAATCAGTTGGTTTAATTAATATAACATTTTAAGTAAATGAGAAGATAACGAACAAAAAGAAACCACTTAAATGTGTGTCTAATTATACAATATACATAATAACAGTTACACAAGATTCCGTTTTCACAGCGGTCCGCCACATTCAAATAACTAACAGATGAAATTTGTGCCCTATCGGCGTATGAAGAAGACGATAGCACAGGTCATCCCGGCTACCACTAAGAAGACAGTAATGGTGAAGCTTGCTTCAGCTTTCATACCCCAAATCTCAGACCGGATAGAGCCAGCAGTTCTTCGGCCTGAGACCTTCAAGAACTTAAACCGTAGCGTTGTCACTAACGCTAAAAGAAGAAAACGTACCGGGACCAACAAGGCTCGGGAACAAAAGGCCTTGCCAATCAAGGTCTTAGGTGGGCCAAAAATTCCACCTGAAACAAAAAACTGCCATGGCTCCTTTAACCAAAAGTAGGCCGGTTCAAACTAGCCTCACAAAAAGAGATGGTCTAATCACTAATGAAGTATTAGACAAACTAGTTAAGGAACTAGTAAATGATCCAGATTCGATAGTATTATCTATCGAATTGGATCATAAATCACACACCATTCTAATAGAGTGTATGTGCACCCATGATGAAAATAGGAAGTGCCCTGTTACATCTTAAATTGTCTCCAGTTGGAGCAAAAGCTGTTCAATTTGGATCTAATTTTATTAAATTCAAGCCACTCTATTAAGGTTTTTAGTGGTTTCCCTTGATGTTAAGGCAAATGCCGGAGTGGTCCTCTAGCATCCACTAGTAAAGTCATCAAAGTCCAATAAATATTCTAAATTCAAAATTATTAAATAAGAACAGCTAAATCCGAAAAGAGCCGTTTCTGATTGGAATGCCGACTTGACTTCCCGCTCTTGCCCTTTTTAGGGCTGGCGGCTTCTGTGGTAGTAGCAGTCTTCCTGTTGGCAGCTCAGTGAATCAAATGAATCAACTAGAACATCAATGAAATGCACCTAGAAACTGAATGCAGAATTGGTGTGTCCAACCACTGGACCTTTGATACCGGACTGCGGCTAGTTATCGTTGGCAGAGGATATACATTATAAAAAATCAGCGACGAACAAATAAAGTTCGTAGAAGATATATTATTAAATATCAACGACAAAATAATTAATTCACAAGGGCTAAAGAGGGTTGGAAATCCCTAAGAATAGCCGGAGGTTGCTGTTCACAATTGAACGATCCCGTTGGTCGAGGACGCTTCCATAGAAAATGAACGTTTTCCTTGACAGATACAAAGGGGAAGTTTGAGAAGTGACACAATTTCCAATACATAGTGATGATGATGATGTTTAATTTAAGGGTTGAATATTATGGACAGTTGAAATATTAATTATTTGACCACACAGACTTATTTTCAACTTTATTTTGGCCATAATAATAATAATAATGATAATAATAATAATCACACTTTTTTGCATGGTTTTGAAAAGAGGTTATTAAGACACTATCTTTCGAAGAAGCTGTTTAATAATAAATTACGATGCGAGGTTGGGAAGTGGTTTTTACAGAATTGAGGGAAATGTTTAAAAACCGAGCGATAGCGGGTATTTTTATTTCCGAGATCCTGTAAAACACTTCACAAACGTGCGTTGTACATTATTTTTTGCGGGATGGTGTTTTCAAAATAATAAATAACAGTAAAATATTAACATCTTTGTTGGAAATATTTTCGTTAATTATAGACAATTGACTAACGTTAACATTGTGGGCAATATTTATGAGTCGAAACAAGGGGCCATGAGACCAAGTAGTGATAAAATAACAGGAGGCCGTGAGACCAAGTAGTGATAAAATAACAGCAGGCCGTGAGACCAATTAGTGATGAAATGACGGCAAGTATGTATTTATTGTTTTACATTGTTTCAAATAAAGTTCAGTTAATTTAAGATGCAGTTATTTGTTTCGTATAATGTATATTAACACTACCTTTAGAATTTTTGGTATATACATTGTGTGTAGTATATATAGAGGGCAGTGGTTTTACTTCTCACACGCGTGTTTGTAATGTGTAATATTACAGTATAGTTATTTTATTACAGTAGAGTTATTTAGGTTGGCACCCCGAAATGTTGGAAGTTGAAATTTCAATCATGGTCGCCAGTGCTGTAAGTTCGACAAAACGCACTATTGCACAAAAAGTTTATTTCAAGATATTTAATAATGTATTTAAAAATATATATAACTACATATACTCATCATCATCATCATCAACAACAAGGATTAAGCCCAATGGCCTGTTCCGATCTCATTATAGGTCGAATTGGTCCTTCATCTCTTCAATGGTCTTCCCAACAATCTTCTCCATTTTGGTTTATAATTATACATTCTTCTTGGTATGCGCTGTTCATTCATTCATAATACATGCTGAAGGTAAGCATATATATATATATATATATATATATATGGTATGATAAGAAAAATAAATGCCTGGACGGGATTCGAACCCGGATCTCTGAGTCTGTACCTCAGCGTGATATCCATTACACTACCAGGCGAATCCAATTCAAACACTTATTTTTCTTATATATGTATTATACTCTCCATTATTACTAGATGTCGCGAGAACACTGTCTTCACTGCCATCTAGTAGCTGACTATATCAAGTAAGCAAATTAAAGAGAATATTTATTTTACTTTATAGCAGTGACGCGTTATCGATGTTATAATTAAATCTTTAACATTGAGCAATGCAAGTTTAATATGGTATGATAAGAAAAATAAATGCCTGGACGGGATTCGAACCCGGATCTCTGAGTCTGTACCTCAGCGTGATATCCATTACACTACCAGGCGAATCCAATTCAAACACTTATTTTTCTTATATATGTATTATACTCTCCATTATTACTAGATGTCGCGAGAACACTGTCTTCACTGCCATCTAGTAGCTGACTATATCAAGTAAGCAAATTAAAGAGAATATTTATTTTACTTTATAGCAGTGACGCTTTATCGATGTTATAATTAAATCTTTAACACTGAGCAATGCAAGCTTAATATGGTATGATAAGAAAAATAAATAAGAAAAATAAATATATATATATATATATATATATATATATATATATATATATATATACACACACACTCAGAAATTAAATTCACATATAAAAAAGTAACTTTTACAGAGAATTTTCATTAGTTTGTACAATTTTGATAAATGTATCTTTAGAAATAAAGGCATAGTAAGTTAAAATAGCTCACCGCACAAATGGGATGGAGCGAATTTCAACTACAACGATAGTTCCAATTCTTGTTTGCTTAATATTTCCCGCACTTCTCGAGATGCAATCAAAAAAATTGCCGTGATAGATTATAACAATGTTTATCTCACCATTAAAAATGGAACATAATAAAAAGATTGACTTAAAAAATATTAATATTTCTTTATTTGCCGTTAAGTTGTAATACTTAAACACGAAGTGGAAATAATTAAAAACTCAAAAATACAACAAATATTGGCACATTTTTTACGTTGATGCAATAAAGTAGGCCAATTGATATTTAAGTAGAGAGAAAACTCCCAATTGGTAGACCAAGAATGAGGTGGGAGAATAACATTAACCATGATTTGAGGGAAGTAGATTATACAGGGAAAATATTAGCTCAGGATAGGAATGTAGGGAAAATTTATGTCCGCGCGGCCATGAATCTAAGAGTTCCATAGAGACAGTGAGTCAGTTAGTTAGTAATATTTTAACAATAGATCACACGTTAATCTCCTGAAATGTCTTCCTTTGATGATATGAAGTTCAAATTAGGCCATTAACCATTTATTCTCCCTTTTTAATATTTATATTGACGATATCATATATAATTGGCAGATAAATTTGGACTCACATTTCAAAATAAGAAATAAGATCTTAGATACTGTACCTTACTTTTTGCAGACGACCAAGTTCGAATATCTAGCTCAGAAGATGGTCTACAAAAATCACTCTTTCAATCAAATAACATTATATAGAACTATAATTTGAAAATATCAATAAGTAAAACGAAAATCTTAGCTTTTAAGGGATCAGATACCGTGAGAGCTAAAATAATTCTGGAGGGGAAACACACTGAACAAGTGAACCATTTTAAATACCTGGGTTATGAAATCTCCTTTTTAAAAATGAAGATCTGTTTAACAAACTTAATAAATTTACTTATATATGTGGCACAATTAAAAGAATATTTAAAAACACAAGAATGGAAACAAAACTAAAGTTTTATAAAGCACTGAGAGTCCCCTTATTATTGTATGGTAGTGAATTTTGGGTTTTAACTAAAAGAGAAGAGAAGATCATAGCAGCAGCTGAAATGAGATTTCTGAGAAGTGTGGCTGGCTGCAAAGTTATGGATAAAAGAAGAAGTGGAGATATTAGAAATGAGCTAAATATTTTTTAAACTTTTAGATAAAATAAAATAATATAGAAAAAACTGGAAAAACATGTTCAACGAATCATCGGATTCCAAAAAAATATACTTAATTACAAACCAAGAGGAGACAGGAATATTGGTAGACCGAAAAAAAAATAGATTCAACTTTTTGAATGAATCTGAGAGACCGGAACAAGCCACATGGGCTTAATCCGTGTTTGATAGTGATGATGATGATGATGACTATTTATTATTTTTACAGGCATGTACTGGAATATTGAAAAAATCCGGAACTCAACTTGAAAAATCTATAATTTTGTATGTAATGACCCGTATATGGGCAATGGAATTCTCTATATTATTATTTAAAATCGCATATCCAATTAATAGAACAGTTTTTTTGTGGAAAATAGTTTTAAAATCCCATAAAGAATTAAGACTTTTGTTGCAGTTTGAGAGTTTCGTTCGAGACTATGACGGTTTTTTGTTCCTTACCTCGACAATTAAGAAAAAGCGCCCAAAGCGAAGCTTAAATCGAGAACCGAAAGTGCTGACATTTAATGACTTCAGTTTTTTTTCTTTGTCTGAACGGAACATCCATCTTCCAGTTGCAGTGTAATTCGTCTTTTGCTTGTGGTCATCTTTTTTTACAATTCTTTCATATATTATATGCCAGCTACATTATGCACTGATATTCACATTTCTACAATATTATGATAATATCACTGTTCATCACATGTAAAAATACCAATGTTTATTTCTTTATTAACTTATTTTAATAAATGTTGTACCTAAATAGAGTGGCATGTGGAATGATAATAACTAGAGACCGGATTGCATATATGCAACATAACAAGCTCGAAATATGCATGAAAAATGCTTAAAATATGCTTAAAAATGTCTATATATGCAATACCAAATAATAAAAAAACGTAATTATTATTTTATTACATATTTTGTTTATAAATTTACATAATAATTAGTATTTTTATTATCTGTATATTACTTACTTACTTACTCACTGGCACTATCGAACCCGTAGGTTCATGGCCGCATGGACATAAGCTCTCCATACATCTCTATCCTGAACTAATGCTTTCCAATCATTCCCTGTATAATCTACTTCCCTTAAATCATAGTTAATGTTATTCTCCCACCTCATTCTTGGTCTACCAACTGGGCGTTTTCCCTCTGGCTTTCCTACAAGAAGCTTCCATGCAAGCCTTTCATTCCCCATACGTGCAACATGTCCTGCCCATCGCTGTCTACGAGACTTAACTGTTCTTATTATATCTGGCTTCCTATAAAGACCATGTAGTTCATTGTTATGTAGTCTTCTCAATTCACCTGTCTGTTCATCTCTCTTTGGTCCAAAAATTTTCCTAAGTACTTTATTCTCGAATACTCGTAACCTCCTTTCCTCTCTTAAAGTAAGAGTCCATGTTTCGCACCCATAAAATGTAACTGGTATTATCTGTATATTAATATTATAATTTATCAATGATAGATGATAAATTATCAATCGGTATCAGGCAAAAGTACTGTTCACAAATTAAAATATTCTACATTTTTCTACTATTGCAAACAGAAACAATCTGGTACTGTTCCAAATGTTCGGTAGTAAGGTTGTGTCTTCGATCGCGCAAAATATGTTTATAAACAGAAAAGAACCGCTCTACGTCAACTGAAGTAATTGAGCAGTATTTTAATTTTGGTGCTATTTTGGCACTTATTATTTCTGGCGAAAGCTCGCCCATCCCATTTATAAAACTATTGATTTGACACAAAGGTTCAAAGCCTGGGTTATCGTTCAAAATGTTTTCAAACTTTTCCTTAAGTTTACTTGGAAATACCGTCGGCAATAAGGAGTTCAGTTGACGCATTTTTTCCATGAACTGAATATATTAAATCAACGCCAATCCTTGAGTTTCAAGCTTTTTAATAGTTGCAGATGTATGGTAAAAAGAGCTATTCACAGCTGTTTTTTTAATGCTGGAATCGTTAAATTCCTTCTTGCACTGACAAACTGCCAAAGCCTCGGCACTATCGAAATCGTTTACTACACTTTTGATGGCCTCGAAATGTTCATTGTAAAACAACACAGTTTTTGAAAATGCGTTATCACTAGTTTCTAGTTAAAATATGCAATAACAGGCGAAGAAGGTCTAAATATGCAAATGCAACATGCAAATGCATATAATCCGGTCTATAATAATAACTATACTTCGTAAAATAACGAGAATAATGAATACAGTAACATCTTTAAAAATCTCACAAGTCCAAATACACGCTAAAGTAACATGAAAGCAGAATTTAATTATGAATTCCTTGTGGTAAATCTAATCAAATTATCTTGTAAACTTTATTCAAGCATTACTTTATTTCTACTTTGGATTTTTACCATTTTATAATTAGTTTCAGTTTCTTCTTCTTCCTTCCAAGTATTAGGCCAAGGCCTGTTACGATCCTATAGAAAATTTTCCCTCCAGCGTTTCATAGGACGGCCCAGAGATCTTCGTCCTCTTGTTATATAATTATAAAAAAGCTTTGGGGATCCGATTTGACCTCATTCTTTCAAGATGGTGTTTCCAATTTAGTAGGTACTGTTTAATATATTCCAAAATTGGCGTAGTCTTCAATTCTTTTAAGATGTCGGTGTTCCTTTTCCGGTCGCCTATAGTGTAATCCGCTGTTCTGCGCATGAATCTCATTTCACAAGTTTTAGTTTAAATTGAATATATAATCACCTTCTACGTCTACTTTATTACTACTGTATATCTACCTAAGAACAATAATCACAAATAGGAATGAGATGCACAAAGAAATTAAACATAGGCTCAATTCTGGAAATGCGTGCTATTATGAATTACAGAGACTCTTGACGTCCCAACTCCTTTCAAAAAACGTTAAACTGAAAATATATAAAACTATTATTCTACCAGTTATATTATATGCGTACGAAACATGGACTCTTACTTTAAGCGAAGAGAGGAGATTACGAGTATTTGAGAATAAAGTTCTTAGGAAAATTTTTGGACCAAAGAGAGATGAACAGACAGGTGAATGGAGAAAACTACACAACAGTGAATTACATGGTATTTATAGGAAGCCAGATGTAATGAGAACAGTTAAGTCTCGTAGACTGCGATGTGCAGGACATGTTGCACGAATGGGGAATAAAAGAGTTGCATGGAAGCTTCTTGTAGGATAACCAGAGGGAAAACGCCCAGTTAGTAGATGAAGAATGAGGTGGGAGAATAACATTAACTATGATTTGACGGAAGTAGATTATACAGGGGATGATTGGAAAACATTGGCCCAGGATAGGGATATATGGAGAGCTTATATCCCCGCGGCCATGAACCTATGTGTTCGATAGTGCCAGTGAGTTAGTTAGAGTATATCTATATTTTTGTACCTAACCATTCATTAATGACTTTAGTGTTATAAGTAAAGTACGTACATTTATGACGTCTACACGTATATGACATTTTGATTAAACCAAGAAGTTAATACATAAAATAGACTCATTTATATTATTTACATTCTGTTTAATACTCTAGCAAAACGCAGTTGTGAGATGTTGCAAATTATAGAGAACAAGTATGATACTTGGATTTTTGCAGCATAATTTAAATGTAAGCATATTAGACGGGAAGCATTGTACAGATGATTGAGGAATTACAAGATAAATTCGAAATAAATTAATGCGATATATTTTAAGAAGGTATTGATGAACAAAACTGAATTTCAGTCCAAGTACTACAATGTGTAAACATGGAGAGATGGTTGCAGATGAAAATTCAGTACTAACAGTCTAGACGGACTATTTGAAGAAGAATTTTTATGCTGTTATGAATGGGGAATGATAAGAGAATATACTATGGTCCGCAACCTGAAATCAAACCCATATTGCATACAGTTTTAGCTACTATAAGAAAAAAATAATAATAGAGCAACTAGATAAAGTCCAATTATAATAAAATTATTTAAGAATGAAGGAAGAAATTAATCGAATAGAATCTACTGATTAATTTTTATGATTTGGAATATTTAACAAATGCCCCAGGACTATAATTGTACTATATGTAAGAAAAATATACTTTAATATGTAGCAATTATATATATATATATTATAAAATATTAAGATGTATCCAGGTGGAGCGATTAGTAATAAAACCTGTCAGTGATTAGTTACTAATCTATGGAGATAATATTATGGTTCTGGTAAGATAATTTAATTATTTATCAGAGACAGTAAAAATATATGTAGTTTATATAGATAAAGTGGACCTTAACATTAATCCTCAGACAACAAAATATTAAATAATCAATTGAGTTGGTGTTTACTTGATGAAAATCTATATTTAATTAATAACAAAATATTACTTTAGTAAGAAAGATGAACTACAAATTAAGGTATGCAATAGTTGACAGCTTTAAGTATTTGGATTTCTTGATTATATGGATATTAAGGAAAAATAAATGTGTAATATGCATGTTATCGGGAATTTGTACTAATTTTGAGAAAAATATATTTATCACAAAATTTAAAAGTGCGATTGTATGAAACTATTATATGACCACTTATTTTATTTGGTTGAAAGGCAAGGAACTTTACTGTTAAGTCATACAAATTACTTTCGACTTGGAAGGGCAAAATACAAGAATTTATGAGTCATTATATAAAAATTATGCGTGTAGACTGTAGAATCATCAAGAATAACAATGGATTATGAGTAAGTAGGCTGCAATACGCTAGATACTGTAGAATTTATAAAAATTAATATAAAATTATAGAACATTCACCTGAAAGGTCCGTCTCCTCAACTTAATTATCATTTAACTGTAGCGCTTTCGGGACTTGTCCCATCATCGGCAGGATTCAAAACTGGTGTTTCACTGAAGATCTGGTAGAGGGGGTTGCATGTATTGGGTTCGTTTTCGTTTATCAGGCTGTCGTTGTGAGCTGCTTTCATGATTTCCATCTCTTCGAGTACGTTTATCTTCGCTGGATTATTTTCTCTGTGCATCACTGTTAGGGTGTTTTCAATATTTAACATGCGATGTCCTTCATGGATAACGTGTTTTGCATAGCTTGATTTACCTTCTGCGTGAACGAAGTCTCGAAAATGTTCTTTGAATCTGATGTTAAAACTCCTGTTTGTCCTTCCTATATAAAATTTGTTGCAGTCCTTACATGTCAGTTTATAAACTCCTTTGCTGTTGAAAATGTTATTTTCTTCAATGTTATTGTTTATTATGTCGTTTAATTTGTTATTGGTTCTGTATGCTATTTTTACGTTTTTATCGGCTTTCTTTAGTGCATTGGCTAATTTTGTCGTTTCTTTTCCTGTGTATGTAAGTGTTATCCATGTTTTCTTGTTGTTGTCAGATTCTTTTTCTAGTTTAGTTATGTTGGTTATGTTGTTCTTCCTTTTTTGTTTTTTTACGAGCTTATCTATGCATTCTTCATTATAGCCATTGGTTTTTGCCATATACTTAATGTAGTTGAGTTCTTGGATATAATTGTCTTTGCTTAATGGGAGTTTCAACATTCTACTGACTAAGCTATTAAATGTACTAATTTTCTGTTGAAAAGGGTGTGTAGAATTTTTGTTTATGGCCAGAGCATTGTTTCTGGGTTTCTGGTAGATACCGATTTCTAGTTTATTGTTGTGTAGATTTTTGGTTATAGACAAATCTAAGTAGTTTATGCTGTTGTTAACTTCTATTTCTTCGGTGAAAGTGATTTTTCATGCATGTTGTTTAAGTCTTGTAGTATTTCTTTTTCTTTTCTGTTTTCATTTTCATATATTACTAGTACATCATCGACATATCGTGTTATTAGTTTTATGTTGAATTTGTGTATTAGTTCCTCAAAATGTTTATTTTCCAGTTCTTGTAGGAAGATTTCTGCCATTATTCCAGATGTAGGACTCCCCATCGGTATCCCGTCTTCTTGAATAAATAATTCATTGTTAAATTGGAAGTAATTTTGCTTTATTGTTGTTGTTATTAGTTTGTTTAACTGGTTGATATAGTTATCTTCAAGTTTACTGTCTGTTAGTTTTTGTTTTATTATGTTTGCTGTTTCGTTTATCGGGATATTAGTGTACAGGTTTTTTATGTCGAATGACGTCATTTTAGTATTCCTATTGATTTCTAAATGCTGTAGTTTGTCTGCTAGTTCAAATGAGTTCTTAATTGAGTAACGATTTTCAAGTTTGACATCATTTTTACACAATTAAGAACTCATTTGAACTAGCAGACAAACTACAGCATTTAGAAATCAATAGGAATACTAAATTACGTCATTCGACATAAAAAACCTGTACACTAATATCCCGATAAACGAAACAGCAAACATAATAAAACAAAAACTAACAGACAGTAAACTTGAAGATAACTATATCAACCAGTTAAACAGACTAATAACAACAACAATAAAGCAAAATTACTTCCAATTTAACAATGAACTATTTATTCAAGAAGACGGGATCCCGATGGGGAGTCCTACATCTGGAATAATGGCAGAAATCTTCCTACAAGAACTGGAAAATAAACATTTTGAGGAACTAATACACAAATTCAACATAAAACTAATAACACGATATGTCGATGATGTACTAGTAATATATGAAAATGAAAACAGTAAAGAAAAAGAAATACTACAAGACTTAAACAACATGCATGAAAAAATCACTTTCACCGAAGAAATAGAAGTTACCAACAGCATAAACTACTTAGATTTGTCTATAACCAAAAATCTACACAACAATAAACTAGAAATCGGTATCTACCGGAAACCCAGAAACAATGCTCTGGCCATAAACAAAAATTCTACACACCCTTTTCAACAGAAAATTAGTACATTTAATAGCTTAGTCAGTAAAATGTTGAAACTCCCATTAAGCAAAGACAATTATATCCAAGAACTCAACTACATTAAGTATATGGCAAAAACCAATGACTATAATGAAGAATTCATAGATAAGCTCGTAAAAAAACAAAAAAGGAAGAACAACATAACCAACATAACTAAACTAGAAAAAGAATCTGACAACAACAAGAAAACATGGATAACACTTACATACACAGGAAAAGAAACAACAAAATTAGCCAATGCACTAAAGAAAGCCGATAAAAACGTAAAAATAGCATACAGAACCAATAACAAATTAAACAACATAATAAACAATAACATTGAAGAAAATAACATTTTCAACAGCAAAGGAGTTTATAAACTGACATGTAAGGACTGCAACAAATTTTATATAGGAAGGACAAACAGGAGTTTCAACATCAGATTCAAAGAACATTTTCGAGACTTCATTCACGCAGAAGGTAAATCAAGCTATGCAAAACACGTTATCCATGAAGGACATCGCATGTTAAATATTGAAAACACCCTAACAGTAATGCACAGAGAAAATAATCCAGCGAAGATAAACGTACTCGAAGAGATGGAAATCATGAAAGCAGCTCACAACGACAGCCTGATAAACGAAAACGAACCAAATACATGCAACCCCCTCTACCAGATCTTCAGTGAAACACCAGTTTTGAATCCTGCCGATGATGGGACAAGTCCCGAAAGCGCTACAGTTAAATGATAATTAAGTTGAGGAGACGGACCTTTCAGGTGAATGTTCTATAATTTTATATTAATTTTGAATAAACCTCAACGGAACACATCATGAATCTTATAAAAGTTGAGAATTTATAAAATTGAGAAAATGTAAATGTCTTGAACATGTTTAACTAATGAGTGGTCAGAGAAGGATTTACATGACTATTTAACTCATGCCCCAAATCGGACTCAATGGCCAATCACGTTTCAATGATATCTGTTTTACAACCAATCAGACTCGTGTTTCACGAAATATTTATCAGTGTTATAATTACCATATTAAAGAAAGCTCCTCCTTTTTAATATTCTGAACAGGTCTGACCATTACTTTGCAGTGACTGAGCCTGCGAGAAATACAGCTACCAGATTGTATATATAGTGCATGAATGTCAACACATCCCGCATGCGGGAGTTAATATAGAAACATTTGTAGCAATTGATTATACCACCAAAAAAAGAAACCACTGTTTGCACTTTCTTAAATGTATTTTTCCCCAGGTAACAATCCAGAAAAATATAATTGTCATATTTATATCATACGACATCAGAAATGAATTAATATACAGTTTGATGTGTTTCATTTTTTCTCCACTAGAGAGCATTCTTACAATATTGCGTTCCTTTGGCAATAAATAGTATGATCTGGTTGCAGTGATAAACAAAAGAAGCAGATGAAGCGTACCTATCGCTTCTCATTTGTTTTCAAACATCGCTGTTTATATTAAATATATAAATATTTTAAAATAACTATAGTTAAATAATGATTTGTGAGTAAACAGCTTAATTTTATTCGTTAAATAGTCCTAACAAATGCCACTCTTGATTTCCAAATTCTCTAGATAAATTCACTCCTCACTTCGTGAGTCGTGAATTTATCGATAATTTGGAAATCACTCGTGGCATTACTTATGATAAATAAGATGCGGTAGAAGAAGAGGGAGAACAATGGATCGATGATGTGGATGAATAATTACAGCAGCTGGAAGTAAAAATACGGAGGAAGGAAGCTGGCTGTAGAATTGATCATGTGTCATTAGAGAAACTGAGGCTATACTCAAAGGGCCGTAATACTAAAGAAGAAGAAAGTCCCCTCTTGAAAAAAGTATCAGCTTTTCATTTCGCCCAATAGATTAAGCGTCGTGAGTGTTGTTTCTGTACACCCCCCCACACACACACACACACAATTTATTATTTTGCTGAAATTTCAACCTCGGTTCAGCTTCCAAGGCCATAAAATAATCTACAATTTCGTGACATTCTGAAAATACTGATATTTGTTCCATGCACATGTTTTACTGGTAAAGGATGTTATTGCCCTCAAGTTCCAAGTGTCTGTCTGAAGTTTTACAGGAAAGTGGGCTTTATCTTTTTCATGTTCTAATTGTGTGCCTAATTGATTTAGTCTGCCAAGTTTTATTTCCCGTGAGTTTGGAGACATTGAGGTACAAGAATAAAGAATTCATTAGTCCTTCAACAGTTTAACTTCCAGAGTTTGGGACGTAACAATTGATTTTAAATCCTTAAGGATTACAATGAGACTTTGGTTCAGGATATAAATTCCACCATATATATTAACCCTTACATGGTCATTAGCTGCAATAATACCTATTATTAATATTAACCCTTAAATTGACAAAACACAAATTTCTTGTGTCTCTTATTTAAATGTGGCGGACTGCAGTGAAAACGAAATCTTGTATAACTGTTATTATTCGGTACCTATATATTAATACGTGAAGGAAAAATTTTGCACGTCTTTTTAAGCAGATTGCGCGCACGGAGGAGTGTGAAATTTGGCATTATTAAAGTTCATATTAGAGTGCATGATATGTGTACTCATTCATTTGTTTAAGTTCATACTGAAAGTGCATTGTTATTAAAAGAAAATTGTGCAGCAGCATTGTGAATTGACTTACTCTCGCGTATTTATTATTAGTGGTTTATTATTAGTGACTAAAAAAAGTGAGTACATTTTTATTATTTAATCATGGAATATGTACAAAAATACAGAAAAAAACTGGAAATCTCACTAAGAAGAATGAGCAGAACACGAATACCACGTCAAATCTTAAATTACCAGCCACCAGGTGAGAGATTTTTTTTTCAAATGTACCTTCCCCACAGTTCAGCCTAAAATTTTGCAATTATTGATAATTGCAAGTCAGATATAATCCAACCTAAATTCTACCCCCCTTAAAGATAAAACTTTTCAAGAAATTTGAAGCCAACCGGAACCTTTGTAGATATTATAATACTTATTCCTATATTATAGGAACATTTTGTCTTTCGACATTCCTGGTTTCTCTCCTGGGATGGCGTACTTGTAACCAACTCCTGAGGTTGGGGTGCCTGGAAGGCGGGGTTACGTTGTACCGATGATATGATGGGTGATGATGATGGTGCGCCAGGAGAGTCCCTAATCCTAAACTTAACCTAAGATGAATATGGATGATGATGATTGCGATGGCCATATGATTTCGGGGACCGTTTGGGCCTTAAAGTTTTCCTGACATTTGTATTACAGGTGAGGAAAAAGCCCGATAAAAACCTCACCCAGAAAAACTTCCCAACCGGGGATCGAACCCGGGGCCCGCTGCGTGACAAGGCATCACTCTACCCCGAGACCACAGCGGTTTCTGCATATCATTGAAAAGTTGGATTGAGACCGTTACAGACCACTAGGTCTATCAAATTAAAGGAAGAATTTAAATTAAATCCTGTCTAATCTTTGTTTCAGTAATTTCATAACATATTTTTCTTATATTTACAAATTCGCAACTACTTCCATTATACCTCGACATAGAACATTGACGGGATGGAGTGAGAGATAAAGAGGAAAGGATATTATATTACCATACACATAATAAAGGGCCAAATGCAAATTTAAATAGTATAAATAGTATACAAACGTCAAATGACGCATTATTTTTTCTTAAATATGACTTTAGCCAAGCTATAGGCTACCACATAATTCCTATCGTTAGTATTTTTAAAATAAATCGAAAATTAATGCATAATGGCGTGTTTGTGACAAACTTAAAAAATTAATGAATTGTGGTCGAATTTCAACCGCTGGGCGACCACTAGTGTAGTTGCCTATAATTAGACACTCATTTAAGTGGTTTCATTCTGTTCGTTTTCTTATAATTTATTCGAAATATTAAATTAATTAAACCAACTGATGTATTCTATATGATACATTATGAATTTAAGGGTTAATCACTGAAAATTTTGTATTCGTTTTTATAGACGCTTTAAATCTAAGATAATATCGCGTCTGAAATCTTTGATCGTAATCAGTAGACCATAAATTCCCAATGTGTATATTATTGTGTTCTTTTCTATTTAATTTGAATTCCAGTAAACACTCTTCTTGTATCTGACTTAATACCAGGCCGAGGAATGAGATGAGATAAAGTTCCTATTATTGAAGACTTATTGAATGCTGAGATGCCGACTGACAAGGCCTGTCGCACCAGGGCAGGGACAGACAAAATCAAATGGAACAATATAATTGGTATGTTTATAGATAAGGGGTATATGAAGTTTGTGTCAGGGGTAAACGGTAAAACTGCAACAAATCCTACTCCAATTTGTCCACCACAAACACCAAATGGAGTGACAGAGACGCGCATTTGAATCCAAAAATGGAGTGTCTAATAACTTGCGCCACGGAACCCTTTAAATTTGTTGCTTCAGAATTGACCAAATATCTACATATTAATTCACTATTTTTATGTTTTTATTATAAATAGAGTAGATTTTCACAGTAGTAATTTTGAAGTTATTCTCCCAGTTATGTTATATGGATGCGAAACATGGACTCTTACTTTAAGGGAGGAAAGAAGATTACGAGAAGTTGAGAAGAAAGTTCTTAGGAACAATTTTGGGCCAAAAAGAAATGAACAGACAGGTGAATGGAGAAAACTATATAATAATGCGCTACATGATATGTAGACTATAGGAAGCCAGAATAGTAAGAACTGTTAAGTCTCGTAGGCTGCAATGGCAGGGCATGTGGCACGTATGAGGGATGAAAGAGATGCATGGAAGCTTCTGGTAGGAAAATTAGAGGGAAAACGCCCAGTTGGTAGGCCAAGAATGAGGTGGGAGAATAACAGTATCCATGATTTGTGGGAAGTAGATTATACAGAGAATGATTGGGAAAAAGTAGCTCAGGATAGGGATGTATGGAGAGTTATGTCTGCGCGGCCATGAACCTTCGGATTCGATAGAGCCAGTGAGTTAGTCAGTTAGTAATTTTGATGTATACGAATCCGTTCAAATATATGAACCACTAGGAATTAAAGAAAACCAACTGTTTTGAAATTATAAAATCATTAAAATTTCTAACCAATATTTCAAGAAAATATTTTTTTAATCGAAAAATAAGGAGATGTGTTTGAAAGGATTACTAATAATGTGAAATGACTCAAACTAATGAAACTCCACCCATTAATGTATTCTTCCTCAGGTAGTCTGACCACCAAATTTTAACTTGGGTCTTTTCGAAACGCAAGTTTCAGTTTGTTTTTCTATTTTAAATCCTCGATAAAATTAATATTAATACAACAAAGCGAGTTATTAACCCAATTCACTACAAACCGTAAGTTCGCTGATTCGATTCTAATGGGGTTGGAATTTTTAAACTGACCTAAATATCATGTACGTACCCTGGTCCTGGGGTTGTCACGGAATCTAACGAAAAATAGAGGAAGTTTCATAATATTCTGCGGGTATAGCTGGCCATCACTGCTGGCTGACGACCCAACTGACAATCTCGTATCAACTGTCTGTAAAAGTGGGAGCACTCACTCCTTATATACTAAGGACCTTCTAAGGTCTACGGTTGAATCACTTTACGTTTTTACTTTTTCATAAAAGTAAGGAAACCAGATGCACTAAGAACAGTTAAGTTTCTTGCACGAATGGGTAATAAAAGAGGAGCATGGAAATTTCTAATAGTATAACCAAGAATGGTACGAGAGAATAACATTGAATATGATTTTAGATAGGTGAATTTCATTATAGGCATACAGGGAATGAATGATTCGAAAATATTAACTCAGGGTAGGAATGTAAAGAGAGCTTATGTCCGCGCGGCCATCTATCTCCGGATTCGATAGTGTGCCAATAAGTTAGATACTTAGTTTATAGCATAGGCATTCCAATTTAAAAATAGATAAATGCATATTGAGGTTGTTATCATGAAAATAACCTTCAGCTGAAATTGAAAAGTCGTTCTATCGGGGGTAATTTTCAACGTTTCGCAACGACTTTCGTTTTTTCGCAATTTATTTGTGTAATTGAAATATAATTAATAATCTGAAGATTAGTAATATTGATTTAATTTCAAGGAGTAGTTATAGTAATTATAAGATTTGGAGACTTAGAAAGAAAAAAGCATCATCATCATCCATGCAAGTATCAGGCCATGTGGCCTGTTACGATGTCAAAGAGGAATTTTCCATCCAGCGCTTTTTTGGGCGTCCCAGCGACCTTTTGCCTTGGGGGCAGTAACGAAGCATGGCATTCTATGAGATGGCATTCGTTGAAGATGGGCTTTCCAGTTGTTCTGGTAGTTTTGTATATGGTGGAGAATGGGTTCTACGTCCACCTTTTCCATAACTTCCTCATTTAAAGCGATGGTTACGAGCATTTCATCCAAACTCCATCCTCAATCTGCTCGTGGCGCAACCTGCTATTACAAATGAGGCTCTGAGGACCGAGTACTGGCGGTATAACCACATCACCTTAATGTATAGGAAATGCATAATTTAGGGAACCCTATAATAATACCCCTCTGGGCCAGCAAACCATTGGGCGAAAAATTACATTTATTTTCAAGTCTTAAAAGAAAAAAGCATATGGCATTGATGTAAAACTAGAAACATATTCTCCAAAACTCAGCGAAATCTAGCCATTTATTACTTATTATATTTCTTACTATTTTGCGCCTATTTTTTGTCTATTTTATCTTTATGTTTTCCTTCTTGTAACGAAACTGGTATATACGATTTAATTAACAAATGAAATATATGTTCCGTTCAGAAAAATCAGACAGTAGTTCTAATTGTTGATAGATTCAATTGTTTTATTCAGTTTTTGCACGAGGGACCTTTTTTTACACGCTTTATATTAGCTTGACCTGTATCTGTTCATATATGTATGTAACGGATTCTTTGAACACGATTTTCACCCACTTAAAATCATTGGATCGACTTGAAACTTTGTATACTTATAAAGGACCTATGATAATATATTAAGTTCATAAATTTGTTCTAAAATTCTGGCCACAATCATCAGAAAATGAAAAAAATAAAATAAAACCGGTATAATAGGTTGCGGACTTATCGACTTTTTAGTCAATCGTTGTAAGAGCTCAGTTGGTAGAGCGGTGGACTGTAGTGGTATATCATTTCAGTAATCCATAGGTCGCTGGTTCAAATCGGACAGGAAGGATTTTTTAGAAGAGTATTAAGCAATTAAAATTTCGTGGGATTCTGGTTTATGACAATCAATTAAACTAAATATTAAAAAAAAATAATAGTTTAAAAAACTAAAACAACACGCTTTATTAGAAAACCGAACTAAAAAAATTAAAAATTATTTTAATTTCCAACACGCTTGGAATAAAATTAAAGTGGCCAATAAAAAAATCATCTCCAACACATATAGAATAAAACTAGGGTTATCTACAAAAAAAATGCCATCAAAAGCGTGGGGTGCTTTTAATGGGTTTTACGTTTTCTTCTTAGAGACTTTATTTTTAGCAATATCTGTTTATTATAAAATATATATTAATTGATCAAGAGCACCCCACGCTTTCGATGGTAAAATTATTTTTTTGTAGATAACCCTAGTTTTATTCTACATGTGTTGGAGATGATTTTTTGTTGACCACTTTAATTTTATTCCAAGCATGTTGGAAATTAAAATTATTTTTCATTTTTTAGTTCGGTTTTCCAATAAAGTGTGTTGTTTTAGTTTTTAAACTATTATTTATTTAATTTATAGTTTGAAAAACAGAGTTGTCATATTTTATTAGAACTTTGAACTTCTCGATAAGTGTAGATACATTTGTATGTCAGGTTGTTGTGCTATAAAAGTATATTATTTCAAAATAGCACACGTATGACTTATGCTTATGACTTTCTGACTTGTTGAATGCTCGTTCTTTCACTGCATCTATGACGTCATTTCAGAAGAAAAGTAATCTAATACCAAAATGCAAAGTAGTAAAACTGATTCTTAGCTTTTATTGCAGATATGTGAAAGCAAATAGAAATAACTTGCTGTTTTATATTAAAAAAAAGAATTTCCGTTATATGGAGTTAACATTAAGATTGCCATCGCTTTTCATAACGTCTAAATATAAATTTAATCCAAACATTAAATAGTACAAATTAAACGGGTAAAATGTTGTTTAATACTACGTTCTCTTGTTTCTTCATAGTTTTAAAAACAAATCCTCACAAAAAAGTTTTGAAACTTTTCCACCGTGACTTTAATTCTTTAAAAAAAGAAAAAAAGAAAAGAAAAGAAAGAAAAGGTGCGGAACCTCTAAGTAGCAAAATTCAACGTTAGTTCTGTAAAGCGGAAATTTCACCCCTTACCACCTTCTTAGCTTGATAAGGTTTTACACATCAAAGGAAGAACAGTTTTAATTAATTTTAGGGACGGTGTTGTCGCTTTTTTAATATTATTTCACCATCTTGAGAAATTCCAACTTAAACAGCTGCAATGAGGGTGTGTACTAATAATAGAACATGAACTAGGCATGGTTTGATATAAACAATGTATAATAATAATAATAATAATAATAATAATAATAATATTAATTATTATTATTATTTTATTATTATTATTTTATTATTATTATTATTATTATTATTATTATTATTATTATTATTATTATTATTATTATTATTATTATTATTATTATTATTATTATTATTATTATTATTATTATAAGAAGTAGAAGGAAAGGAAGACCTCGAAACTCGTGGATGCAAGAAATAACAACTGGAATGAGAACAAGAGGACTGGAGGAAATTGAGTGGATGAATAGAGACCAGTGGAAAAGAAAAATAAAACTTCAGGCACAGAATGATGTGTAGCAAGTGAGAAAAAACCTGCATATAAATAAATTATTATTATTATTATTATTATTATTATTATTATTATTATTATTATTATTATTATTATTATAAAACAGAGCAAAAGGAAGGAGAGATCAAAAGTACTGCAGCTTGATCATATTATGTATTGCC
The DNA here is from genome assembly GCA_030220185.1 of Diploptera punctata. Lineage (NCBI taxonomy): Eukaryota > Metazoa > Arthropoda > Insecta > Blattodea > Blaberidae > Diploptera > Diploptera punctata. The sequence continues at coordinate 37,031 of JASPKZ010007902.1, read as the reverse complement.
AAATAGGATCGCAATATTGTAAGAATTGACCCTAGTGGAGAAATAATGAAACACATCAAACTGTATATTATAGCCAACATTATAGGTTATTAATGTATTTTTACACGCTTTATATTAGCTTGACCAGTATCTATCTATGTAACTGAATCTTTTAACGATATTTTCACCCACTTAGATTCATTGGATCGACTTGAAACTTTGTATACTTGTAAACGACCCGTGACAATATAATGATTTCATATTTTGTTTCTAAAATCATTGCCAGATTCATCATAAAATCAAAAAAAGTATTTTTATATCTATGTAACGGAATATTTGAACACGGTTTTCACCCACTTATAAACTTTGGATCGACTTGAAACTTTGTGTACTTGTAAAGGACCCGTGACAATACAATAATTTCACATTTTGTTTCTAAAATCCTAGCCAGAATCATCAGAAAATCAAAAAAAATGAAAACTGGTATAATAGGTTGCGGACTTGTCGACTTTTTAGTCAATCGTTGTAAGAGATCAATTGGTAGAGCGGCACACTCTAGCGGTATATAATTTCAGTAATCCATAGGTCTCTGGTTCAAATCCGACTGGGATGTTTATTTTTTTAGAAGAGTATTACTTTTAGCTCATACTACAATAGTATCGAATTTAAATATATTTACATTTTTATCTTATTCTGTAAAATATTAAAACTAAAAAATAAATAATAGTTTTAAAAAACTAAAACAACACGCTTTATTAGAAAACCTAATTAAAAAAATGAAAAATAATTTTAATTTCCAACACGCTAGTGATAAATAATTTTACCACCAAAAGCGTGGGTGCTTTTTATAATTTTACATTTTCTTCTTAGAGACTTTACTTTTACCAATATCTGTTTATTATCAAATATATTAATTGATAAAGAGCACCCCACGCTTTTGATGGTAAAAATATTTATCCCAAGCGTGTTGGAAATTAAAATTATTTTTCATTTTTTTAGTTCGGTTTTCTAATAAAGCGTGTTGTTTTAACTTTTTAAAACTATTATTTATTTAGTAAACAACTCAGTAAAATCGTGGAATCTGTTCATTATTTGCTACATTCAATGTATTTGTTGGAAAGTCAGTCACTTTTACTAACATTTGGGGCACGAGTTAAATAGCCATAGAAATAGGTCATCAAATAGTTACAATTAAAATCTCACTTTCAACAATACATAAAGATAAAATACAATAATGTGTGTTTTAATGCCTCCCACTGCACTTTTAGTGCTTCTGGTTCCGTTATGTGCGGATAGATGGCATTATTGTGGTCTATTTTAGGCTAAACTTTACAACCTCTGACGTGACTATTTTAATTCCTTCATAAACTCCTGTCAAATTTTATTCTTAGGATTTCATTTTTCAAATTATTTCCCACTATTTAAATGATGTTTTACATTTTTTCTAAGGATTATTTCAATATTTTTCTATGATATTTAACTACATACGTAATACAAAAACGTGGCAGCTATATTGATTTTAACGAATATTCTATGCAACAACCAAGACGTGTTCCAGTGCAGCCAACAAAGAGTGTGTACTAATTAACTGTACATATATACTGCAGAATTTCAGAACTACTAATTATGTTTGGGCATTGCATTCTTGCATAGGTCAGAGTGCTTAAATAGCGTTAGGTTAGCTTTTAGGTTCGCCTTTCACAGGTTAGAGTATTTAAATTGCGTTAGGTCAGTTTTTAGGTTTGTTAAATATCGTGTATATGTCGATTGTATCCCGTGATTCCATAGTGTAAGCCGCTTCGAGTTTATTGGCGCATGCGCATAGTGTATGATTGGAACTTAGAAAAAATGTTCGCGTCGCACGTTGTAAAGTACTACTAGGAAACTTTAAGGTCCTAACAGTTCCTGAACATCATATGGCCATCATAATAATCATCATCATTCATATTCGCTTTAGATTAAGTTTAGGATTAAGGACTCTCCTGGCTCACCATTATCATCATAATCACCGAACTTATCATCGGGGCAGCGTAACCCCACCTCCAGGCACCCCAACCTAAGAAGTGGGTTACAATTACGCCATTACTAGGAGAAAACACCAGAAATGTCGAAGTGACAACCTGGAGCACTGAATATAAAAATATAAACAATATATTTTTAGAAACTAATTTTAAAATATAGTAGATTTTAACTTAAAAATCAACCAGTTATAAAGTTTCTTTCTCCTGATTTTTTTAAATTATGGAGTTACAAGGTTTTGATTATCGGCCGACGATATGAGATTGAAATAAACCGAAAACGGTATTAGAAAAAATCAGCGAAATTAGATCAATAGAAGTGCATGTTAACCAGAAAACGGGAATATAAAATACGACTTAGCGGCCGCCATGTTTATTTTCTCTCAACTCAATGCTTACGATACAATTAACAAAAGAAAGATACATTCCGTAAATTTGCAAAATTGGACCATAAATAATTTGACTTCCTCAGAAATTATTTTATCTACCCACCAAAATATTCAATTCTGTCACCAAAAAATTATTTTAACGAATTATATCCCAATCTTAAAGAAAAAAAACTCCAAATATTGAAGTATAAGGGGTATTTCATATTGACGTTAAGAATATTATTATATTAAAACAATTTAAAGACTTAATTCCTTCTGTGTGAACGATTCTTTTGTCTTAGAAATGTCCATCTTACAAAAATTGCGCGTTCTTCTCTATCGAGGACGTCCGATATCCTTCTTCTCTGAAAATAACGTAAGATTTTCTTAGGTAATGGAAGAGACTAGTCTCTTCCATTCTTTCTACATATTCTTTCCACTGTTTTTGTTATTATATATATTTTCTTTTATGGAATAGATCTGCAGTTCTTCACGAATAGCATCGTTTCTTATCTGGTCTATTCTAGTAGCCTAAACCCTTTTACCCTTCTTTAACATTTTTTTCTCGGCTGCTTGGAGTTTACTTTCTTGTTTGGTAGTGATAATTCGAATTGAATTATGTGATAATACAAATTGCATTGGTATTGAGTATTATTTTTTCTTTCGGACACCTGCATGTAACAACATTAACAAACAATTTATATAATAATAATGTCAGGAGGATCAATTTTCGTCAGACAGCGTGGCGAAAGTTTCGAAGCTATGTTCTATATAATTTCACTAGTTTCTAAGAACAGTAACCAATGACCAAGAGTGTTTCTCCTTACAATTTTACATTTTATCTGTTTGTTACTCAGTTTTGCCAACAAATGACAAAATTATCATTCAATCATACAGACGGGTTAAAGTCAATGTCAGAAAACTTTATGGTTCAAACTATCCCCGAACATCATCTGGCCATCATAATCATCATTATCATATTTACCATGTTCAATCCATCCATAGTAATTCTGCCCAAGGGCAGGTCGTTCACTGCAATCATAGCATTTTCATGCTATGCTTGCAACTTTACTAGGGAATTTTAGGTGTGGTAGCTTCCCGATATTTTCCACATCGGTGAAGGATGATGATGATGATGATGATAATGATAAGGATGATGATGGCCATATGATTTCGGGGACCGTTTGGGCCTTAGAGGTTTCCTGACATTTGCCTTACCGGTGAGGAAAAACCCCGATAAAAACCTCACCCAGAAAAACTGACCCGACCGGGGATTGAACTCGGGCCCGCTGCGTGACAAGGCAGCACGCTACGTCGAGACCACAGCGGTCGACCCATGTTTAATATGAATGTGTATGTGAGTGGCCCTACTTTAAAGATAGTAGAAAATTACACTGTCTAAGTTCTCTTATTAAGACTATTTAACTCATGCCCCAAATGGGAGTCAATGACCAATCACATTTCAATGATTTCTTTATTTACAACCAATCACAGTCGTGTTTAGCCTAGAATTTACCAACTACAGTTTATCATAATAAAGAAAGCACCTCCTTTTTAATATTCTGAACAGGTCTGACCATTATTTTGCAGTGACTGACTCTCTAAGAAATACGGCTACTTGATTGTATATATATTGCATGAATGTTAACACACAGCGCATGCGGGAGTTAATATAAAAACATTTGTAGCAATTGATTCTACCACCAAAAAAAGAAACCACTGTTTGCAGTTTCTTAAATGTACTTTTTTCCCCAGGTAATAACATTCCAGAAGAAATATAATTGTCATATTTACATCATAGGACATCGGAAATTAATTAATATACAGTTTGATGTGTTTCAATTTTTCTCCACTAGAGTGCATTCTTACAATATTGCGTTCCTTTGGCAATAAATAATATGATCTGCTTGTAGAGATGAACAAAAGAAGCAAATGAAGCGAACTAATCGTTTCTCATATTTTCGAACATCGCCGTTTACATTACATATATAAATATTTTAAAATAACTTATTTAAATAATGATTTGTGAGTAAACAGCTTAATTATATTCGTTAAATAGTCCTAACAAATGCCACTCTTGATTTCCAAATTCTCTAGATAAATTCACTCCTCACTTCGTTAGTCGTGAATTTATCCATAATTTGGAAATCGCTGATGGCATTACTTATGATAATACATAACTCCACTCCCAATTATTTAGACTCTCGTTTCCAGTATCTATCCTCCAACAGTGATATAAATACGCCATTACAATATATATATATATATTTATTTATTTTATTTATTTAGCCTGGTGGAGTTAAGGCCATGTGGCCTTCTCTTCCACTCACCAGAACAAGCATATGTTACATATGAATACAAAAAAAATACAATAATAGTCATATAAAACAGGACAAACATATGTTACACATGAATACAAAAAAATTACAATAGTAGTCATATTAGACAGGACAAACATGTTACATATGAATACAAAAAAAAGTTACAATAATAGTTATTGAACAATTCATTATCTGTCATATTGAATAATAATGAAATTAATGTCTAATAATAGAATGAAACTAAATACAATTAAAATTAAATTAATGATACAATGAATAAAAAAGGAATAACAGCTCGAATCTACTATGCATAAAAAGAAGAGAAAAAAAAACACTACAATGAATTAATCTACGCTTTTTATACAAGGCATTAGGTAAATATATTAACAAATCCTAAGTCTATTTTATTAAATAATGCAAAAACGCATTATTAATTCTTAAAAAGTAGTATTAGTGAGTTGTTTCTGTTAGTGATTTTATTTTCAATTTATTTCTGAAAGATGGTAAAGTTTGGCAGTCTCTGACATAGGGTGGAAGTGAATTCCATGTTCTAGCAAGAGAAGCTGTAAAAGATTTCGAATAATAGGTAGTATGATGAGGAGGGATATAAAGGACACTGTGCTCAAGGGATCGGGTATCTAAGTTATGTGTATCAGAGAGTTTAGTGAAGCGGTGTGATAAATAATAAGGTAAAGATGTGTGTAATATGTTATAGAGTAGGCATAGGGAATGGATGGTTCTACGATCTTGAAGACGAAGCCATGACATTTGTTCCAGGGATGGTGTAACGTGATCAAATCTACGTATACCACAAATAAAACGTATACAAGAATTGTGAACACGTTGAAGTCTTTGGGTAAGAACAGTATTTAGGTCAGTAAAAAGAGTATCACAATAATCAAAATGGGGCATTGCGAGTGTTTCTACTAGCATTTTTCTTAGAGAAAACGGTAAACAATTTCTTATACGATTTAATGAGTGTATTATTGAGAAGATAGTTTTGCAAATGTTATTTATTTGTTTATTCCAAATTAAATGTTTATCCATAAACACTCCTAGATTTTTTACTGTCTCACTATAAGGGATCTGAACCCCATTAAATGACACATGTAATACTGCATTTGTGTTAATTGAGGATAATAGTCTCTGATGGCCCATAATGATTGCTTGTGTCTTTCTAGGATTTAATTCAAGTCCATATTTCTCTGTCCACGCCGTTAGCGAGTCAAGGTCCTCGTTAATTTTGGTTACCGCGTCATTTAAAGAATATTTGTCTGAGTGAAGGTAGATCTGCATGTCGTCCGCAAATAAATGATGTTTGCAATGTTTTAGGGAGTCAGGTATGTCGTTTATATAGATTGAAAAAAGCAATGGGCCGAGCACCGAGCCCTGTGGAACTCCAGCTTTACGGTATATATATATCTCGCTAAATATATTCCCTACCAAGGGAAATCAGGAGTTGCGGGATATTACATACATTTAAAAGAAACCTAACATTATATTTGCTCCAATCTTGGTTAGATCATTAGCCTGTATAAGGTACAAATATTAATTGGTGTTTCCCGTTTAATTCACTACATTTCTATTAATATTATTATTATTATTATTATTATTATTATTATTATTATTATTATTATTATTATTATTATTATTATTATTGATGTTCACCGCTGTGGTCTCGACGTAGCGTGCTACCTTGTCACGTAGCGAGCCCGGGTTCGGTTCCCGGTCGGGACAGGCTCCTGGGTGAGAATTTTTCGGGGTTCTTTCTCACCTGTAAGACAAATGTCAGGAAGCGTAGGGCCCAAAAGTTACCGAAAATCATCTGGTCATCATCATCATCCTTATCATTATTATCATCATCATCCTTCACTGGTGTGGAAAGCAACGGGAAGCTACCACACCTGTAATTCCCCACTGCAGCTGTAAAGCATAGAATGAAAATGCTATGATTGCACTGAAAGACCTGCCCTGGGGCAGAATTACTGTGAATGGATTATTATTGATATTATTATTATTAATCTTATTATTATTATTATTATTATTATTATTACTATTATTATTTTTATCATATGGTCCATCATCATCCTTATCATTATCATCATCATCTTTCACCGGTGTGGAAAGCAACGGGAAGCTACCACACCTACAATTCCCTAGTAAAGCTGCAAACATAGCATGAAAATACTATGATTGCAGTGAATAACTTGCCCTCGGGCAGAATTACTATGGATGGATGGATGGATGGCTTAATTATTATTGACTAAACATTACAACATGTGACATGACTTTTTAAATTATTTCATAAACTCCTGTCAAATTTTATTCTTAGGGTTCCATTTTTCAAATTATTTCCCACCATTTACAGTTATGTTTGCATGTTTTCTAACGATTATTTCAATATATTGTTTTGCGATATTGAACTAAATGAAGACATGGTAGCCAAATTGATTTTAACGAATATTCTGTATTCCAGTGAAACCAACATAAAGTCTGAAGTAATTAACACACAGTAAATAAAATCAGCGTGAATTTATTCACAGGTTACAGTTCTTAAATTACGTTAGGTTAGCTTTTAGGTTCGTTGGCAACGCGAGTTCAAATAGCATGTATATAATAATAGGTATCATTGCAGCCAATGGTCATGTAAAAAGAACTGTTTTCATGTCTTACAAAAGTCTGTTATCGATGTTCCTATATTTTTACACTGTAATAGGTGATATCGATCGCAGTGCGACCCACATAGTTTGCACTTGCACTTTTCTTCTGGGTTATGGCGCTTCACTGTTGTGCATATCCTGTGGTGGAAACCATGGACCGCGACTCTCGTCACGGTGTGTCTCAGGTCGTATCTGGCTGCTGTCCATTCCCTGTAGATCATCGCATCCGTTGCGTAGAACTCAGGCCATATCTGTTCTCTCTTCTCGTTGAGTTCCCACAGCAGTTCTTTGTAGGCATCTGTTGCCGGCACGAGAAGGTCCAGGTGGAGCTCTTCTATGAAGAATGGTTCCTTTGTCAGTATGTATGTTAGGCGTGAAGGCGTGTATTTTGATACGCTTAGCGCTGTCTTTAAAAAGTGTGCTTTGACTTTCTCTATTTCCTCTAGGTTTGCCTTATTTAGGTTCTTTCAAATCACTTCTATTCCATAGGTCATGATTGGTGCTATTTTTAAGCGGAAGATGGTCATTGCTGTCTCCAGGGATAGTTTACTCAGGCTTTTAATGCTGTTCGTTGCTATTCTGACCGCTAAGGCGCGTTCTTTGATGTGCTTATCGAAGGTGTCACCTCGGCTCTGCAGTGTGATCCTCAGATATTTGAACTGGTTTACATTTTGCAGTGGGTCTCCCTTATACCGAATGCAGTCATTCGCTGCAAGTCTTCCTCCTTTCCTGAAGGTCATTTTTACTGTTTTCTTCTCATTTATTTCTAGGTCGTTCTTTACGGCCCATGCTACGAGTTTGTCGAACGCTGTTTGAGCTTTTTCGATGTCTTGGGATGTAATCACCATGTCATCAGCGTATGCCAAGATTTGGACGTTTTCTGTTTCTATCTCTGTGGGTATTTTTGCCATTGCTATTATGAAGAGTAGGGGACTCAACGGGTCACCTTGGAGTACGCCGTTTGTTTGATCTATTTTCTCTGTTTTTGAAACTCCATCGTCTATCTGCACTTGGTTTCTGGAGAGGATGTTCTCAATTAATCTAGTTATTTGGTTTCTCCCTGCTGCTTCTTCTATTCTTCTTATTATCAGCTGCCTGTTTAAGAGGTCGAAAGCCTTCTTGTAGTCTATGAAGATGGCATGTAGTTTTCCTCTCGGTTGTTCTAAGGCTATTTCGATGCTCTCTTGTAGACATTTAATTGCTTGTGTCGTCGATTTCCCTTTTACGAACCCGAACTGTTGTTCCGGTATGACGTGGGCTGTCATCGCTCTTAATCTCTCTGTGAGTATGCTGGTCATTATTTTTAGTGTTGTGCACTCTAGGGCTATTCCCCTGTATGAGTTTGGGTCCTTCGTGTCTCCTTTAGCTTTGTACAGTACCTTCAGCGTTGCTATTCTCCACTTGTCCGGAATGCTGCCTTGCCTTAGGCATTCGTTGAAAAGCTCTGTCCAGGTGTCTGCGAGAGCTTGCTCTGTTTCTTTGAGGTGTTCGAAGGCAATTTCGTCAGGTCCGCAGGCTTTTCTGTTTTTCGAACTTGCAATGTGTCGTCTTACTTCCTCTCTGGTGAAGAGGCAGGATTTCTCCACTTCTTCTTTCCTTCGTGTGGTTTCTGGGCGTGTTTCTTTGGCCTTCAGTACTTCTTTAAAGTGTTTCTCCCACGTATGTATTGGTATATCTCTTGGAAAAGATGGCTGTTTTGGTGAGGTCACTTTATACCATTTTTCCTCTGCTTTTTCTATTATTTTTTTCTCTTCTTCCGCCTGGTACGTTTCTTTATACCTTTCCACTGTTTGTTTATAGGCTCTCCTGGTATTTTGGTATTCTTGTAGGTCTTCGTGTGTTTTCGATAGTTTTGCCTTGTGGAGTGCTATGAACGCGGCTCTCCTAGCTACGTAGCATTCTAGTTTGAACAATGTCTTTGCTTTTCTTCTTTTCCATTCTTTCTTTACTGTTGCTTGTTTTATTTGTCCTTCTATTGCATCGACTGCCTGATTTATTTTTCCTTCTTTTATTTCTTCTGATGCCTTTTGTATAGTTTCTGTGTTTAGTTTCTCTCTGTCAGTCTTTCTCGATAGTTTATTTGTTGGTTTTCTGGAGTTTTTTCTTTGTTGTGTGTCTTTTATATATATGTCGGTACTTACTGGTATATGTTTCCTTACTGGTATGTCTCTCCTTATATTTTGGTGGGTCTTGTGGCTGTTTGTGAAGACAAGGTCGATTGTGCTGGCTCCATTTGTTCCGATGTAAGTGTATTCTTTCTCTTTGTTACTAGAGTTAGCCCTTCTTTTTCTATATGACCGACTACAGTTTTCGCTTTATATGTGGGTGTGTCAATTCTGCAGTTAAGATCGCCCATTATTATCATATTGTCTGTCCTGTTCGTCTTGCTTAGTGCCTGGCTAATATCCTCCTGGATTTCTTCTGCCTTGTGTTCTGGCTGGAAGTAGACATTTAGTACTGTGCATGTGTTCGTCTTTACTAGCAGCGTGTTTTCTGATTTTTGAAGTATCTCGAACGGCGCTAATTTTGGTTTTATTAGCATTGTTATCCCTCCTTTAGGTCTTCCTCTTTCCCCTTGGCTGGCATATGAGTTAATTGCGTAGAAGTTTTCCGTGCTCCATTGGGTTGTTAGAAATGTTTCTGTGAGTATTATTATATAATATTCGTCGAAAAAGTCTTCTGGTAACATGTTTAGTGCATTTCGTAGTCCTTCTATATTCCACAGTAGTGTTTTTAATTTTTCTTCCTTGTTCTGGTTTTTACAGTGTGTTCTCCGTGTTTCGTTTCGAGGGGAGAAAAAGTTTCTTTCCCGTGTTTCGTTTCGAGAAACGAAAGGGCCGTACAACTATTCCTTCGGGCCAGAAAGTCGGGTCTTCGGCGCTTTTGCAGTGTTTTAGGGCTATTCCAACCTTGAAGGCCTTGTTTCTTCCCATGGCGGGTAATTCCTCCACTTCTATTTCGCCGTTGATGTCGTTTCTCTGTAGATAGTCGTATATCATCTCTGGAGTCGTGGAGTTGTGCAGCTTTCCTATATAAAGCCATGCCCTTTTTTCGGCCGCTTGCAGTTTGCTTCCCTCTCCAGTAGTTTGTTTTGTCCCCGTTATCATCTTTCTTGTCGACTGCGGCGTCCTTCCCTTGTTGTTTGTGAGTAGGATTTCTTCTTCTCTGCCTCCTCTTCTCTTTGTCTCTGTGCGTCTCTTATGTATATATGTTGACTGCAACCCGTGGTACCATAGCATAGGGTAAACCGCTTCGGGTCTCTTGGCGCATGCGCATGGTGTATAGTTGAAACTTTAAAAAAATCTTGTCGCATGTTGTAAAGTATTTCCTAATTATTATTTTTTTATATAAAATGCTGTTTGTACATGAAATTTACATTGCATATTTTAATGTCTTTTTAACTCTTTATAATTAGTATAATGTACAGATAATGTTTACTGTAAACATGTGTTTGTATATTTGTGCTGTTTGAGTGGAAAAGAAGGCCTTATGGTCTTAACTCTATCAGAATAAATAAATAGGCCTAATACAGGGTGTCCCAGTCAAACCTCCCACATTTTAATTAAGCATAACTAACAAAGTATGCGGAATTATGAAATGAGGCCGGTAATAAACGAAACAGAAACTCGAAGAATTTTCATTGCCACACACTAAAACACCTCTATATGTGTACCACTAGTAGCACGAACAATATCAAGTCTGTATTCGATTTCGTGCCACGTTCTGTCCAACATGTCCATTGAACTGCAGGGAAGCTTGACGAATTCACTTTAGTGGACTTCTCTGAAATCCTGCTCTAATTCCTTCAATCTTTTCTCCTGAAATACGTGTACGAGCACATCTTGATTCTTTTTAACGCTTCCAGTCAGCACAAACTTCTCAAACCATGCCTTAATGGTCCTCCCATCAGGTGCATTTCCTCCATATTCTCCGGTAATTTCTTTGCACTGTAATTATTGACTTCGTCTCTGCATACCAGAAAACAGTTCTCGTTGCTGAGGAGTCGCCATTTTATTTTATGTTACTATTGTCCAACATGCGACAGATGAATTAACTGCAACAATGAACAAAAATGAGATTCTCTTTCTTTTAATACCAACCTCATTTCATAATTCCGCATACTTTGTGAGTTATGATTAATTAAAATGTGGGAGGTTTGAATGGGACACGGTGTATTATTAAAACTATGTAATTTTATATGTAAATACTGTAACTTACGATAAGATGACCCATGACTTCCAAAAGCAATCAAACTTACCTGTAATAAAGAAAACACAATTTAATCAACATTTTTGTTCTAATGAATACCAATTACTTAATTCTTTGTCGAACTACACAGTTTTTCCACGCCGTAGCATAGATGGTTAAGGTAATACGCTACAATCCGGAAGGTCAAGGGTTCGAGTCCCGGTGGAATCAGAATTTTTAAACTGACCCAAAACCATCAAAACCATCAAAATGCTTATATTCAGCACGTATTACGAATGAATGAACAGCGCATACCAAGAAGAATATATAATTATAAACCAAAAGGGAGAAGAATGTTGGGAAGACAATTGAAGAGATGGAAGGACCAATTCGACCTATAATGAGATCGGAATAGGCCATTGTGCTTAATCCTTGTTGTTGATGATGATGATGATGAAAACGTGGTGGCACCATAGCCCTGGGGTCGACTCAGCCTCTAACGAAAATGAGTACCATATGCTTGTTCTGGGTAAAGGCGGCCATCACGCAGGGCTGACAACCCGATTGACATCAAGTTCAGATTGTTTATAAAAAGTTGCAGCGTTAAGTCTTACTGCCCCAAGGATTTCCTATGGCCAGTAGTGGGATCACTTTTTTTACAGGGCTGAAAATGGTAAAAAAAAAAATACATAGTTAGTCAACTTCAAATTTGGCAAAACGTTGATATCTCGTATTAATATTTAAATATGTCGGACCGCAATGATAACTGTGTAATTCGACAATAATTTAAATAATTACTTCCTTTTTCCTGCGTAATTCGACAATAATTTAAATAATTACTTCGTTTTTCTATTGTTTTATACTATTCCATTAACGGAGTTTAACCTCTCGTCTTATATGCACTTTAGCACTTTTACGTGCCACACGCTACACGGGCCTTACAGTGACTCGACCTGTCGTGGTAGAGATTTTAACTATGGATAACACACTCTTTTTTGACCACACAATGTCGTGCAGAGCTTCTCTTAATGTGCGTTCAGCTTAATGCCAGGGACACCTCCAAGACAACAAAACATTAAGACGAAACACACCATTCACACACATTCACACTAAACATGGGCACAGAGTATTTACATCCAGAGGAGAAACTGCATACAGTGCCACCTAAAAATTTTCGCCATCAATTCTCTCAAAGGTTGAATAAATTATTCATAGAGATGGGTTCAGTGGTTTAAATAAATTAAACTAAACTATGACACACTGTTAATTTAAGGGTTTATTAAACTGTATGGTAGGCCAATACATTGCGACGAAGCAAACATGGCGATTTCTAGAGTTAGTTTTTAATTCCGGATTGCAGGTAAACTCCCACTTCTAATGATCGAATTTTACTGATTTTTGGAATATACCTACCACAATTTATTTTCATATTATATACGGAGTTTCGTTCTAAAACATCGAAAATTGTGACCGCTAGAGCGATTTTTAGAATATTGTTTCAGGTGATTTCTATACCTAAAAGTTCTAGAGACTAGTACCTGAATATTTGTATGTACACATTTTTATGAAGGCTGATGGGCTATTTTTCGAGTTTAGCGAGCATGAACATACGCAGGCTGAGCTTTTATAGCCCTATAACTGGCTATTACCTGGCTTGCGCTGTTATGACTAATTAAATGGAATACGTTTTTATGTCTAGTTGAATAAGTAAAAGGAAAAATAATTATAAATTCATATTGTAATTATTTTTAAATATCCCGTGCTGATTACCTGGCTTTGCCCGGGAATCTACTTATCCCAATCTTCTTATCATCAATGAGCTGGCAGACAAAAATGGTTATTGTGTGTTATCCGCAAAAAATGGATATATGCTGACGCAGACTTTTTTATAGAATTTTTTTGAGATATTCAATTCTGTGCACATTAATTTGTGTAACTGAAGAACCGGTCCAAAAAGGGGGTAGCTTCATTTACATAAACTTTTCAGGAGAAAACAAAACACTCAATGTGAAAGGTGGTAATAGTATAACTAAAATGTTAGCATTGATTTAAGGTAGTTCAGCATCAAACACATTCTTTTCATGACCGGTTTCAATTTTTTTTATTTACACGATTGTGTGCAATCGCAATAAACCTGTTGGAGCTGTCTTCTTTTTGCACCGGAGAGTAGCCTGGATATTTGAGGAATGTATGCCTAAAAACTTCTAATAAGGAAAATACGATTAAATAATAAGAAATGCAGCTTCACATGGAGGTATTTATTACCATGTATTTGTTTAAACTAGTTACCAATATCATCAGGCGTTTTCAGTGACGCCTTCATCCGAATCATGATGAGAATCTTCTCGCTGGCACTTCGGGTTGTCATAGAACTACATACAATTGGATGATACTCGTACGTTTTTTGATGCCAGTTCTTTTACTTAAAGGAACTTCATCGCTTGAGTGGTAGAGGTGTAGAATAAAGGTGCAAATCTTCATAAAGTGCCTCTTTCATTCTCCGAATGAAAATTGGAGTTAACAATTTTCTTCATTCTCTTCAGTATGGAAGACAAGGAGCTACTTAATTTTTGCATCAGCTGAAGCACGCTCCTCCTCTTTATTATATATGAACTTAACCTGCATTTAGCGAAAAAGTGGAGTTACCCCCTGTTGCACCGGTGTCTTCAATTATTATGAATTAAACAGCGAAAGCCAATTAAGCGTCCAAAAAAGCTATTTTTTTTCGCTCCAGCCCTATAGTGCGTACGGTAATATGTTATATATGTTAATTGCCCATAACAAAATATCTAAATAATTGAGAAATCCCCAATCAAATAGGTCAAGTATTTTCGAGTCCATGAACGACAGACTAGCAGACTCACAGACGTTCATTTATATATATATATATATATATATATATATATATATAGTCCACCGCTGTGGTCTCGAGGTAGCGTGCTGCCTTGTCACGCAGCGGGCCCGGGTTCGATCCCCGGTCGGGGCAGTTTTTCTGGGTGAGGTTTTTATCGGGGTTTTTCCTCACCTGTAAGACAAATGTCAGGAAAACTTTAAGGCCCAAACGGTCCCCGAAATCATATGGCCATCATCTTCATCATCATCATCATCATCCTTATAATTATCATCATCACCATCATCCTTCACCGGTGTGGAAAGCAACGGGAAGCTACCACACCTACACAATTCCCTAGTAAAGCTGTAAGCATAGCATGAAAATGCTATGATTGCAGTGAAGGACCTGCCTTCGGGCAGAATTACTATGGATATATATATATATGGGCCTAAACCATTTTCCGAAAAAAACTAAGTTCTAACACAATAAACTGAAAATAATAAATATATTCACAGATTAAATAAATTAACCTTTGTACCTTATTGCAAATACATTGCTAACTCAAGGGTTTCTTTCGTTTCGTGATGAACTTAGTATACTTGTTTTAAGTAGCAAGTAGCGGTCCACACAATGAGAAACACTTCTAATTAGAAGGGTAATTAGAAAGTCGTGCAGTACCTAATTTAGAAGATAACTAATTTTGTACTTCCGGTGAGAATCTTTGGAGCTGTGAAATCATTCATATAGACCTAGTTAAAATCATGGCTCATGAATCTTATTGATTCCCATCTCATCTTTTTATATATATATATATAAATTCAGATTGTGGCTTATACTTACTTACTTACTTACTTACTCACTGGCACTATCGAACCCGTAGGTTCATGGCCGCGCGGACATAAGCTCTCCATACATCCCTATCCTGAACTAATGCTTTCCAATCATTCCCTGTATAATCTACTTCCCTCAAATCATAGTTAATGTTGTTCTCCCACCTCATTCTTGGTCTACCAACTGGGCGTTTTCCTTCTGGATTTCCTACAGGAAGTTTCCAGGCACGTCTTTCATTCCCCATACGTGGTTTTATATATTTTCAGCTTAACGTTTTTTGAAAGGAGTTGGGACATCAAAAGTCTCTGCAATGCATAATAGCATGCATTTCCAGAATTGAGCTTATGTTTAATTTCTTTGTGTATCTCATTCCTATTTGTGATTATTGTTCCTAGGTATTTGAATTCAGCCACTTGCTCAAAATTTCCCTCATTTGTCATTAGCTGTCCATTTCCATTATATACAGAATTTCTACGTGTGACCATATATTTAGTTTTACTGATATTTACTTCCAGTCCTAATTTCTTAGCGTTACTCAATAGTGTGTGCGTGTTTGCCTTTAGTATCTCCTCGCTATCGGCCAGTAGTACTACATCATCAGCATAAACTAACAGCTTATTAATACCATTCAGTTGTAAGCCTTCCTCATTCTCTAAAGATTTAATGGTATGCTCAAGTACAAAATTAAATAGTAGAGGAGATAGTGCATCTCCTTGCTTCAACCCATTCTGGATTTCAAAAGTGTCCGAAAACTGTTTGCCTACACGCACCCTACTCTTTGAGCCATTTAGACACATTCGTATAAGTCTAACTAACTTTTTAGGAATTCCGAACTCCAGCAGGATACTATATAACTTCTCCCTCGTAATTGAATCATATGCTTTTTTGAAGTCTACATATAGTTGATGTACAATACCTTTATATTCCCATTTCTTTTCTAAAATCTGTCTTATACTAAAAATCTGATCTGTTGTAGACCTGTTTCTTCTAAATGCACATTGATGATCTCCTAGAATGTCATCAATATAGGGAGTAAGTGTGCTTACTAATATATTTGTTAGAATTTTGTACGAAGTCGAAAGTAATGAGATGCCCCTGTAGTTGTTGCAATCAGTTTTATCTCCTTTCTTATAAATTGGTACGATAATTGATTCTTTCCATTCATCTGGAAGAGCTTCTTTTTCCCAAATCGTACTAAGCAACCAGCGTATCTTGTCCATCAATTTTTCTCCCCCTGATTTTATCAGTTCTGCTGGGATCTCATCTGAACGTGATGCTTTATACATCTTCAATTTTTCTATCGTCATTTCAACCTCTAATGCACTATAGACTTCTAAACCAGTCAACCGATTTTCATCAAAATTTGTACAAACATGTTTTCAAATACGCCGAATGTTTAGCCGCAATCTATTGTGGTCTAAAACCATTAGGTGTAGGTGTTCACCAGAAACGAAAATTGAAAAGCCAATTTTTTATTGTTCATAATGAAACTCAATATATGCTATTAAATTAAACGGAGGTAGGTATTATTCAAAACTCAGTGAAATCCTTACAGCTAGAATTGGGGGTTTACCTCAAATCCGACAATGAGAGTTGACTCTAGCAACAAACCGCCATGTTTAACTGCTCATAAAGTAAAACACATTTTCAGGTACGGCGAGTATCTAGGTTTTATTATACTCTAAAACAGTAGGTGTAGGAATTTACCATAAACGAAAATTTGTATATGATATAGGCCTATCATTTATTTAGGCGCATGCCGGACATTAGCTAGTAAATTATAAAACACGATATCCACACGTTACAAACGTAAATGTTTGGCTTTTTTTTCAATTCATACTTTGACAGAGTATTTTCTTAGAAATATCACCAGGTTGTCTTTGACATTTTCTGGTACGGTATGAATGTCGTTATCAGAGGGCATATGAGGACTTAAATCCCTCTTGCATCCTCCCTGGATTGTTGTGAATAGAACTTTTATTTGATACGTTAAATATTGTATTGATATAATGTTTTGTTCCTAAGTTACAATAATACAAACCACATGATAGGAAATTAATTGTATTCTGATTCCAACAGAAATTGTTAGTTTTATATGAAACTTTTTGTAGGATAGTTGCTATGAAACAGCATCTTAAATTGAAAATAAATTTTGTCAGTTACAAATACTCTCTAAATTCTGTGTAAGTAAATGAAATAACAAGGGAATAAATTGACATATTTTACTGTTTTAAGTTAAAAGTAATTTAATACAATAACAGAGCATAGAGAAAGAAGCTAAACAAATTAACTCCATGAACCGAAAGAGCAAAAGCTTACAGTAAACAAATTATAGACAAGCAGTGAAGAATAAAATAAAAATTATAGTCAGCTACGTGAAAAGTAAAAATTATCAACAAGAGAAAAAAGGAAGATAACAAAGTCAAGAGGAATTAAATGGACAAAATCGACTGTTGTAAGTTTAAAATAATTCATAACATTAACTGAGTATACAGTAAGTAATGTCTATTTACTTCATGGATGCAGTGTGTAAAGTAATGCAATAAACTAATGAATTTCAACCTGGGGACATTAAAAAAGTGAAATTCCAGTAAGCTACATACAAAATGAACTTCATCAACAAGACAAAAATGTGTCTTCTTACAGCGAGAAGCTAAAAAGGAGATATTAAAATAAAAATAAAACATAAATCAATATTTGACCATAAATGAGCATCTAAATTATATTTATGCAACACATAGGCCTATAAAGTACAAAGAGTACAGGATATATCTAGATAATCAATTCTAAAATAAATGTAATTAATTCAGAAAAATAGCAATGCGGCGTAAAATGAAACATTTGATTGTGTTGATATCCTCCTGACTTCCGAGGGGACAATTATAATTGGGAGAAGAAGCGAAAAAGTCTTACAAAATGATACCCGACTTCTTAGAGAGCAACTGTAATCACATCGACATCCTCGAGTGGGAAGAGAATCGAACACATCCCATAACACCTAGGAGAGTAACTTGAATATTAGGACCGTCCAGTGGAAAAAGAGTCGAAAATATAAGAGAAAATGGACTACCGAAAGACTTTCTAGAAAAAATATCGCACTTTTCTGGTGGGAGAAAAGTAAAAACAATTCCACAACATTTTCTCTACTCCTGATTGAACTGCTTGAAGAATATCGGGATCCTATACAGGGAGAAAAAAAGAAAACGTTCCACATTTTTCCCCGCCTTTCGTGCGAAAACATGAAGATTACCGGAATCCTCCAGTGGAAGAACAGGGTAAAACATCCCATCACATTTTCCCCAACTCCCGAGGGAGAAACATGAAACATACGGGATCCTCCACTGGGAGAGGAGGAGAAAACGTCACATAAAATTTTCCTCGACTCCCGGTGGGAATAGTTGAGTTATATCGGGATCCTTCAGTGTAAGAAGTGAAGAAAACGTCCCACAACATTTTTCCCCACTCCCGAGGGAAATCCTTGAAACAAATCGAGATCCTCCAGTGGGAAAAGAGGAGAAAATGTCCCACAACATTTCCCCGTTTCCCGAGGAAAACATCTGAAGATTATCGGGATCCTGCAGTGGGGGAAGAGGGGAAAATCCTACAACATTTCCCCGACTCTCGAGGGAAAAACCTAAAGAATATCGGGATCCTCCAGTGGGAGAAGAGGAGAAAACGTCCCACAACATATATCCCGACTCCCGAGGGGAAAAATGAAGAATATCGGGATCCTCCTGTGGGAGAAGAGGAGAAAAAGTCTCACAATATTTTCCCCGACTCCCGAAGGAAAAACCTAAACAATATCCGGATCCTCCTGTGGGAGAAGAGGAGAAAAGGTCCCACAACATTTTCCCCGATTCCCGAGGGAAAACCGAAAGAATATCGGGATCCTCCAGTGGAAGAAGAGGATAAAACGTCCCACATCATTTTCCCCGACTCCCGAGGGAAAAACGTAAATAATATCGGGATCCTCCAGTGCGAGATGAGGATAAAACGTCCCACAACATTTTCCCCGATTCCCGAGGGAAAAACCGAAAGAATATCGGGATCTTCCAGTGGGAGAAAAGGAGAAAACGTCCCACAACATTTTCCCCGACTTCCGAGGGAAAAACCGAAAGAATATCGGGATCCTCCAGTGGGAGAAGAGGAGAAAACGTCCCACATCATTTTGCCCGACTCCCGAGGGAAAAACGTAAATAATATCGGGATCCTCCAGTGGGATAAGAGGATAAAACGTCCCACAACATTTTCCCCGATTCCCGAGGGAAAAACCGAAAGAATATCGGGATCCTCCAGTGGGAGAAGAGGAGAAAACATCCCACAGCATTTTTCCCGATTCCCGAGGGAAAAACCGAAAGAATATCGGGATCCTCCAGTGGGAGAAGAGGAAAAAATGTCCCACTACATTTCCTCCGACTCCCGAGGGTAGAAACTGAAGAATATCGGGATCCTCCAGATTTCTGTGGATGAGGCATCAAAATTATAGTATGGACGCCTAGCAAATTCTTCATAACTTGAATGAACAATTCTGCATTTGTGTGGACGAGTCATCAAAATGGTACTAAGGATGCCAGACCCCTTCACAATAATATAGATACTTCCATACCAGTGTACAGTATGTGCAATAACTGTTTTATAATCGTAATATTTTACTTGTATGAACTTTATATATATATATATATATATATATATATATATATATATCTCTGTAACAGTAATTATGTTATGTTGATATCAGTTTATTTTTGTATCACTGTAAATAATATTGACACTATTATTATATCGTGAAAAATTTTAAACATCGTCTTAAAATAGTGTAAATATATATTCTGTAGCTAAACAGTTAGTACTATTTACACTTATAGTTAATGTTAATAATCGTAAATAGTAATTTGAACTAATGTAAATATATCTTAAGGTAGTGTGTAGTTAGGTTTAATTGTGTAACTTTATGGTAATTAATGCTAAAATAGTAGATTAATGTTACTTGTCCTATAATACATGAATATTATAAAATGAATTTGTGTTTCCTTCTTTGATAAATAATTTATCTGAAGGGCTTAGGCTATTAACATGATAAGCCACATTCTGTTAAGAAATGTCATTTATTACAATTATAGCAAATAAATATATTGAAATTTCCATAAAATAATTTGTAAGTTCGCCAGTGATGAATTAAATTGTATAGACACACATTGTATTACAAACAATACTGCCCAATTAATATTTATAATTTTTTGAAACATTAAAATACTTATATGTCAGAAAGAAAAATATGTGGCTTTTCATGTTATTGTCATAAGCCCTTCATTTATAATGTGTATCGATAGGAGTGTATAATAGCCGAAATTTAGTTAAGCAATTTCATTGAATGGGATGTTCGTGAAATTTTATATTAATAATGTATTTTTTTAATATTTCAGAAGTGTATCTAATTGCAAGTATTTACATTGTAACTACAATGAGCCATTTTGAATGTTCATAGAATAACTACATTGGAGAGGTAGTTCACGCAGTTAGATAAATTTAAATTCTGTTATTCTTAGAACATTTCAATAAATTAATTTTTATAATGCTTAGTATAATATAAAATAAAGCTATAATTAAATGAAATTTCCACATAAACGGTAAAAGCATTTAAAATACATTCATAATCATTATTTTCTGCGCCTAAATATTAATATAAAATTCTACAAACATCCCATTCATTAAAATGTTCTTCAGTTGAGTAACTAAATGGCATATTATACATTCCCGCCCTGTATATGTTCGGTGCTACAACCAATTGCAGGCCTAGACCGCTCTAACTATGATCCATCCATCCCTGTCCTCCGCCCTCCTTCTACATCCCTGGACTCCCATAACAACACTATCAAGCCATCTGGTAAAAGGTCTTCCTACGTTTCTTCTTCCCTCTATTTTGGAGAATTTGACGTTACGGTCAATGTTTCTTTATTCCAGTCGATATAGATGTTACTATTGACAGTACAGCCCAAGTATTTGAAATTCTCCACTTGCTCAAGTGCCTCATCTTTAATCCTCATGTTTATCTTCCTTGGTTTCCTTCCTATAATCCTGGCCTTCGTCTTATTTTCATTCCATAATCCTCGTACTTGTCAGTTCTTCATTAGGTCTTCCAGGTAGATGTTGAAATGAGTGGGTGATAGAGGACATCTTTACCGTACCCCTTTCTATTTCTCTTCCCTCTGACATTTCTTCTCATACCTTTACTTTTGTTCACTGTTTTCTACAAAGATTATTTATGAGCCTCCTCTCCTTCCAGTTCACGCCAATTTTCTTCAAAATCCTCATGAGTTTATTCCAATTCACTCTGTCAAAGGCCTTTTCCAGGTCAACAAATACCGCATAAACTTCTTTATATTTTTTTCTATATATCTTTCTCCTACTTTTCGTGCCAATCCAATTGTATCTTTCGTACCCTTTCTCTTCCTGAAGCCAAACTGTTCTTCTTCCAATTCGCTTTCCATCGTAGAACGTAAACGTCTATTCAGTATTCGCAGGAGAATTTTTGAAGAGGAGATTCAAGATGATAGTCCTGAACTCCTTACATTTATTTCTTCGTATTATTTTTCTTCGGTATCGGTATTAACACTGTCTCAGTCAATTGTTCGGGCTATTCACCTTCTTTATATATCTTGTTGCATAATAGCACAATTTTCTTCTTTCCTTCACCCAAGCATTAACCTATTCAATGGGGATTCCATCTACCCATGTTGCTTTCCCATTTTTCATATCCGTAATTGCTAATTAAACTTCTTCCTTCAGAATTGAAAATCCTTTTTTCATCTTCTGATACGTCTTCGTCATTTTCTATATCCAAGTTAGCATTTTTCATATCCGTAATTGCTAATTAAACTTCTTCCTTCAGAACTGAAAATCCTTTTTCATCTTCTGATACGTTCTTCATTTTCTATATCCAAGTTAGCAGGAAGATTTCTTGTCTTCTATAGCTCTTCTACATATTTCTCCCAAGTATTCATAATTCCCTGTTTGTCTGTTATTTCTTCATTATTTTCGTCCTCAATCAGCCACATAGTTTTCCTGCTCTTCTTTCCATAGTCCAAGCATTTAACTTCCTAGTATGATAAATCATATTTTCCTTTCCTTTCTCTTCTAAGTTCGTTGTTTAATTTATTGTAGTTTCTTTTGGCTTCTTCTGTATTGCTATTTTTTCATTTTCTTCTCTCTTCCATCTTCTCCAAAATTGTTTCTATGACCCACGGTTTCTTAATATTCTTGCTCTCTTTGTATCCTATTGTTCCTCTCCAGCTGTCTGTATAGAGCTTTTCAAATTACTCCAGTGTACGTTGTTATTGCCGGATGAAATTTACAAGTTAGAGGCTTTCTCTTGAAAATGTTGTTGGAATTTCTCCTTTCCTCTTCAGTTTTAAGTTTCTCCAAGTCAAACTTCTTTGTTGTCTGTCTTCCTCTTATCTTGTTCAGACAAATATCACTTCGCCTATTAGTAATATATGGTCTGAATTGATATCTGCTCCTGGTAGGGTCTTCGCATTTTTTAAGCAATTTCGGCTAGTTTTGATAGTCAGAAATGTCCATATGCCTATTGGAAATGTCTGGACCGAGGACCTTTAAGTTCCCTCCCCGCTCTATATAATCTATGGTGGCGGGCGGAAAGCGAGTCAGTTGTGAAGTAAGCAGTGAATGAGAATAAATTACAACGTGTGTACACGCCAGAGACTATAAAATAATTGTGTAATAGATAAGCATTAAAACAAGATACATTATTACTGAAAATTGTGATTGAACTGTTTCTGATAGTGTATAGAATTAAATGTAATTATTTTGAAGTAATGCACGATCATCTGTGTTGATTATGTACGCCAAAACTACGTGAAGACGACTCTACGCCACCAACGACAATATTATTACGTTACGTCGTCGAAGATTTTTTTTTCACATCAGCGTACTCCCAGTTAAAAATGGTACTTATCAGTTTTCTAGGTTAAAGGTTTTCCTTCTAGTAACATAATTTTGTGTAACCGAGCAACGAGGCCTCATGTTAACTTACGAAAATTTATATTAGGTAATAGGATACACCATTCCGTTCCAATTCCTAATGTTTTTTATTTACATTTTTAATGTCACTAGTTGTCATTTCGTCATTCTTGTATTCTTTCCTGGCATGGCGTTATTGTAACCCACATCTGAGGTTGGGGCGCCTGGAAGTCGGAATTACGCTGCCCCGATTATGTATATGATAGGTGATGATACGGTACTGATCCGCTAGGAGAGACTTTAATCCTTAACTTAATAATAATAATAATAATAATAATAATAATAATAATACTTCATTTATTCTGGCAGAGTTAAGGCCATAAGGCCCTCTCTTCCACTCAACCAGCACAAATACAAATAAATATTCGACAATTATAGATATACACTGTACTAATTATAAACAGTTAAAGATACAATAAATGTAGCAATGTAAATGTCATGTACAAACAACATTTCATAGGGTAATAATAATAATGATACGATAATAATAATAATAGTAATAATAATAATAATATAAATATGATACATTATACGGGAAACACCAATTAATATATATATCTTACAGTGGATAATAATGAAGTCGAGTTTAGAGCAAATATAAATTTAGATTTCTTTTAAAAGATGCCAATGTCCGGCAGCCCCTTATTTCTTGTGGTAGGGAATTCCAGTTGCGAGAAGTGGAGATGGTATATGACATGGAGTGATGTGATGTCCTATGTTGCGGTATATTAAGTAAGAGACTATGTTGTGATCTTGTGTTTAAGTTATGGTTTGAGGATAGATACTGGAAACGGGATGATAAATAATTGGGAATCGAGGTATGTAGGATCTTAAATAGGAGAATTAGACAGTGCGATTTTCTTCTCTCTTTTAGATGTAGCCATGACAATTCGTGGAATAATGGAGAAATGTGATCGTATTTTCGAACATTAAATATGAATCTGATACACATATTATGGACACGCTGCAGTTTGTCCGACAATCCGTCACTTATGTCAGTTAGTAGAACGTCACAGTAGTCAAAATGCGGCATCACTAAAGTTTGGATTAAAATTCTTTTAAGAGTTGTAGGAAGAAAATGTTTAAGTCGCTTTAGGGAATGCATTATGGAGAAGATCCTTTTAGATGTTTGTTTTACTTGCTCATGCCATTTTAAATTAGAATCTAAGTAAAATCCCAAGTTTTTAACGACGTCGGTCGTTAACTTAATGAATATGTTAATGATAATGGTGGTCAGATGATGTTTGGGGACCGTTTGGACCTTACATTTTCCTGACATTTGTCTTATAGGTGAGGAAAAACCCCGAAAAAATCATCACCTAAAAAACTTGTCCCGACCGGGGATTGAACCCGGGTCCACTGCGTTACAAGGCTGCACGCTACCTCGAGAATACAGCCCCAATTCCTAATTTAGAAAAATTACTTTCTCAATTCCAAGAATCGAAACCCAAACATATTTGTCTACAGCCTGCAACAACAATCATGGTACCGAAAATGCATTATGTTCAAAAGTTCTTCGTATTGTACATGTTATGAAATATTCTGTGTAAGTCTATGTATTAGTACCTTCCCGTGGATGTTTTCGGTTCGGTAACCACCTTGCAATCCAAACTCTTGAAGGAATCATGTTAAGAAGCGTAATAATATTGAAGTTGAAAGGTAAATACTATTATCGGGATACGACTTGCAGTTACGTGGAGTTGAAGTCTAATGTTTCCTCAGCATTCTGTCAACATTTGTAACTCGTTCCTTCAAGTATCAAAGCCATTTCACTTCACGCAAAAGAGAGAGAGAGAGAGAGCGATTGCTATATAAATGGGGAATTGTAGTGGCAAGGTTACTACAAAGACAAAAAGATCTTTATAATAGTGAAAAAATAGCTTTTTTTCTTATACTTTTTCCATTTGAACAAATTCACAACATGCTCTGCCTCTTCCGAACTAAGTTCCAGTTGTAACGTAAACAAACCCGATGTTTGGACTGCATTTTCATTGATCGAATAACTGTTTTACCTTTAAGCGTATAAGAAAATGTAGTTCGCTCTCTAACACTCGAAATAAATAAAATGAAAATATGTATTACCTAGCACATGTCTATACTGTATACATTATATGGGAAAATCTTAAAATATGTAACTACAATTTTAATAAATTAAATAAATAAGCATTTCAATGTTTAATTCTAACACACGCGTACTGCAGAATACGTTGGGATACCTATTATTTTAAAATGGTTGCTTTCTGTATAATGTCTTAAAATATAGGGACATATATCATTTGAAAAGCGGAGAGAAACAAATTGTTTTGAATGTTTTCAAACAATTTAGTAAAAAATTCCCATATTAGTCATTGAGGATGTGATGAAAATAACAGCAAAATTTACAAGTGAATCAGAATGGAGCATATATTCTTCTCTATAAAATACTTCACACATCATCGCCTAATTATTTATCACGCCGCTTCATCAGACTATCCGACACACATAATCTTGACACTCGATCCAATCAGCACATTGTCCTTTATATCCCTCCTTATCACAATGTATATTATTCATTATCTTTTACGGTCTCACTTACCAAAACATGGAATTCCCTTCCGCCCTATGTCAGAGACTGTCAAACTATAACATCCTTCAAAAACAAACTAAAGAATTATTTTATAACAAACTAACTTTTACACCTCACTGATAGTATTCTTTTACAATTAATAAATTAAATTATTTATGAAAATAATATTAAGATTAAAAAATTTTTCTTTTGTTTTGTTTTAAATATTGTATAATCGTAAAATTAGTTTTCTATATCTCATTATTTTCCTTTGTTTTTTTATATACATTAGACGGGGACAATTCAATATGTCTTGCTTGTATACATTTTATTATTAGTTTTAGTCTTAATTTTAACTAACAACTGGTTGCATTATAGATCGTAATATAATAGATATTATCTTTTTGATCAAATTTTTACTTAGTATTTAATATTAGAGTTAATTGAGATTGTAATATTCTGATGTAATATAGCCTATGTTTGTCCTGGTGAGTGGAAGAGAAGGCCACATGGCCTTAACTCCACCAGGCTAAATACATCTAATCTAATCTAATCTAAATTATAAATAACGGATATCTATCAACATTATTCAAAAAGCGTAAACGTATAATTAGGTAGGCTCACATATATATCTTATTTCATAAATAAATAAGAAATGGAAATTCGTTATTATTGGTATCATCTTTCCTTGTATTCACTCATATTTCCCATTAAATACGTTGTTGTCTAAGAACAACATCTCTCGATGACACCTTCCGTACACAATTCACTTATATTGAGGGTAAAAGTAGCACTACGTTTCCCCCCAACACGGAGTCGTCGGAATAATATCTTATGCAAGTTTGTTTACAGCACAATTGGAACTTTACTCGCATCTAGTATAGATCATCAGAGAAGTCATTTTATTTCATTAGCGAATGAAGTGATAACTTTATCTAACAGTTTCAGCAAAATTATATTTTTTATAACGAAATGATACATTAGTTTGTTAATTTAACGATACATTTTAACAGCTAAGATCATTTACGTCGTGATTAAAATCTGAGCTTCAAAGGGCAAACGCATTTTGCCCAGACGGCTCTTATTTCATCATCATAATCATTGTCATCATTAACAACAACAAGGATTAAACCGAATGGCCTGTTCCGATCTCATTATAGGTCGAATTGGTCCTTCCATCTCTTCTATGGTCTTCCCAACATTCTTCTTCCTTTTGATTTTTAATTATGCTTTATTCTAGGTATGCGCTGTTCATTCATTCGTAATACGTGCTGAAGATAAGCATTTTGATGATATTTTATTCTTTCACAGAGATTAAATATATTAAGTTCTGTTCTTATATCTTCGTTTTTCTTTTTATCGGTCAGTTGGTATCCTGCTATAGCTCTCAACTTCTTCATTTCAGCAACCTCTATTTGTTTACTATCTACCTTCGTTAAAGTCCAGGTTTCACATCCATAGATAAGAGATGGACTTGCAAATACTACTCTTATTTCAAACTTGATATACTTTTACGTGTTGCAAATATATGATGCGGATCCTATTTATTTACTTCTCTTCCGAAGGAAGCCATAGTCAAGGTTTCCATGCGATTAAAATCCATCTCACTGACCGGTTTGAACCCTTTTACCTCGAAACTAGAGGCAAACATGATAACTACTGGTCCATCTGGACAAACAAAATGACGAATGAGCAAGCTCCGCGATTAGAACTTTTCCCATTAATGTTTAGTTAGGCCTTAATAACGAAGTACAATAAGCCATTGCCCTTTTTAATCTCTTTCCAGAAAAATACTATTTTAACATAAATAATCATATAAAAATAATTTTAATATAGTTCTATATTACTCTATTTCAATTGTTAATACTTGTATCTTATAATATCGAGATATAATCAAAACGTGTATGCTTCAAGATTTTGTTTTCATTGTCTCTCACTCTCTGTCTGTCTCTAACTCTCTCTCTCTATCTCTCTCTCTCTCTCTCTCTCTCTCTCTCTCTCTCTCTCTTTCTCTGAAAAAATATACTGTGTATGATAGTATGGTAGTACTACATCTACACATTATAATGCAAATAATCCGGTTTTTAAATCCATAATTTCAAAATTGACTTTTCCAAGGCTATTATCATGGTGTTTTTCCAAAAATTGTCAAATTTTCGAAATTTCAAAAACTGCAAAAATACTATCTAGAGGGTGTGTCCGGGATTTATAATGCAAAAAATCGGGTTTTAATCCCAAATTTCAAAATTGAGTTTTCCAAGGTTATAGCCTTGTGTTTTCCAAATATTGTCCAAATTTTCGAAATTTCAAAAACTGCAAAAATACTATCTAGAAGCTATGTCCGGGATTTGTGAAGCAAAAAATCTGCAATTAATCCAAAATTTCAAAATTGATTTATCCAATGCTACAGTCTTGATGTTTTTCCTAGAGGGTGTGTCCGGGATTTATAATGCAAATAATCCGGTTTAAACCCATAATTTCAAAATATATTTTTCCAAGGCTATAATCTTGGTGTTTTAATATAATTGTCAAAATTTTCGAAATTTCAAAAACTGCAAAAATACAGTCTACAGGTTGTGTCCGGGATTTATAATGCAAAAAATTCGGTTTAATCCAAAATATCAAAATTGAGATTTCCAAGGCTATAGTCTTGGTGTTTTTGCAAAAAATGTCAAAATTTTCGTATTTTCAAAAACTGCAAAAATACCGTCTAGAAGGTGTGCCGGGATTTATAATGCAAGAAATCCGGTTTGAATCCAACATTTCAAAATTCAGTTTTCCAAGGCTATAGCCTTGGTGTTTTTCCAAAATTGTAAAAATTTCCGATATTTCAAAAACTGCAAAAATACTATCTAGAATGTTTGTCCTGGATTTATAATGCAAAAAATACGATTTCAATCCTAAATTTCAAAATTCAGTTTTACAAGGCAGTCAAAATTTTCGATATTTCAAAAACTGCAAATATACTATCTAGAAGCTGTGTCCGGGATTTGTAATGCAAAAAAAAAAAAAAAAACGGTTTAAAGCCAAAATTTCGAAATTGGGTTTTCCAAGGTCTTGGTGTTTTTCCAAATATTGTCAAAATTTTCGAAATTTCAAAAACTGCAAAAATACTATCTAGAAGCTATGTCCGGGATTTGTGAAGCAAAGAATCTGCAATTAATCCAAAATTTCAAAATTGAGTTATCCAATGCTACAGTCTTGGTGTTTTTCCTAGAGGGTGTGTCCGGGATTTATAATGCAAAAAATCTGGTTTAAATTCAAAATTTCATGATTGAGGTTTCCAAGGCTATAGCCTTGCTGTTTTTTCAAAAATTGTCAAAATTATCGAAATTTCAAAAACTACAAAGATACTATCTAGAGGTTGTTCCGGGATTTATAATGCAAAAAATCCGGTTTATATCCAAAATTAAAAATTGAAATTTCCAAGGCTATAGTCCCGGTGTTTTTCCAAAAATTGTCAAAATTTTGGAAATTTCAAAAAGTGAAAAAACACTATCTAGAGGATGTGTCCGTTCATTATTATCCAAAAAATCCGTTTAAATGCAAAATTTCAAAATTGAGTTTTCCAAGACTATAGCCTTGGTGATTTTCCAAAAATTGTCCAAATTTTCTAAACTTCAGCAACTGCAAATATACTATCTACAAGGTGTGACCGTGATTTATAATGCAATAAATTGGATTTAAATCCAAAATTTCAAAATTGAGACTTCCAATGCTTTTTTTTTACCAAAAATTGTCAAAATTTTCGAAATTTCAATAACTGCAAGAATGCTATCTAGATATTTTGTCCGGGATATGTAATGACAAAATCCGGTTACAATCCAAAATTTCAAAATTGAGTTTTCCATGGCTATAGTATTGGTGTTTTTCCTAAAGTTGTCAAAATTTTCGATATTTCAAGAACTGTAAAAAGAATTATCCAGACGGTGTGTCTGTGATTTATAATGAAAGAAATTCGGTTTAAATCGAAAATTTCAAAATTGTGACTACTAAAATTTTTGAAGTTTCATAAACTGCAAAAATACTATCTAGATGGAGTGTCTGGGATTTATAATGCAAAAAATCCGGTTTAAATCCAAAATTTCAAAATTGAATTTTCCAAGATGTTTTTCCAAAAATTGCCAAAACTTTCTAAATTTCAAAAACTGCAAAAATGCTATCTAGAGTGTGTGTCCGGGATTTATAATGGAAAAAATCCGGTTTAAATCCAAAATTTCGAAATTGAATTTTCCAAGGCAATATTCTTGTTGTTTTTCCAATAATTGTCGAAATCTCAAAAACTGCAAAAAATACTATATAGAAGGAGTGTCCGGGATTTATAATGCAACATATCCGGTTTAAATCCAAAATTTCAAAATTGAGTATTGCAAGGGTCTAGTATTGGTGTTTTTCCAAAAATTGTCAACATTTTCGAATTTTCGAAAACTGCAAAAATACTTTCCAGAGGGTGTGTGCTGGATTTAGAATGCAAAAAATTCGGTTTAAATCCAAAATTTAAAAATTGACTTTTCCAAGGCTATAGTCCAGGTGTTTTTTGCAAAAATTGTCAAAATTTTGGAAATTTCACAAACTGCATAACCACTATCTAGAGGGTGTGTCCGTGATTAATTATGCAAAAAATCCGGTTAAAATTCAAAATTTCGAAGTTGAGTTTTCCAAGGCTATATTCTTGGTGTTTTTGGAAAAATTGTCAAAATTTTCGAAATTTCAAAAACTGCAAAAATACTATCTGTAAGTTGTGACCGGGATTTAAAGTGCAAAAATTCCGTTATAAATAAACAAATTTGAAAATTCAGTCTTCCTAATCTATTTTCTTTGAATATCTGGTCTTGAGAATTACAGCTTGGCTGTGGAAACGTGTTGACCATTTTGAAACATTAATTGGTTAATTGGGCATATTGATTGTATATATTTTAATATTTTTTTTTCACCAGGAAGATCACTTGTGTATTAAATATATTCTTTGCGTTTTTCCAAAAAAGTCAAAATTTTCGAAATATAAAAAACCAATAAAATACTATCTGGAAGGCGTTTCCGGGATTTATAATGCAAGAAATCCTGTATAAATCCAAAATTTCAAAAATATGTTTTCTGAGGGTATAGTTTTTGTGTTTATATAAAAACAAATGTCAAATTAACAAAACTTCAAAAACTGCAAAAATAGAGGTTGTGACCGAGATTTCTAATGCAAAATGTCCTGAAGTGAAATTTCCAAAGGTATAGCAAAATCCGGTCTAAATCCAAAATTTAAAAATTGAGGTTTCCATGTCTACACTCTTGAGTTTTTTCCAAAAATATCAAAATTTTCGCAATTTCAAGAAGTGCAAAAATACTAAATAGAAGGTGTGTCCGGGATTTAAAATGCACAAATTCCGGTCTAAATTCAAAATTTTAAATTGAGTTTTCCAAGTCTATATTCTTGGTGCTTTTCCAAAAAGTAAAAATTTTCGAAACTTGAAAAACCGCAAACATACTATGTGGAAGGTGTACCCGGTATTTATAATGCAAGGAATCCGGTATAAATCCCAAATTTCAAAAATGTGTTTTCTGAGGCTATAGTGTTGGTGTTTTCTAAAAATTGTCAAAATTAATGAAATTTCAAAAACTGCAAAAATACTATTTAGAGCGTGTGTCCGAGATTTACAATGAATGTCCTGTCTAAATCCAAAATTTCAAAATTGAGTTTCGGGGCTCTTGGTGTTATTCAAAAAACAACAAATTTTTCGAATATTCAAAAAATGAAGAAAATACAATCTAGATGGTGTATCCGGGAATTGTTCTGCAAAAATTCCAGTCCAAATCCAAATATTTCTAATATGAGGTATCCAAGGAAATTTTTCCAAAAAATATCTCAATTTTCTAAATTAGGTAAATTGCTAAAATACTATGTAGAGGGTGTATCCGTGATTGACAATGCAAAAAATCTTCTCTAATTCCAATATTTCAAAATTGAGATTTCCAAGTCTAGAGTGTAGGTATTTCTCCAAGACATATCATATTTTTCGAAATATCAAAAACTGCGGTCTAAATTTAAAATTTCTAAATAGTGTATTCCAAGACTGGTGTTTTTCCAAAAATTGTCAAAATTTTCGACATTTTAAAAACTGCAAAAATACCATCGAGAAGCTGTGTCCGGGATTTACAATGCAAAAAATCCGGTTTAAATCCAAAATTTCAAAATTGAGTTTTCCAAGGGTATATTCTTGGTGTTTTTCCAAAAAATGTCAAAATTTTCAAAACTTCAAACACTCAAATAATACAATCTAGAGGGCGTGTCCAGGATTTATGATGCTAAAAATCCGGTTTAAATCCAACATTTCGAAATTTAGTTATCCAAGGCTGTAGTCTTATTGTTTTTCCAAAAATTGTCAAAATTTTCGAAATTTCAGAAACTGCAAAAATACTATCTAGAGGGTGTGTCCGGGAATTTAATGCAAACAACCCGGTTTAAATCCATAATTTCAAGATAGTGTCATCCGTGGCTTATAGTCATGAATTTTTTTCCAAAAATTGTCAAAATTTTCGAAATTTCAAAAACTGCAAAACTATTATCTGTAAAGTGCCCAGATATTTAAAATGCAAAAATTCCGTTATAAATCAAAACATTTAATATTGTGTTTTCCAAGTCTATTCTTTGAGTTTTCCAAAAAAGTCAAAATTTTCGAAATATGAAAACCCGCAAAAATACAATCTGGAAGGTGTATCCAGGATTTATAATGGAAGAAATCCTGTATACATACAACATTTTAAAAATGTGTTAAAAAATGACAACATTTAAAAAATTCAACAACTGCAAAATAGAGGGTGTGTCCGTCATTTCTAACGCAAAATGTGCTGTTGTGTGATTTCCAAGGCTGTAGCAAAATCCGGTCTAAATACAAAATTTCAAAATTGAGGTTTCCAAGTCAACACTCTTGAGTTTTCCAAAAATGTCATAATTTTCGCAATTTCAGAAATTGCAATAAATACTATCTAGAAGGTGTGTCTGGGATTTTAAATGCACTAATTCCGGTCTAAATCCAAAATTTAAAAATTGAGTTTTCCAAGTCTATATTCTTGGTGTTTTTCCAATAATTGTCAAAAACTTCGAAATATGAAAAAACCGCAAAAATACTATCTAGAAGGTGTGTCCGGGATTTATAATGCAAAAAAATCCGCTTTAAATCCAAAATTTCAAAATTCAGTATTCCAAGGCTATATAGTACTGGTGTTTTTGCAAGATTTGTCAAAATTTAAAAAAAAATTCAGAAAGTGCAAAAATACTGTCTAGAGAGTGTATCTGATATTTATAATGCACGAAATCGGGTTTAAATCAAAAATCTCAAAATTGAAGTTCCGAAGGCTCTAGTATTGGTGTTTTTCCAAAAATATTCTAAAGTTGCAAAATTTCCAAAACTTCAAAAATACTATCTAGAGGGTGTGTGCGGGATTTAGAATAAAAAAATCTGGTTTAAATCCAAAATTTCAATTTTCAGTTTACCAAGGATATAGTGCGCGTGTTTTTGCAAAAATTGGCAAAATTTTGGAAATTTCACAAACTGCATAATTACTATATAGAGGGTGTGTCTCTGATTTATAATGCAAAAAATCCGGTTAAAATAAAAATTTCAAAGTTGAGTTTTCCAAGGCTATAGTCTTGGTGTTTTTGGAAAAATTGTCAAAATTTTCAAAATTTCAAAAACTGCAAAAATACTATCTAGAAGGTGTGTCTGGGATTTTTAATGCACAAAATCCGTTTTAAATCCAAAATTCCTAAATTGATTTTTCCAAGATTATAGTCTAGGTGTCTTACCAATAATTGTCAAAATTTTCGAAATTTCAAAAACTGCAGACACACTATCTAGACGGCGCGGTCCGGGATTTATAATGCAAAAGTCCGGTTAATATCCAAAATTTCTAAATTCTGCGAAAAATCCGGTCTAAATCCGAAATTTCAAAATTGGGTTTTCCTAGGCTATAGTCTTGGTGATTTTCCAAAAGTTGTCAAAATATTCGAAATTTCATAAACTACAAAAATACTATCTAGAGGGTGTGTCCGGGATTTATAATGCAAAAAATCTGGTCTAAATCCAAAATTTCAAAATAGTGTTTTCCAAGGCTATAATCTTGGTGGTTTTCAAAAAATTTCAAAATATTCGAAATTACAAAAACTGCAAAAATACTATCTAGAGGGTGAGTCCGGGATTTAAAATACAAAAAATCTGGTCTAAATCCAAAAACAAAATAGTGCTCTCCAAGGATATAATCTTGGTGGTTTTCCAAAAAATGTCTAAATTTTCGAAATTTCAAAAACTGCAAAAATACTATCTAGAGGGTGTGTCCGGGGTTTATAATGCAAAAAATCCGGTCTAAATCCAAATTTTCAAAATAGTGTTTTCCAAGGCTATAATCTTGGTTTTCCAAAAAATGTCAAATTTTCGAAATTTCAAAAACTGCAAAAATACTATCTAGAGGGTGTGTCCGGGATTTATAATGCAAAAAATCCGGTCTAAATCCAAAATTTCAAAATAGTGTTTTCCAAGGCTATAATCTTGGTGGTTTTCCAAAAAATGTCAAAATTTTCGAAATTTCAAAAACTGCAAAAATACTATCTAGAGGGTGTGTCCGGGATTTATAATGCAAAAAATCCGGTCTAAATCCAAAATTTCAAAATAGTGTTTTCCAAGGCTATAATCTTGGTGGTTTTTCCAAAAATGTCAAAATTTTCGAAATTTCAAAAACTGCAAAAATACCATCTACTGGCTGTGTCCGCGATTTATAATGAAAAAAATCCGGTCTAAATCCAAACTTTCAATATAGTGTTTTCCAAGGCTATAATTTGGTGGTTTTCCAAAAAAAGTCAAAATTTTCGAAATTTCAAAAACTGCAAGAATACTATCTACAAGCTCTGTCCGGGATTTTTAATGGAAAAAATTCGGTCTAAACCCAAAATTTCAAAATAGTGTTTTCCCAGGCTATAATCTTGGTGGTTTTCAAAAAATGTCAAAATTTTCGAAATTTCGAAATCTGCAAAAATACTATGTAGAAGTTCTGTCCGGAATTTATAATGCAAAAAAACCGGTCTAAATCCAAAATTTCAAATTAGTGTTTTCTTGGTGGTTTTTCAAGAAATGACAAAATTTTCGAAATTTCAATAACAGCAAAAATATTATCTAGAGGGTGTGTCCGGGATTTATATTGTAAAAAATCCGGTCTATATCCAAAATTTAAAAATAGAGTTTTCCAAGGCTATAATCTTGGTGGTTTTCCAAAAAATTTCAAAATTTTCGAAATTTCAGAAACTGCAAGAATACTATCTACAAGCTCTCTCCGGGATTTATAATGCAAAAAATCCGGTCTAAATCCAAAATTTCAAAATGGTGTTTTCCAAGGCTATACCTTGGTGGTTTTCCAAAAAATGTCAAAATTTTCGAAATTTCAAAAACTGCAAAAATACTATCTAGAGGGTGTGTCCGGGATTTATAATGCAAAAAATGCGGTCTAAATCCAAAAACTAAATAGTGCTCTCCAAGGATATAATCTTGGTGGTTTTCCAAAAAATGTCCAAATTTTCGAAATTTCAAAAACTGCAAAAATACTATCTAGAAGGTGTGTCCGGGATTTATAATGCAAAAAATCCGGTCTAAATACGAAATTTCAAAATTGGGTTTTCCGAAGCTATAGTCTTGGCGATTTTCCAAAAATTGTCAAAATTTTCAAAATTTCAAAAACTGCAAAAATACTTTCTAGAGGTTGTGTCCGGGATTTATAATGCAAACAATCAGATCTAGATCAGAAAATTTCAAAATTGGGTTTTCGAAGGCTATAGTATTGGTGACTTTACAAAAATTGTCAAAATTTTCGAAATTTCAAAAAGTGCAAAGATACTATCTTGTTGGTGTGTCAGGGATTTATAATGCGAAAAATCCGGTGTAAATCCGAAATTTCAAAATTGGGTTTTCCTAGGCTATAATCTTGGTGGTTTTCCCAAAAATGTCAAAATTTTCGAAATTTCAAAAACTGCAAAAATACTATCTAGAGGGTGTGTCCGGGATTTATAATGCAAAAAATCCGGTCTAAATCCAAAATTTCAAAATAGTGTTTTCCAAGGCTATAATCTTGGTGGTTTTCCAAAAAATGACAAAATTTTCGAAATTTCAAAAACTGCAAAAATACTATCTAGAGGGTGTGTCCGGTATTTATAATGCAAAAAATCCGGTCTAAATCCAAAATTTCAAAATAGTGTTTTCCAAGGCTATAATCTTGGTGGTTTTCCAAAAAATGTCAAAATTTTCGAAATTTCAAAAACTGCAAAAATACTATCTACTGGCTGTGTCCGCGATTTATAATGCAAAAAATCCGGTCTAAATCCAAACTTTCAATATAGTGTTTTCCAAGGCTATAATTTGGTGGTTTTCCAAAAAAGTGTCAAAATTTTCGAAATTTCAAAAACTGCAAAAATACTATCTACAAGCGCTGTCCGGGATTTATAATGCAAAAAATTCGGTCTAAACCCAAAATTTCGAAATAGTGTTTTCCAAGGCTATAATCTTGGTGGTTTTCCAAAAAATGTCAAAATTTTCGAAATTTCAAATACTGCAAAAATACTATGTAGAAGTTCTGTCCGGAATTTATAATGCAAAAAATCCGGTCTAAATCCAAAATTTCAAATTAGTGTTTTCCAAGGCTATAATCTTGATGGTTTTTCAAGAAATGTCAAAATTTTCGAAATTTCAATAAATACAGAAATATTTTCTAGAGGGTGTGTCCGGGATTTATATTGTAAAAAATCCGGTCTATATCCAAAATTTAAAAATAGAGTTTTCCAAGGCTATAATCTTGGTGGTTTTCCAAAAAATTTCAAAATTTTCGAAATTTCAGAAACTGCAAGAATACTATCTACAAGCTCTCTCCGGGATTTATAATGCAAAAAATCCGGTCTAAATCCAACATTTCAAAATGGTGGTTTTCCAAGGCATAATCTTGGTGGTTTTCCAAAAATGTCAAAATTTTCGAATTTGAAAACTGCCAATAATACTATCTAGAGGTGTGTCCGGGATTTATAATGCAAAAAAATCCGGTTATAAATCAAAATTCGAATGTGTTTTCCCAGGCTGCATCTTGGGGTTTTCCAAAAATTGACAAAATTTTCCGAATTTCAAAAACTGCCAAAAACTATCTAGAAGGTTGGTGTCCGGGATTTATAATGCAAAAAATCCGCGTTAATAGAAATTTCAAATGGGTTTCCACAGCTATAGTCTTGGCGGTT